>KK499878.1:323230-683701 GCA_000688715.1 Glossina pallidipes | reverse complement strand
GTTTTTGTCTATGTATGATTTTTTTTTTCTCCTCTTTTTTTCGTGAAGTCATTTGGTTGCTGTTGTTGTTGTTGTTGTTGTTGTTGTTGTTTTTCTTCTTTTTCTTCTTTTTCATCGTTTTGATCTTTCACTACATTGTATGATGGATTAATTGAATGGGAAAAAATGGTTTAATGAACAATATGATAAACACTTAGGGCATAGAAAGAGTACGTGAAAGAGGATAAAATAATTTAATGTCTTTTTTTTCTCATTTATATGTATAATTATGTTTTTATGTTCTCTGTGTTTTATGTTATGTGTATATGTTATGTTATAGTTATACGAGTTTGTATGTTGGTATAATTAGGTAGTTTTATGTATGTATGAATGTAAGTATTTATTTAAAATGACACATCAACTATTTGGTATTTATTAATTGTTTATTTTTGTTTTTGTTTTTGTTTTTGTTTTATTTTGACATATTTAATTTTTCCGCTTTTTGTTGTCGTTTTATCTTAATAAATGTATATATCTTTATTATTATTATTTTTATATTATCTGCTTATTTTTTAAAAGTTCTTTTTTGTTATTGTTGTGGTTGTTTAATTAAAAACTGAACTATATTATATCGCTGGGGGTCTTTTACTGCGCTTTTAAAAGATTTGAAAGATGATGAGAAAATTAAGCGCGACCTTTGCGGGCACCTGTAAAGGATATATAATATATTAATACTATATCTGTTATATGTATGTATAAAATATATATTTATATGACTTAAAGTAAGCAAAAAAAAAAAAAAAAAAAAATTTGTTACAGGAAAGTGAAAACACAATAACGATTCCGATAAATTGACTTTCTCTTGTTTGACTTTAATTCTCACTTTAATTGTGATTTTAATTGTGACTCAACTGACTATGGTCAGCAACTTATACAATAAATTATTATGCTAGCGTCAGCAAAATAGTAGTTTTAAATTAGGTTATTACTAAAGTTACATTTAATATGGGTATTAACTAAATTAGGTTAGCTTAACTAGGTTATAGCTAGATTCGCATTATGTGGAAACATAAGAAAGTGTAAACTTAGCATAAGTGATTAATAAGTGAGTAAGTCGATGTGAATCAATTAATCGATAATGCTACAAGAGATTTTAATAAGTAAAAGAAACAAAGTGATTTAGAAAAATACATTTAACGCTCATTCTGCCCAAAAGGTAATTAAATTTCTAACATATAAGTATGTGTGGTTATATCTCCATATATCGAATACATTCATCAACTTCAGTCTTTCCCTTCTTTATATCCCTTTAGACTGCATTTGTATTTGTTGTACGCGTAATTTGTAAAATAATAAGCACAAGACTTTGATGATCGGGATATGCTCCTTATAGAGAATTTCGCCATTTCCCAAATAAATGATTTCAAAGAATCAACGTATCTTTTGCACCGTGGATTTTCGTTAAAACTCAGAGAGTCCCTCAAGAAATGGCTGAGGCAATGCCGTCAAACTACTGAAACTGTCTTTGACGTGAAACACAAATATAACGTTCAAGACTCTCGAAGAAGTTGGAACGTGAAGAATTATAAGAAAGTTTAGATAAGAATTCATATTAAATTACTAACAATATTTCAAACAATACAAATAATCAGAATCCGAGACGAAGTAATGAATAAAAAAAAGGAAAAAAAAAATTAAGTTCGGTCGTGATTTTATACCCATCAGCGTTATTCTAATAAAGAACAAAAAAAGTAAAAGAAATAAATTTTTATGGTCTATAATGTGAAGTGGGTGGGACTGATTTCTTCTATTTTCAAAACAAAAGTTTTTGTCATATAGGCACGTGGGCGTTGTAGGCGTATCTTTGCAAAAGTTTAAGTCATTTTCAAATTCTTTTGCAAATTTGTACGCGAAATCTTCATTTTCACTAACGAGAGCATATTTACCACGAATACTACGCATTTGCGCAGACAAACAGATGGACAGACGAACAGACGGATATATTTAGGTGCATCCCAAATTTATAAGAGTATTTATTTAAAAATTAAATAAAAAAAAAAAAAACATTTTCAGAAAATTATTTCATTGTTGTATTTTATTCAGCAGCTAGACAAATGGCCAACTTAACCTATATATGTAATTTTATAAAAGTTCTCAAAGATTGAAGATCGTCTTGAAAAATGTCAGATACCCTGAACATAGTTTCTGCTATTTCGAGACTTCGTTCGTTTGAAGGAAATCTTGTTAGTGATTTTGAAAATCCAACTTTTTTTTTTTTGTGGTCTAACGAGATAGCTTTTATCAAAATTATCAATAATGCTAAGAGGCTTCCTTTCGCAGGTTATAAAAGTGTCGTCTGCAAGGCACGCCCTTGTTGTATAGATTCAATAGCCGAATCAACTCTATAATCAATTTTGTACATGTGTCTTAAGCTTCAATGCAATGAAACTTACACATAAAACAAAAGTATTTCCCTCTGTTGCAATCTGTTCTAGAATAAGTAATGTGTTGCGTTCGCTTTGTCGATTGACTTTCTAAAAAAGCAGCTCTCATTTGTTATTCATTCAAGTTAGCTAAACTTTATTATGATTCTCATCATAAAAACCTTTCAGAAATTTTGTAGTTTCTTTCGTTATTTTATTGCTTTAAAGGGTTCCAAAGCCTAATTAATGATAGAAGTGTTCAAGTTTATTGAAATATATTGAACCTTTTGTGGTGACATTCAATTTGGTTTTTGCGATCCGTACTTGGTGCACCCGTCAAAAAGTCTCTTTCTTCTTTTTTACGTATTGTTGCTTCCAAACATCTGGGTTAGGTTGCGACGTTTACAGTTTTTTTCTTAGTTAGATCAATGCATGATTATGTCTCTGGTGTGTAGTTCCCTTCCTATAGTGTTATGTGGATGCAATTGAGTCCGTTCAAAAGCAATTCGTGCTGTTTGAGCATAAGAATTTAGGTTGGGACTCGCTTGTCTCTCTTCCTCCTTATGAGAGTAGGTTGCTTTTGTTATTCTTGCTGTCATTTGAGGAACGTAAATTTATTCTTGGTATTTCGTTCCTAATTAACTTAATTAATGGCACTATCGATTCGTCCACATGACTTGGTGGCACTCTAGATATGGTGTTTTCATTAAGCTTGCAATGGCAATTTAAACATAATTATGAGCTGTTTAATGCGTTCAGAGTTGTTTGCAGAAATCTAAATGGTGTCTATCACTTAACCTCATTATCGCACTCTTTAAAGTCTAGCAAAACAACGCGCGATTTTTCTATGTTGTATTTAAACTAATTTTTAATCTTAACGTCTTACTATGATTCAAAAAATTAACTTGTGTTGTGTGCTGTTATTGTTTGCCAAGCTTTTGCATGTTTGCAATGGTTTGGGAGATCACTTGCAACTTGGATCTGTATTGGTTGAGGGTGTGCCTCTGTGCTGGCTGTGTATATGGATGTTTTCTTTTTTTTTATTATTACATTTTCTTCTTTTGAATTACTATTTAATTATTTATATATATATTTTTTTCTTTACTTCTCCTTATCTACTTTATATTAGGTTTCAATAATAATTTATATAAGATTCACTTGTAAGAGGTACTTAAATTCGGCTTTTAAATTATCTTAGCTGAGTTTCATGTGTAAATTTACTCTTCATTTGTTTTTTTCGCCATTGGCTTGACTTGGCAACCGAATAAATTTTATGTGAGGGTCGACTGTTTACGATTAAAATAACTATAAATTGAAGTTAACGTACATAATGTAATGGCAATTCGATCAAATAATATAATAACTTAGAATCATAGTTAAAACACGTACTACGTTATGAAGAGATGATCGGAAAGAGTAAGAAGAATCGTCAAGAGAAATCAATGAAACGATTGGCGACAATGTAAGAACCTTACAACTTGAAGGTCGGTAGCATTAACAGAAACAACAGTCAATGAATATTAATTGTTATAAATATATGTAAATCGCTTAAGCACGATGATGACTCGTAAATCATGATTAAATCTGTCCGTTTAATTGTAACCCTTTGCAAGGCGTTGTTTATTTATTTATTCATTTTTTTGTTTTCGTTCCATATTTTATAAGTTTCGCTAAGTTTTTCTTTATTTCTTGATAAAAGTATTCCTGTAAATAAATTTTAAACAACCAAGAAAGATTCCATTGAAAAAAGAAAATTTAATATTTATTTTTCACCTTAACCAGACAACAAAGACTTTATTTTTCTAACAATTCTTTTTCATTTTTTTTTTTTTGCCTGCTATTCTCTTCATCTTTTCGCTTCTGTTTTTGTGTACTTCCGAGCCTTTTGGGGTTTGTGTAAAAGAAGCATTGCACAGAGAGAGCTAAGTATTATATAAAAATGTACATATATATATATATATACATATATATAATGTATATATAATGTATATGTAATGTGTATGTAATGCAAATATATATATATATATGCACTTGTTATTTCGCTATTAGAGAAAATTATTTCCTCCTGCAAAAGTTTATTTTATGCACACATTCTTATTTAGCTTTTCTCTGTTTTCAACTTTTCATTTCTCATTTTCCATTTTCCTTTAAAAACGAAAACAAAAAGGGAAAAATATTTTAATTAGTAACCACAAAGTAGTTGGCATAGGTGTGGCCAGCGGGCATTATTTCTTTTTCATTTTATTACAATGTCAATGGATTTGATTGAAAAATACGTACAAGAGTTAGATCTGAACTAATGCAACGAACGCAAAAAGAGAAGGAAGACAAATAAATGGGTGATACAGTAAAAATACATAAAAACCAAAGTATTTTATTAAAGTAATTGAAGAAAGTAAGTAATTCATTTTCTTTACAAAAAAAAAACTAAAGGCTTTCTATATTGAGTTTTAACGAAACAATAAACAAGCAGGCTTTTGTGGACTTAAGTACATATCTTGAATATCCAACAAATCTAGATACGATTTATTACTATTTTCTAAAGTTTGTAAAGATATCTCTACGTTTGATTAAGTGCATCTACGTTATATAAGCAAGTGACGGTTATTCATCTATCTTTTGAGTACTTGCTGTAACTAAAATAACTAATAGAAAGAAATACAAAGGCAATTACTATCTACAATAGCTTAAAATTTTACTTTTTCTGAAGAACTGAAGAACATTTTCTACGACTTTCAAAGATGTCACACAAAATGCAGAAAAAAATACATTTCTGATAATGAATATACAAATAGGTTTAAAGGACTGTCAACTTTAATTGAGATAACATTGGAATTCGATTGAATCGTTTTTTACTCGCTCATACTCTAATCATAGGCATATTTCATGCATCAAGTCGGTAACTTTTTAAAATGTATCTCAAAATAAGTGTCCTGCGATAGAAGGATACATTAAGTTTATGAGCGTTGAGCTTTTTAAATCTTTCTAAACGTCTCTAACGGTCTGTCGGCCTTGTATTCTTGTGTTCAATCTATAGAGCGCGTATTTTGATGAAATTCTGTACATCAAAGTGCTGTGACGGAAGGACGATCGCTTCCAATTCCCATACAACACCTTATTCTAAGAAGTCTCTATAGGAATAAAAGCATTCGACGAAACTCGGGTACTGAATAAATATAAAATTTTTACTTTTTTTTTTTGAAATTTCTATGTACATATATATTGTAAATATATAATGTATATATATAATAGTTAGCTATAAATGAATATTTAAAAAAAAACAAATAAGAAAATTATGTTCGGCCGTGACCGAATCTTATGTACCCATCACCGCTACCCTAAAAAAGACAAAAAAAGGAAAGGAATCAGACCTTCATGCTCTGTAATATGAAGTGAGCACGACTGATTTTTTCAGTTTGCAGAATAAAAGTTTTCGTCACCTAGGCGTGTGGGTGTTGTAGGCGTATCGTTGCAAAAACTTAAGTAACTTTCAAATTCTTTTGCAAATTTGTAGGCGATATCTTCATTCTTGCTAACGGGACAATGTTCACCACACATATTATACATTTTCGTAGACAGACAGATGGACATATCTAGGTGCATTCCAAATCTAAAGCTGACCAAGAACTTATATACTTTCTGCAGTTTTTGAAGCTTCTTTCAATATCAACCTGATTGCAAGCACCTCCAACGTTGCTTCCAAATTAAAAGTCGATAGCGTTATTTGAAGATCAAGAATATATGTTCTTAGTGGAGTCTTTAAAGCTATAAAAAAATTAATGCAACGAATACTCGACAAATTATACCAACATGTGCATATACATTTACATATTTATTAATTTTGGTTTTTCTTTTGAATGTATGTTTTTTACATATATGTGCACAGAGCTTGTTTGTGACTGCTGGTCTCATCGTGATACGGATTACGATTAACATTCCAATTATGTGCAACTCCTGCGATGAAATATTGCAGAACCGTTCCACCTTAAGGCATTTCATTTACAACATTTTGCAGCAGAAAATACAATTTTTCTCTCATGTTTAAAGCACAAGTGAAATTTTCTTGCGTTCATTAAGGATTTCAGTAAATTTTTTTTTAAATGTTGGCGCAAGTTTCAGTTTTCGTTTAACGCGTCACCCTTGATTACGAGGTGGGTTCAAAAAAAAGATGACTTTTTCAATTTCGTGGATTAGATATATTTGATTTTCGAATTTTTTTTTTCATGTTGGTACTTATGTCCACAACATATGTTGACATTATCAGCCATTTTGCATTTTTAGTTTGTTTGATCAGCATCAAATTCTATAACGATTTAAGCATGTCCGTCTGTGCATCTGTCCGTCCGTATAATGTCTGTCGTAAAGGTTCTCCTGACCACAAAAATGAAGCTATCAATTTTAAATTTGGCAGAAACATTGAGAGTTTTCGCACGCAGGTTGGTATTGAAAATGGGCCAAATTGGTTGGAAGACACGCCCACTGCACCACATACATTGCGAACACCTTTGTTTTTTGAAAGTAATAAGGAATTTGTTTTTTCCCCTTTACTCATAAATTATAGCAGATAAATGTATAAAGCTTTGAACGCATATTCTACGGGCGATGATGTAGCTTCTATACGAAAATGAAAAAAATTGAACACGTCTACGCAATATTATAGTGTAATGAAATTTAATTTTTTTCAATATCTCCATAACGCGCAGAAACAACTTCAAAGACCCCATAATGTGCGCAAATTCTTGGCCATTGCTAAATATGTCCGTCTCTTCATCTGTCCATCTGTCTCTTTGTGCAACTTTGTAGAATTTGTGGTAAACATTCTCCCGTTAGCGGAAATGAAGACATCGCCTACAAATTTGCAAAAGAATTTGAAATTGACCTAAACTTTTCAAAGAAGACGCCTACAACGCCCACACGTTTATGTGACAAAAACTTTTATTTTGAAAACAGAAACAATCAGCCGCGTCCACTCCATATTCTAATTTTGTTCCTCTACTTTCTTGTCTTTTTTAGGATAACGGTGATGGGTATAAAAGATTCGGTCACCACCGAATATAATTTTCTTACTCGTTTTTATTTTCAGTTCTTATGAGTCTATCGGAATTATTTTCAAACTTGTCCTATCGACGTAAACGAAGAGTATCAGACCCTATCCAAAATTTCTACGATCATGAAATCTTTTGCAAAAGACAATAATTCGAACGTATAAGTAGACGAAAAAGCGAAGCTTCGAAAGGAGCGCTAATAGCAAATTGATAATTGAATTCAGAATTGATCCAAAATGTATCTACTTCCTCTGACTTATCTTAAAGATATTTATATAAGATATAGATATAAGATAAGTAGGGGCGCCAACTACGCCTATACAGTACGGTGAAGTGAGGGCCGCTTTAATGAAAAATCCTATAGAAAACGAGTCATGAAATGAGTAGATATGAACTCTTCTTTTGATACCATAAGAATCCAAAAATTACAAATTTATTTATCGTCGTGTTGCCATGGAAAACAGCAGCATTTCTTTAATATGAAAAGAAAAAAAATGTAAAATGAATTACTTTTCCGAATATATGTTAAGTAAAAGAAGAAATAAAACTTTTTGTTTTTAATTTTCTCAAAAAAAAAAAAAAAGTTCAAAGAGCTATTAAAAGACTTACGTTTCTAAAAAAGAAAAAAGTCAGTTAATTGATTTAAATTGTATGCAAAAAAGAAAAAAAGGGAGGGGGAAAAAAAGCTTTCAATTATATGCATAATCATCTTAACACTTGTTCCTCATCAATTTTCGCAAACATCAAGCGAATAGAATTAGTGGGTGGCGTGGGTTTGAATGTGTGAAAGCGCTTGCGTAGACTTTAACCACTTAATTCATTAATTTTCTGTTATAATGTGTTTACATTTTCTTACCTTTATCTTTATTCTTGCGTTGTTCCTTGGCAGTCTTATCCTTGGATTTGCCGGGTTTGCAATTTTTCTTAATAATACGTGTTGCTTCGCACGATGGATCGCTGGTTGCTTTTAATTTGTCGGCACGTGTCATCTGACCGGTAGCACATTCAGACCAAGAACCCTTTTCATAGCGGCAAGCTATAGAATCGCACAAAAAAAAAAGTATACACACGGATAAACACTTATATAAATATGCGCGCATGTATGTATGCATCCATGTAACTTATACAGAGCCTTAAATTTATTTTGCTTTTTATTAATATTAAAAGAAATTAAACAGAATATTAAGTTGCCCCGGTTGGCGTGAAAAAGGAAATCCTAATGATTCTTGTAATTCGCATAGTTATATAAACTAAGCAAATTAGAACGAATTTAACTACAATATAAAAGTCTTTTAATCACTGTCTTTAATATAAGTTTTCGTAACTTTTATATTTGCCTTGCCGTTCTCTTCTTTCCTATATTTAAGCGTACATACATATAATTGTTTTTTTTTTTTTTTTTTTTTTTTTGCTGTGTGTTAGCTGTCATTTAATAAATTTTCAAGTCCATTTCCATTTACCAAAAATGTGTTCCTTATCTCTGCTTACCCAACGGCGCTCACTAACTATTGTTATGATGATGGCGATCGCCTCTAAAAGAGACGCCCTCCGAATAATAATAACAATATTCCGGTCGGTTGCAATTTACATTATGTTCGTTATGTCCACTACGAATGGTAATTTTCATATACATTTGCGTACATGAACGCTACCACAAGCATGTATATATACTCGTAGATGCATATTTGTCATACATCAGTCAATAATTCTCGAGACTAAATAAGAAAAAATTGCTTTTTTTTTTTTACAAAATTCGATTTTGTTCATTAACGTAGTCGCTTTCAAAAAGTGATGGAATCAATCCAACGCTTCTGCAACAATTCGATGATTTTTCTATTTCTCAAGAATTTGAAAATAAATTCTATTTTTCGTAACAACACCATCACGACGTAGAGGATAATTGCGGCTGGGGGATTGATGTGAAGGATACGATTGCGGAATAAAAGACGAGTGTAGTTGTTCCGTTATAGGCAGACGCTTGTCAAAGGGTTATTTCACGCACAATCTTAAGTGCACTGCTTCTTTAATAGTCGGCAATAATATGCTGGGCTTTTTCGATAATCGAGGTGTAATCACCTCGTTTGAGTTTTTACGATTATCAGTGTTCGGTTAACATCAGCAAACCATCGATATATTGCTGCCTTTAACGGAAAAGAAGTTGTTACAACATTTTTGCAATGCAATGTGTGAGCAATGCTTGTTTGCTCGAAACCCTAAATTCGAATTTTCCCATAGTATTTAAGATGATATATATATATATATATAGGATCGCGGAAACTAATCAATGGAATAGACTGAAATTTTTACAAATGTTCGATGCTTGAGACTTCTTACAAATAATACGAATTTTTTGTTAGAGACGACATTTATATGTCAGTCCCGATAATTATTGATTGTCGTATTCTCATTAAACCTAAAAGTTTAACTATAATTCCATTGTTGCATCACCCACTTCTCATAGCACAGACATCGTAGACTATTCCGGCTATAATTGCTATGTTAATATATGTATGTTGTATCAATAAGATAATATTGCAAATTCATAGCAGAACAAGCTGCATGAACCGTTATCAGAGCAATTTTTCATGTCATTTCTTTATAAGAAAATATTGGTCTCTATTGACCGACAGGAATTGGGTTTTAATATTCGTTGACTATACAAAGTGTTCGTATCTGTGCTCGTCAGTGCCTTTCACCGATCGCACGGTAAAGTGTTAAGTGAAATAAATATCCACTGATTTTAAGTTAAGAATTTTTCCTTTTCTTATGCCCTTTACATTAATATTGATAAATATTTGCAGCATCCTTTGTTTACGTAATTAACATAAGCTATTGCGATATGTCTATTTGTTATTTGCCTATCATCTGTCCGCGCGTTTAAATCACGATAACGCTGTCAAAATTTCATCTAAAAACTCGAAAAATTCCTCTCACAATTTTCTTTTTCATTCATTAGATTGTATCCGAAAATCAGCATCATTTCATCAGTTAATAGGTTCACTTTTATGTTTAATATTTTTTTTTTTTATATAAAATTTCAGATGGGATCTTGATCAGCTAAATTACGACGAATATGTGAGCCAAATTTTAGTGTCTATAGTTATCTGTAATCGTATTGCTACGAAATTATATGAAAATATAAAACAAAACATTTACGGTATACGATATCGCATGATGTGATAAATAATCGATATATCAAATAAGTGGATATTTGTTCTGTAGTTGAAATAAATATCGTATAAATACTAAATATAAGATCCAATTTTTATTGTACCCACCGATTCAGAATCGCTTTCTGAATACTGTTTGCCCGCCTGTCGGCTTGTCCTCTGCCTTCTGCCTGCCCTCTTGTATTCAAACCAACATATCGCAATTTTTGAGATATTTTGATGAAACTTGGTAAGCTTACGTGTTTTGGTCGAAGGACAAGCGCTATTGAAAATAGTTCGGATCGATCAAGATTTTCGACCATTTCCCATATAAAGTCTTTTGTTAAAAAGTTATATGAAAAAAAAAATTTAAATTTTGAAAATTTTTCGACAAAACTCGCTATGTAATAGTGTTTCGACCGTCGCAATTAGTATGACAATTTAGTTCGGCTGGGTCAATTTCAAACCCCCTCTCCTACACCCGTTTCTACGAAAACGAAATCTTTATCGGGTAAAAATTTATAATTTTCTATATTTCATGGTGAAAATTGTCTCATAACAATAAATTGACTAAAAAATTAACTTTACCGAATTTGAATCGCGTAAGTCTATTTTTTGAATACCACCGCAGGTAAGCCTTTGCACCGAAAATGTAAACTCCAAAAAGGCCTGATTGTTAAATTTTAGTGATAAACATTTGTTCATGATATTAAACTGACATAAAAATTATGTGGACCAAATTTAAACGCTATGAATCTATTTCGTGGAACCCACTCTATATAAGGTTTCTCATGAATAATAGAGCCCTTCAGAAAAAGTTTGAATTTTTCAATATTTAATTTTTAGTTTTTTAATTTTTATTACCCGAAAAAAATGAAGAGTAGGGAATTTGGATCAGATAACTCTATTGCTGTCATGAAAAGCAAGCCCTTATATGCCGAGAAAGCATAAAATTTTTAGGAAGTAAATTAAGTTTTGTTAAGTTCGTCGAATCACGCCATTTGATGTTTCGGGCAACCTCCACTCATCAAAAGTATGCGTTTGTGTGAATATAATGTGTAAATTCTGGTGTGTTATTACCAAAACAAGTGAGTAACTCTACTAGGCCAAGTGATGTGGAGTGCATAGCGCTCGGCCTTATCCGACTATAATGTTGCTACATGTTTTATCTTCGTCCTTTGTAGTGTTGCGTCATTTGGCAGATGAACATTTATAACAAAAAAATACAATTTTTCACAAAACGTTGAATGGTTTTTTTATACAAAAGATTGCCATAAACGTGCAATAGCGCTAATGGACGAAAGATTGTTACAAGCAAGCGTGACTTTTGATAAAAATTTTATTAATTTGAAAACATTTTCAAAGTGCATATGGCGCCATAATAAAATGATAAACTTTAACAGGTACAAACCCCGCGACAATAACTGGCGTAAAGCAAAAAAAAAAAAAAAAAAAGTACTAGCTTTGTGTGTTGAACTTCTCTCACTTCTCACTTCTCTATCATTCCTTTATTCCCCTTAGTTTTCTGAAAAATATTTTAAACAATTGAACGAAATAAGACTTTAAGCGTTACTTATGACGTAATCAAATATTGAATTGACTTAACATAGATATCGGATTCCTGCTTTCGCTTTTTATTAATATTTGACACGCTCAGGCGAGAAATAGAACCAGAAAGAGAGAGAAAGCGCGAACTTTCTTTCTTTCTGTTTAATATATTAGACAGACTAGACAGATGAGTCAACAGACTAGATAAATAAGCAAAACTTGATTCACCGAGAGACAAATATTTTTTTTACTTATGCTAAACGAATATATAAAACTACTTCCCACTTTCATGAATAGACATAAAACAAAAAAATGGCAAAAAATCAAAATATCCTTCTATCGAATATTGCCTGATTTTATGGTGAAAATTAATGCAATAAAAAAGTCATACGAGCACGTTTATCTTTGAAACGTGCTCGTCTTGAAGAAGAATGCAAAATAAAGAAGAGAAGGGGAAAAAAGAAGAACTGAACCAAAAGGAATTGAAATATGGCTTATAGCGGAAGATAAGAGTAATAAAATTGTAAATGGTACATAAATATTTCATACAACCAAGTATCACAAGTAACGATTATCGACATGAAACAGCGTACAAAGAACACAAAACAAGAATTTATTTATTGTTTGCGCTCGCGTATAAATATATGAAAGCAACAAAAATATTTGCCAAGCAATTCAATGTTTGAACAGTTCCAGGCATTTGCAATGTTAGTCACGCTTGCATGCAGTGTAAATATGAGAAAATGTTTATATGTCAACAAAGCCTGTCGAAGAAGAACATAGTGAAAAACAAGTGAACACATTACAGTGGGCTAAGGCCGTTCACTAAGTTTCCTTACACCATTCCACCTAATTATTTATTGTCGTAATAAAGTACCAAAAATGATACTTAGTTTCCAAATAAGGGCATATTTTTTCATTGTCCTTATATGGAAGAGTACTAAAAACGGGGGACGGACATTACCAAATTTAGTAAAATTTATATTCTTCTCAAAGACTTTATAATTATTCCTATATTTTCGTGATAAAGCTTTTAGTAAAAAGCTACATTTTGTTGCCATATAAAGGCGTAATTTTCAAGGCTATCCTTATACTGGGTGTATCTCGAAAAATTGCCCTACTGAGTCAAAATTTAATAAAGTTAATTTCTCAACCAAACTACTATCATAAACTAATTCTTACTGTGAAATACTAGAATTGTGACTATTTTCTTATATCAAGGCTTACGTTCGCGTGAGAAAAGGGGTTTTAATATATCGGTCCAGTCGATCCAAATTTTTTATATCAATTCAATATAGCGAAATGCTATTACTTAATGACTTTTGTCGAATTTTTTTCATATTACGATTTTTTCAAGACGGGATGCCACGACCCAAGCCATTTTCAACATTGTTCGTTCCTGCGTCAAAGAACGTCGACGTATCAAATTTTGTCAAACGCCAAAAATACATAAACTGACATCAAGAGATGAGGCTCAAATCGATTTAGAAAATGGTTCTGTACCGATCGTTATAGTAAAAGATGGCTTTATCTTAAGCCCTTGTGGATGTTACATACATTCGCATAAACTGAATACACCCAGTACCATAAGCGGTGTGCTGGTGTATAAAAAACGTTTGTGTAAAACTAAGAAAGATAAATATTGTTAAGAAAACTTCTTAGTCAGACAATTTTAATCTTCCATAAGAAGCGTCATACAAAGAGAGAACAATGTTAATTTTATGACATCGTAAGCATGATTTGAGAATATTTCTTAACGCATATCTGGCCTGAATTGGAAGACGTTTATCTGAACAACAACTGATTTTATATAACGAAACGAATCTATGTACCAACAGTGCAAACATTTGTTTTATTATGTAATAATTTTTGTTATGCAAAAATCTTGACATATTCCGATATCCAATGGCATAGGATGAACGGTTGTTTAACACTTTTGGACTATTTCCTGCGGGATTATGTCAAGTTATTCTCCATTCTTTAAAAATGAGTATTGCACGTCGTATTGATGAAATTTAGTAGTAAGCAAAGTGACGAAATTGGGATTTACTGGGTTCATGGATGTGCGGATAAACTTTGTAGTCATTAAGAACTTAACTACATTGACTACAATTTAAAATGAAAAAAAAAAAAAAAAAAAAATGGCATTTTATCAATTTTTATAGGCCTTTTTTCTTTTTAAAGAAATCGTATAATTGTTAGATGAAACACCATATGCACTTTCATCCTGACTAGGATCAGGCGTTTTAAATCGGCGCTCGACCGTGAGCGGAAACATTTATTCTATTATCACAAAACATGACTTCCTATACATGTACATGAGATGTTTGCATGAATTCTGATAATTTTTTCATATCTACATATTACTCAAAATATTTTCCCTCATTTGCTAACACTTTTTCCCATCTTTCTGGCAACATGGCATGGATGCCGGCTTGGCACCGATCCAATCATCAACCCGTTTTCACACTTCTTCAGCATTTCGAAAACACGTGCCAGCCAAGCCATGCTGCATCGATCTGAACAAGTGCTAATCAGAAGGCGCTATATCTGGCGGGTACGCTGGGTGCGGCAGAATTTTCCATTCGAAATACAACAGAATATTCTTGCAATGTGTGACTGCGCAAGAGGATGACTTTGCGTCTGTTAATCGCTATTGCTGGTCAATCTGTTCAATTAAACTCGGCACATATCTGCAATAACAGGTTTATTCGGTTGTAGCAACTTCAGATACACTATACCTAGCAGATGCCACCAAATGGATGGCCCCCCTGGACTAACCCATAACTTTTTACGCTTGGGATTATTGTAATAAATCTATTTTTTATCGCCAGTCACAATATGTCAAGCAAAATTTTTCTCTTTTTGCGTGGCAAGCAACGAAGCCGCGATGATGAAACGGTTCGAAATGGCATTTTCAGTCAATTCGTTTATTATCTATTCTACCTTCTTTTGGATCTTTCTCAACGCATGTAAACGTATAGAGACACGTAATTCATCAACTGTTACGCCTCGCGAAATTTCTTTGAGGGCTTGAGCAAGGCTTTCATTCAATAAGTCTTGCAATTCGTTGGCGTCGAGCTTTTTGCGTACCTCAGACCGTTCTTTCTGAATTGACATCAAGCTCGTCACATTAAAACCGTTGAAAGCGAAACCGACATTACTGTATGGTGAAGAAGCTTCATCATAAGCTTCCAAGCTAGTTAAGTGGGCTTTGACAGCAGATTTCTTCAAATTAAGCAACAAAAGTAACGAGTGTTGAAAATGCCATTTTGAGCGTTTTATGATTAGCATACGTACGCAATGTTATATCTCGATAATACTAAATGAAACGATGTTATTTTATGTAGGAAAAGATCAAAGTCATCGAATTTAACCGTTGGATACATTAATATATCGCATTACTGTATCATTTTCATCAACAGATATCACTGATCAAAATATATGCAAGCAATCATTATAATATTTAACGTGGCCATGTGTTTATTGTTTATGGTTTAAAAAATTTTGCATATTGCATAAAAAATATTTGCCTTAAACTCAACAGTTATCTTTGACAGTCGACGAAAAGAAAAGAAAAAAGAAAGATCAGAAACAAGATAAAAAACAGGCTTTAAAAATTTTAATTATGAACAAATTTCACTTACCTTTCTTGCACTTCTTTTGTATAGTCCGTGTTTGATCACAAGCTGGATCACCTTTTTTTAAAGTCAACGTTCTTGAACGTGTATTGGTTTTGGTATCACACTCAGTCCAAGGATTTTTACCATAACGACACGAAAGACCTAAAAACGATAAAAAAATAAATAAATAAATAAAACAATCGAGAAAATCTTATTTTCATTGTTTGCTAAACGATATAGAAATTAATACAATCACAGCGGAATCAAATCAAATCAAATCCAATCCAACCAAATTAAACGACGTGATTTTCTATAAAACAAACAAGTTATGGTTTTTACTATCTACGAGAAAACAAATTAAAGAAAGACGTAATGAATGTTTGTTTGTGTACACAAAAGATATAATTAAGATAAAATTCGAGAGTAATAACTATTTTGACACAATATTACTCCCCCTATATGCGCAGAGTCTTTTCTTTACTTTTATTTTTCTTCTCATGTCCATCCGCGAAGGATGTGATGGGTGTATTCATTTTGTCAAAACTTTTGCAACGCACCCTGTGAAGTGTATATATTCTTGATCAGCATTAAATTCTGAATCGATTTAAGCATGTTCGTCTGACGTCTGTCCGTTTGTCCGTCTAGCTATCTGCCCGTCTATAAAATGTCTGTGGTAACCATTCTCCTGGCCGCAAAAATGAAGCTATTCTTGTACTCAGGTTGTTATTAAAAATGGGTCAAATCGGTCGAACGGCACACCTACGGTATTACGTAAAGTGGGAACACCTCTGTTTTTCAAAAGGAATAAAAAATTGTTTTTTTGCTTATTACTCATAAGTTAGAGCAGATGTACAAATGTACAAAAATTTGAGCGCATATTCTATGGGCAATGCTGGAGTATCTGTACAAAAATGGAAAAAATTATCTACGCCTACCCAATATTATAGTGCATCAGAATTCAATTTTTTTTTGAATACATCTATAAAGCCCAAAAACGAGCTCAAAATCCCCATAAAATTTTTAAATTCTTGGCCCCTTTTGAAATTTGGAATGCACCTAAGCATAGTCGTCTATCCATCTGTCCGCCTGCTCAACTGTATAATATCTGTGGGAAATATTCGTATAAATTTACAAAAGTATTTGAAAGTGACTTAAACTTTTCCAAGGACACGTCTACAACGCACACGTGCCCATACGACAAAAGCGTTTCCTTTAAAAAAAAAAAAAAACCAGCTTCGCCCATTCCATATTATAGAGTATAAAAATTAAGTTGTTTTACACTTTTTAGGATAACGTTGACGGGTACACACTGTTCGGCCACGACCAAATATATTTTTCTTACTTGCTCTTTGCTCTGTTTTGTTTTACTGTATTCTCAGTATTTTTATCCCCCTCGTGCCAGGAAACCGTCACCAATTTTTCTTAATGGCGTGAAAAGCTTTAGTAATCCGTTTATCATCGTTTTACTTTATGGTCTTTTCTAATGGGCAACGGTTATTATGTATTTAGCTGGGTATGTTAGTAGCATCGAGTGTTGCTGGTTGACGTTGATGTCGAGCAGAAGAAAGTAAAACGAAGTTGCAGAAAACTTTTAGAAAAAAGTGGCTTTCCAGAAGTAAAGAAAAACGAAAGCAAGAAAAAAAAAAAAAACACATTGAAAGGAAATCTAGTGATTCGGTATAAGCAAACAAAAAATTGTAGGAAAAAGTAAAACCTGATTGTAAACCAAAAAAATTCGATAAATTGGTTTTTATGAAATAGCAACCAACCGTAAGCAAACGAAAAGCAATATGGAAATAAAAAATTATTTCTTTGCTTTGCTTTGTATTGTTGGGTAAACAGGAAAAAAAAAACAAAATAAAGGACGAAGAAAAAATTTTCTATAAGTTTAATGTTTTTTGCTGCATTAAAATGAAGAAAATCATTGGATTTCGTTACCGACGAAACCAAAACATTTTAGGTCGTTAACTGAAAAATGTTGTAAAGAAATGTATTTATAATTGTAGTAGTCAGGATAGAGTCGAAGCCCCGCGTAGTTTACGATTTTAGGTTTCGCTCTCCCTCTCTCTTTGTCATAAAAGGTGTAAAGATTGGGAATTTTGCCTTGTGAATACATTTTTTGAACATAGCTAAGAAGATGGATCCCCTAAGCAATAAGATTCTCTGGGATTTTTAATCGGAACCTCTCTTCTTACCTCATTTTCACCTTTACGTTGTCACATATCATTATACCCATTACTGAAAGGAATAACGAGTCGATTTAAGTTGCCCGTCTACGTAATGTCATCATCGTAATAACGCTATGAATTTAAAATTTCGTAGAAACATTGGAAATTCTTGTACTCGGGTTGGTATTAAAAATCGATCGAAGGGCACGCCTGAGAACAGGTCTGTATTTGAAAGGAAATCAAATATTTGTTTTCTGATCCTTACTCGCAAACTGGAGCAGATAAATGTACAAGAATTTGAGTGCCCATTGTAAGGGCAATGCTGTAGTACTTGTGCAAAAATGGAAACAATTATCTCCGCCTATCCAATATAATTTCACGTGCAGAAACAGGTTTCAAAAACCCTAAAGTCGCCTAGGAATATTGATCTATCCATTTGTCCTTCTGCCCGTCTACCTCACTGTGTAGTTTCTATGGTAAACATTCTACCGTTCGCAAAAATGAAAGTATTTGCAAAAGAGTATGAAAATGGCCCGGTCGGAGCAGGCGATACGCAACAGGCCTGTTTTTTTTTTTTGTTCTGTATTTTTTGTTATTCATAAAATACGACACATACACCATATAGATCGGCACTCTTATTTTGAAAATAATAAAAAATCAGCCGCGCTCAGCCATTATTATAGAGTATGAAACTTTAATCCTTTTTCTTTTTTTTTTTTTACATTTTTTTTCGGATGCCGATGATGAGTACAAAAAGATTCGGTCATAACCGAATATAATTTTCTTATTTGTTTCCTTTGTTCAGCCTTTTGTCTTATAACCTAAGCACAATTTAAACTGATTATGATTATAGTTGAACTGCATTCATATGCTTGCTATGTTGATTTTTTAACAAGCGACACTTCCACTACTGCTAGTTCACTTCACCTTGGGTACATAATGAATTTTAGCATTACTTTCGTGTTTCGTTTTTAGATAGACATAACCATTAATCTCTGACTTAAACGGCAATATATAATCATTCGAATATCGCTACGCGTTTCACTTGCGGTTTCCAGTGCTGGATGTGAAAAGAACGGGCAGATAATATTGTGAGAGCGATGCCAAATTTGTTCCGAATGGCTCGATCTCTAGAAAAAGGAACTATCCCTTCACAGTTATAGGATATGGGAGACTAAGTCGACGATCTTTTGTAATCATTCTGAATAAAATTCATCTGCGTGTGTTTGTTATTCTACTAAATTAATTGATAATTTCACTTTTAAATCTTAAAGCGCTTAGTGTGTAGAACTGCAACTACACTCCTTACCATTTAGGATATATTCGGATAACGAAAGCCAAGTCTTAACATCACTTCATCTTTCTGTTTGAAAATTTGAATGATGATTTGTTTTGATCTGAATTGATTGTGAACAGTATATGGTTGAAAAAATGCGTACATTAAGTAACAGCAGCTTATAATATCCGGTTTTTTTTTTTAGTTCATTATGTCAACAGTATGCTCTACTGTGAATGTAATTCAGTTTTTGTGACCGTTTGAGCAAACCTTTCGCACTGCAAGCATAATCTCGCACGAATAACAGTCTTGCAGACGAATTTCTTTTCATCGTCAGTAGTCGTCTTTAAAAAGGGAAAGATTTGATGGTCCCTTTAATAGCAAATCACAAGTTAGATGAACAACTTTAAGCCACTTTCACCGTTTGCCCTAAAACGCAAGTTTAAATGATTTCATTGCGCAGTCTTGTGTACGCCTCAGAAAGCGTCCAATACCTCTGCAGTGCCTTAGTTGCGCAGTACCTTAACAGTGCAATAAACTAAATATACTTAAAAAATGGCTACAGGCCCTGTATACAAACAATTATCATATCGAGCGATAATTTCGCTTCAAAAACCGAAAACCGAAAATCGAAAACCAAGTGTAATAGGATTTGATTTTGTCCAAACAAAAGGTATTCTTTAGAGAAGAGTCCATCAAAATCTCTTGAGACTTATTTTAACTTGAACCGTATAGTTTCAAATCGTGATAGAACTTACACATAACGAACCTAATCATTTCTTTTTCGCATCTCTTTTGTTTTTTCTTCATTTTGGGCCTTTTTCAAATAGTAGAGATTTGTCAACGTAAATACGTTTGTTAAGAAATACGTATTTGAAGAAACTTGCAAAGAAATCGTTAACTTGTGCACACATTTGCTTTCCTCTGATATTACGATGGTGGCATTAGAATGAAAGCAAAGCGTGCCAGACAAGTAGCAAAAGAAATACAAAGCATTTTATATGCAAATAGAGACAAACATTTGTATTTGTATTTGTACTTACCACGTATATCTGGTGCTGTTACTTACCATCGTTCTTTGTGCCGCGTTCATTGCGTATTAATATTTCATGATCGTCTTCTTCCCAGATTTCACCCTGCGATGCTGTTGTTGGTTGTGTCTGTTCGGCAACCGGCAGTGCTAATGGTGTCTCTTGTACCTCCGTTGTGCCATGTGCTAAATGTGGCAACATTGAC
Organism: Glossina pallidipes; assembly: GCA_000688715.1. Classification (NCBI taxonomy): domain Eukaryota; kingdom Metazoa; phylum Arthropoda; class Insecta; order Diptera; family Glossinidae; genus Glossina; species Glossina pallidipes. Next base: position 663,254 of record KK499878.1, on the reverse strand, counting down.
ATGGAGGAGGCCAATGCCAGCATTGCTGTGCACATCGATAACAGCTGACGGTGGTAATGTTTCATTTTGCTGGTGCTTTGTGTATTATTTGCTTTGTATGGCGATGGCAATGTTTAACTAATGCTGATGATGATGATGGTGACGATGATGACTATGCCGATGTGATTACTGTGATGACGGCGGTGATGATAAAAGAAATACAATTGTTTATTTTACTTTTACAAAAAAATGTTGTTGTTTTTTTTTTTTTATTTTTTTCGATTTCGTTTTATGCCAATAATATGTGCGTAGTAATGATACAACACAATTCGATTGCTATTTGTTGTTGCTCGGCATACGTGGTAAAGCCGAAGGGCAACCGGGTATACTTTTGTGTATTGATCTAAGAATGTTATCGCTTTCGTTGTGTCCTGTTTTGAATTTTACTTTTAATGTTTTTTTTTTTTTTGTTTTTTTTTTGATGAGATTCACAATAAATTGCGAGCAAAATGTTGATTACAGAAAAGCGTTACAAACAGCCTGAAAGCAAGTAGATAATGAAAAAACGAAAATAATGAATTATGATTCATTAAATTTATAATTAACACAAAACATAGCAAATAAGAAAACAATAACAAAATTATGTTCGGTCGAGACCAATTTTTTTATATGCATCGCCGCGATCCTAAAAGAAGGAAAACAACTAAATGTTTATATACAATATTGGGTGGGCGCGGCTGCGATTTTTTCTATTTTCAGAAAAAAGGTCGAAATTCATATGTTGCACGTGCTGTACTTTATGAGTAACAAGCAAAAATACAGGAAAGCAAAGTTGTTCACAGTTTTGTTTACATAGACGCGTGAGCGTTGTAGGCGCACTCGTGTTTGTACTATTTTCAAATTCGTTCGCATGTGCGAAATAGACGGTACCTTTATTTTTGCGAACGGGATAATGTTTACGATAACGACTACATCTTCGCGCAGACAGACAGATAGACACATGAACATCACGAACATGCTAAAATGGGGTTTATGGGGTTTTTAAAGCCCGTTTCTGTGCGTTATAAAAGTTTTGAAAAACAATATAAAAATTTTTTCCGTTCTTGTACACATACTAGAGCAGTGCTCATGGAATATACGTTCAAATTTTATCTGCTGTAGCTTACGAGCAATGAGCAAAAAATTGATTTTTTAATACTTTTGAAAAAACGACGTGTCCTCACTTTTCGTGGCACTGTAGGCGTGTCCTTCGACGGATTTAGCTCATTTTCAATACTAACTTGCGTACAAAAACTTTTAATGTTTCTGGTAAACTTCATATTACACAGATGGATAGATGGACAGACGGACATGATTAAATCAGTTCACAATTTGATGCTGATTAAGAATATAATCTGTAGGGTCTCTGAAGTTTCCTTCTGGGCGTTACAAAGGTTTTAATGAAATGAATATACCCCTCATTCTTCGGTGATGGGTTTAAAAAACAGAAAATATTATACCCTTCATGTGTGCGCATCGTTCGTATTCATCCACTACTAATGCTAATATATATGAAAGTAATATCAATATTATTGTTTACAGATCCGTAGGTAACACTGAGGACTATTTTCTCTTATGACAATTTGACAAATTTCATGCCGACACTTGCTTTAATTTATCCCCTAAGTAGTCCATGATGCTATTTTCAATGTTTCTTTCTCAAGCTTTCCCCTTTCCTCTTGATGGATATTGGCTTCGAGTAAACTGCGTCTGCGGTAAATTTCAATTTTTACAATATGAAGAATTTCAGGTAACTGTGAACGGACACAGGCTGAAAATTCTGAACAGGTTCGTATTGCTTCAAGCTATTACGTTCGTTAGGAAAACATTATTAAATCGACGCGTCATTTTTTACGACAATTTGGCAAGATATGCTTTACACTCACTTTTACATGAAAGCTAACATTTGTGCGTGCATTTTAAAAATATATTATTTTAGATACGTGAAGTATCCGAAGTTTAATGATATATTAAATGCGAACGACAAAGATGCATTTCGAAGATAAATTGGGAAGAAGGCGTCGTAAACTTATAAAGGGTTTCATTGAGAAAATTTCTCTTGAACGAAAAGCCTCTCGCCTTGCAACGATCAGGGGATAATCACGTATGAAATGTTTAGCTTTCGCCTTCGCTTTCGTTGTCAGTTATTTGAAAAAAAAAAAAGCGGAACGTTGCCTTATCTTCAACTATGATTAATGTCGAACGTAAGTAGTGATATAACCTATCACCGAACTTTGACACAGTTACACGGAGGATTGCAAGTAACCTAAAAACTGCTTGACGTAGGGAAGACCGTTTCTAATATGCATATAATGTCGAAGATGCTCTTCGTTTAGCCAATCATAGATAAGATATTAATTGGCCCTAAATGACTACGGAAATTAAACATAGTCTCTGAATTGATCAACGACTATTTTAATAGAAGCATACGCCATAACAAAAACATGAGATAATAAAAGAGGTTGGTTTTTATTACCAAAGAAAATTTTAACTCTTTATTCGTTAATAGTTTTATCGCGCAATTAGCCCGTAAATTGTGATCAATTGTAGCGAGCGTGATGCGAGTGGAGTTCTTTACGATTACCTATAAGGTCGAATTGATTTAAGTATCAGCTTGGAAAGTCTGATTTAATCGCTCGTGAAATACTTTTCAATAAAAATGTGAAAGGTATAAAGTATAGAGTTTTTAAAATTTTTAAAAAAAAGAAAACAAAAAAAAAAAGCGAAAAAGCATTTGCATTTTTCGCGGCGATATATGGATGCTTCAATTGCCAAATCGATTAACGATGTAGACTGTATTATTGCAAGGGCCTATTTGATTTGGCGACATATGGAAAGTACAGGATGGAACATACTTGGAGTAATTGTTATTATTACTACAATTTTTTCGTGATCGGAGGAGTTAATCGGTTTGGCAAATGAAAGCAAATTATTAATTCGAATTCAGTCTTTGAATTATTCTTTTATTACCGAAAAGTGTGATTATATAAACGTATTGTTACGGAAACCACAAATCCAGTTCATTCCAGCTAAGTAATGATGTTTTCATTGCACTTCTGACGACATCGATATGGCAGATTAGCAAATGCTTTTTCAGATATTAAACGTCCGCTTCTATTTCTGGGCCCTAAGCCTTTTATTCTGTTATGCTTTTAGATATTTTGGTCCCATTTACCAGGATTTTGGCTTCTTTTTCGTTCGGTCCAATTATTTGCTGCGGTTTTTTCATTGCTGTGATCAGATGACGAATCCGATTAAATACAAAATCGTTTCGTTGAGCCGAGCTTTCTGCTAATAATTTGTATTGAAGAATCATCCGATTCATTATTTTCCTTACTCAAATAATTCTTATTAGCATCTTCCATCCTACTCTCATAACGGTTTACTTTTTTTTAAAAAAAGAATTCACAATAAAATTGAAATTTATAAGTATCGTCACTTGTGACAGTTCGAATACAACTAATTTATATTTTATTTTTCTCGTACTTAGTTCGCGTGAGCGATAACAGCTCTCGTCTAACGGGAATAATGAAATTAAACGAACAACTTACAAATGTCTCCATAGAAGAAATGGAAAAATAGTGCAACGGGTTAAATAGATTTTTATTACGATGTAAATACATTATAGTACGGAGTTAAGCAGATTGGCTTCTGACATAAATTATTTATTATTCAATGGCTAAAACGATTTTGTCATTTAGTGGTGTTAATACTAATTATTAGAGAAATTTGTTTCGAATATGTACAGTTAGGAGCTAATGAAGTGCTTTGATATTAAAATTAATAAAATTCCAAAAATGGAGTTAATCGAGATTGGCCAGTGAAGCATTCATATATCAGCGAAAAGTTTTGATCTTCATAACGTGTGAACGTTTACTGAAATTTTAATTTGCTTAACTGAAAAAAAAAAAAAAAAAATTTTTTTTAAAATATTAACATCGACATCGATATCATTTTGCTTTAATTTATTTCATTATTTTTTTAATACGAAAAAACAACGTTTTTTCACTTCATTACGGTTCATATTAATTAACCAATAGGAATATTGTTTATTTACATATTGTTTTTATATTAAAATATTCCCTTTTTGTTATTTTAAAAAATTATAATTGATTGCGAGAGCATTTAAGTTAATAGACAGTTAAACGTTTGTGATAATTTAAAAAAAAATGTTTTTTTTTCCTTTCAGTTTTTTACGGTATAGTGTTTTATTCATTTATTCACAATTTGACAAATAACTGAACGTTGTTTTCATCGAGGATATATAATCAAGTTATTTATCTGTTAAAATATCGGAATGGTTAAGTTGATGTTAGTTAGATGTAATTAAATTCAACATAAAAATATGTAAACAGCGCTTACAAATCAAGCCGCAGAAATAAAAACTACAAAAAGAGATGCTCAGAAACTTTGTATATCAAACCAATCATTTTTTTGCAACAACATGCGGTGGGAAGGGGCCCACTAAAAGTCTTCCCTTGAAAATATGGTCAAGCCTTGCGAAATAGCGAGAAAACTATTGCCAAATAGAATAAATGATTACATTATACATTCTGATTAGACATAGGATTCGTCGTAGTCTACAACGCACACGCTATCTCTACACATATTTATAAGTCGCATAAAAAAAACTTGCACAAAACAAATCGCGCAAATAAAATAAGCCGCATAAAATCAATCGCATAAATAAAAAGCGCATAAGAAACACCGGGCAAAAACAAATAGAAATCTATTTTTTTTGTTATACCCTACACCACTTGTTGTACGCGGTATATTAGGTTTGTTCGAATGCATGCAATAGACCACCTTTTGTTATACCGATCGATTGAGAATAATTTTCTGAATCTATTTAAGCGTGTCGGTACGTCTGTCCGCTTGTTCACCTGATGTTTGTTCTTTCTTGTTTTTCACTCACATGTCGTAATTTTTAAAATATTTTGATGAAATTGGGTGCACTGGCGTGCTTTGGTCCAAGAACGAAGCTTTACAATAAAAAAAAAAAACCCGCCGTGTAATAGTATTTCGTCGTTTTAAATTGGTATTAAAAATTTTGGTTCGGCTGGAGAAATTTTTTTAACTCACTCTCATATAATCTTCCCACGGAAACGAAATCTTTCTTCTTTATAAAGGGATTATCAGCAAATGTAAACTTTTACATACCAAAAAGGCCTGATGGTTACCGTTTTATGATGAAAATTTGTTAACGGTAGTAATTTAACATAAAAATGAAGGGCACAAAATTCTTTTGGAATCCCATACCATATAAGATTCACTCATGAGTGATAAGCGTTTCAGAATAAGGCTTAATTCTTAATAAGTTAAACTCGGATCACGTCATTCGATGTTTTGTGCATTCTGCAGCACTTTCATGAAATAAATGCCTTTGCATAAAAATAATTGGTAATGAAATTATTTGTGTATTGTTACCAAAACAAGTGAGTAACTGCACTAGGCGAAGTTGTGTAAGATATTTAATGGCTTGCTAATGGCAGGATAAATTCCGGCATATACACAGTTACGCCATTTATTGTGTACACTGTATATATATATCAGGCTAATATAAAACCACACTAATAAGACTTTTTTCGCTCAAAGATCTCTCAATTTCCAGTGAATTAACGATTAAATAACAAACCGGATACGGAGATGAAAAAGAATAGTTCGATAAAATAATTTACACCTTAAAAGTGTTAAGATAAATTCGAATTGAATTATTAAAGATATTTATAAAATAACGTAATAGAGTTCAGTTAATAAAGTTTTAAACTTAGTTTTACGATAGAAAGACTAAATTAACATTCAACTATTTACACATTTTTAGTCAGGAATGTTACCCATTTCCTTAGTCCTATATTGATGTACATGGACGGGGGAGAGAGAAAATGTACAAATAAAAACCTCCGTCTAATTCTATATGCGGACATGAAAGTCTAATGCGCCCAAATTAACAACTTTTATGACCTTCATGCGAGTACCTTTCAAATGATGTCAAGAATTTAAAAAGATGTCTTTGAAGACGTATTTATTATTCACAAATATTTGATATCAACTATCTGCACAAATATCGATCGTTGTCAAATTTGCTTTACCGGGCCGGTCGAGATGGAAAATTTCACTTACTTTCGAATCTGTTATGTAAAGAAGGTTTTTGTTTTCTCTATATGAATTTATTCGATCACGCCCGGTCTGAAATTAAACGATAGTCAGCCGGTGTAGGTAGGAAAACAGGATTAAACCAATTAAGACTTTTACGATGATGATCAAAATATCGAACATTTTGTCTGGATAGTAATGTACCTTAAACGGATTGCGTCAAAATTTCATGATATTCAAGTCATTAGTTTAAACGTTATAGTCGTTGTAGTCACAATACTTTCATTTCTGTAAAATAACGAAACAATATGAGTTTCGTGTGCAGCGTTACTAGAACAAATGCAACTTCTAAGCTAACAGTTAAATTGCAGATTGTTACTATATCTAAGAATCATATGAATTCATCGATATAGTGATTTTGGTAAGCAAAGTTTTATTTGCTTTTCCTCTAAATATGTATATTGTATAAGCGAAAAATAATAAATTCTCAACCGTAATCGATACATATATTTATTGATATTATTATTATTGCTATTATTATTTATTGTAACTAATTTAGACAGAGAAATAAATTCAAAGATTAAAGTCTTAAAACATCTAGCATCTAAGGTTATTTGCTTTATTGAAAAACTCTGCCGCACTTGAGACTTGAACTTATGACCATTACGTTGCTAATCGAGATCGCTTGTCTACTCGGCCACTTAGGCGGATTTAGATATTTAATGTTATATAGTTTATGTAAAAGTCATTTTATTTCTCTCTTAACTTACTTTAGTTAATACATTTCTTCGCCTGCTCATTTATTGCATTGTTTTGTATGTATGTATGATTGTATATATGATTGTATATATGATTATATGTATGCAGGTAGGTGTTATGATGTTTGCGACCTTTCATTAAAAGTCTTCAAGTGTGTAATGAAATCCTGAATTAACATATTCAGAGTAGACAGAATGACTCTAAGGCAATATTCTACAGATCTGTCGATCAGTCCATTTGTTAAAATATATCAGCTTTTAGAGTTTGTTTTGTGCGGATCCAACGCTTTCTTAGTTGATTTTTTCGATCCGTCGCTTTATCAACATGTCACTTTGTCCGTCTGTCTATGTAATATTTCGTTGATCTGTTCCGTTTTTTTTTTTTTTTTTTGTCGTCCCATTTACTGATCGATTTCGTCGATCATTCGTTGTGTCAGTTTCTCCTTCAATCTCGATATAGCACTTTTTCGCTCTGTTAATCAATTAGAACTGCTAACCGAAAATGTTAACATGGCTCAAATATATTAGCTGTCAAAAACTTTTCCCATTTAAATTCAAATTTTGATCTTCGCATTTATTTCTTTTTTTTTGTTTTGTTCAAATTCACTCGATTAACTCGACACGCGCCTATGCACAGATAAAATATTTGTATAAATGCCATGCTTTTGTTTGTTTAAAAGAAAACGAAAATTATTATTGTTATTATTTTTTTGATGCTTAAATAATAACCTCAAGTTACTACATAGCGTATAAGCATCTGCTGTTGTGTTTTTCCCTCGTTGTGTATAATTAATTATCCAATGTACTTAAGGCTAACTAAAAATAGTTTTACAAACATTTTAATTAACGTTACGCAGACGCCTTTTTTGTTTTTGTTTTTTTTTTTTTTTTTTTGAAATCTTTCACGTATTGCATAAACAAAATTTCAATATAACAAAGCTACCCTGCGGCAACTTGTATTCTTGTTAATGTAAATATATTTAATGAAGTAAAATTCAAGTGAAACAAAAACAGTAGCAGCTACAAGAGTAAAACTTAATATATACTTTTTTGATGTATAGGTAAACGTTATAATGCGCAAAAGTAAACACACGCATGTATATGCAGACATATAAATATGTATGAAATTCTTCAGACAATTACAAAACTATTTCCGGTTGTGTAGTGGCTAAATGAATAAAGTGAGAGACAGTGAATAAGTACAAGAGAAACAGAAGCAGAAACTGAAACCGAAAAAGAAACAAAAGTAAAAACAAAACTTTGAAACTAAATAAATACTCCTCGACAAATACCACAGCAACTTAAACTAAAAAGTACACATCCACAACGACAAACAGAATGAGCTCCTGCCTGTTCATGATGAAATATGATAACATATTTATGAGCTCAAGGAAAAATAAAGAAAAGAAAAAAATTTATAGGCACAACTTTGCTCTAAAACAAAGTAAAGCAAAATATTAAAAAAAAAAAAAAAAAAACAAGACACCAGTAACTATAGCAAGAAAACTAACAACTTAAAAAATAACTGCATAAATAATAGAATGCACTTCGTTTTTTTTTTTTTTTTGTTTTGTTTTGTTTCGTGTTTTCTCTTCCTAGTCTTTTTATCATATTTGCATACGTAAGGAATTTTTTACATGATTTACTTGTGTAACCCATATAAAATTTATAATGTGTTGGTTGGTTCGTGTCATTGCGTGCGAGTGTTCCTCTGTTTATACATATTGTTACAGTTGATTTTTTACTATCTGGCATTTTGTTACTTAACGCTGTTTTTGTTCTTATTGTTGTTATTATTGTTGTCTCATTTTGTGCATAATTTGAGTTTAGTTGCGCAGTTCGCCTAGCGGTAATAGGCGATGCTGGCATAATAACAACTATGCTTGTACTTTATTTATATATAGTCAGGGAAAGGAAAAAAGGATTGGGTGGGGGAAACAAAATAACTGTAAAATTCTTGAAAATTGTTGATGTGCTGGCATGTTGGGTTTCTATTTTGTTCACTGCTCTACGTAAGTTTGTCGGTCTATTAAGGTATGTATACATGCATATATGCATATGTGTATGTAAATGTATGCGTCTGTTTGTTTGCCAAGTATTAAAACTACATTTGTGTAAACGTATACATGTTGAGTTTTTATTTCATTTATTTTGCCAGTTTTATCCCCCAACCCCGTTCACTTCGCCATCTTTCGCTCTTGCCTTATCCGTGTTGCGTGTGTGTATGTTTGTTGTTTAGTAATGCCACAAGCATTAGGAAAAGTTTACATACTTTTGTAATTTGTAGAATATTTTATTTGCTTTTTGGTTGATTGTGTACGTTGCAGCGGTGTAGGGTCGGTAAATATGTAAGAGTGCGGGTGTAAGTCTGTGTTGTTTTGTTTTTTTTTACCTATTCTCAGTTGTTCTATTTTTGAACTCTTTTAAGGATTTATGTTAAATTTTTTTTTGGTCTCATTACCAACTGTTGTTGCATGGGTTGTTGACTTTTGTGTCGTGGCTTTTCTTTTGTAATTGAGTAGAGTAAAAATGTTTTAATATTTCCGGCCGGCTTTTTGTTTTTTATTATCGGTAACTGACTTTTCTAAGGGTAAATAACTTTTTTTATTCCTTTTGTAACAACAGAAGAAAAGAGATCGAAAATCTTATGTTGGTGACTATCAATAATATATCGCAACAATATCGTAGTTTTTGAAATGGTTGCGAAAAATCGAATTACCGTATGACGGTAAGCTTCCAAGGTTAAATTTTACAAAACAATTATTTATTATTATATCGGATGCATATATTTATTCATCATCAAAAAGAACGATCGAAATCGTTCTAAGCTATAAGCTTGCTTAATATAGACGATTAATGATCAAACGATAAAAATCTATTCGATGAAATTTTGAAACTTTTAGCATAATTTCATCTATCTATCGTATTTTCAAGGTATGTGACGCTTAGGTTTTAGTGGCTATTCGATGCATGTTAATTTTTTGCCAACTAAAATAATTAATTGCATCGACAACAATAATAATGTAGGTGGTGTCCTTCTATACTCACAGTTAAAATATATTTAATTTCTATATATGTCCTCGATATCTTTGAAAATTTTATGAAAATATTGAATTTTTATTCGTTATTTATATAACGACTTTTTAAAGTAAGGCAAAAGGTCGAAAAAGTGGTCCGATCGTACTCGTTTCCAATAGATGTCTTAGACCCAAAACACATCGTCATCAAAATATCTCAAAAGTTGCGACCTATAGGTTGAACACAAAAATACATGAATAGATATCATACGGACCGACGGAAAGACAGACAAGCTTGAATCGATTCCGTATAATAGAAGATGGATCTATCTCAAATCCTTCTGGGTGTTATATATATCTGCACAAACTAATGTACCCTGATCTTAAAACTCGTGTATCGTATAAATATGTAGGTGCGAGAAACAAGAGGTTACGGCTTCTGTCGAAAATTTGTGCATGGAATTACACACAAAAATTTAATTAAACATATTATTAATCACACATCACTTTGCAACTATTTTTTGCCGGACACATTCTTGGCGGAATATTTTCAGTATGTGTTTTAAGATCCCTCGCGTAAACGCAGTTCGATTGCATTCTATTAATGGAAAATGTGATAAAAAATGTTGTAAAATTTCGTGTTCGATCTTGTTTCTGGTGCGAAATCTGTAGATCGTAAAAGCAATTTTCGCTTAATTATTTTAAAATAAACTTTAAAATTATATGACACAGTAATATAACATAATAGTAGACGTTACTCGATGCCGACTTCATCACGTTTTCTTTAACAATCGGATTTGGAGTTACACGAGTACGTTTGTCGAGAAGTGTTTAAAATGCAAAACGAAACTTAAAGGGGGGGGGATGCTGTTTGCATAAAATCGGTTCATTTCAATTTCGATCATTTACTAAAATAAATGCTCATAATACTCTATTTCTTCCAGTTCCACCAATTTTTAGCATAATCAACTAATCACGAATCGCAGGTTTTCTCATGGAACCCAAAGGATGTTTTCTCAGTACAAATAATGCGATAATAAAAATCAATAATTTCTCCCCGAAAATTGTTTATGGTCTGAAATTGTCACATATATGTTATGGTGTGAAGCTATATCACGTGCTGTAATTCATTTTGCTGATTTCGTACAGACAAAGCGGTCTTAAATACGAGTTAGTTTACATCGTAACGAGAAATACGTTACAAAGTTACAAAGTGGTTACAAAAAAGTCTAGCTCTTGGGAATGACAAACATGCGCTTATGTATTTCTAAGGACTGCTGTCACAGAAACCATATGAGATGTGCGAACGATTCGAATTTTTTCACGAAACGTTCAACTGTTCACTTAACTGGACGTAATGTAGACTTAAAACTATGTCGCTAGAGATCGAGTATATAGATGTTGAAAATAAATTTAAATAACTTATCAATGTTATTATTGTTCCACACATAAATACTAAACTTTGCGCTCGACCCCCTAAACGTTTTCAAACAAAAATTGTTTGTCCCTATTAAAGGGCATATAATTAAGGGGGAAAACTTGAAATGAAATGAATGGAGGAAAAGATTAAAATTAATAATAATTTACATCTTGAGTCAGTTGGAACGAGTGAAGCAAATGTTTTGTATTCTATGTTTTAGAATGAGACGGACGTTTAATGGATGATACCAACTTGAAGTCACTTTTCTAAATTTTCAAAATATAAAAAGTAAAAAGATTTCTTAATAGTCAGGATTTTACCCGTTAAACTACAAAATTCCTTGGATTGCTATTCTTGACGAACGAGATGGAGAGGTGGAAGTGTTCGCAAAACAAAACCCCCACGTTAGTTGCTACTTGGTATAGGATCTTATAAAAAATTAGTTCTTTTCTTCTTCTTATCTTATTTTAAAATTTCACATAGACTATTATGGCAATCAGGTGAAAAGTCTAAAAGACGAAAGTATGATTTCGAGAAAAGCTCGTTTTAAGTTTCCAGCTTTAATTTTGAAGGAACCTTCATGCTTATATCTACTTTCTAAGTTATTCAGTGTGCTCGAAGTGCACATTCAGAAAAACGATTTTTTATATCATTTAAAATTTCTTTCCTTCCTATCTAGAATTAAACTTTAAATTCATCTCAAGTCAAGAACACTTTTCTCACAATAAGTAATCGTGGAAAGAACAAAAACGCAAAAGGAGAAGGGACAGCCATCGTTCCGTTTCCGTGTTTTAAAGTTGGTTTTTAGGTTTCTGATGATTATATCTGTGTTCGCATTGTCGACGCCATGACGAAGTTAGTGTTTACCCATCATTCTTGATTGTGGCCATCAAAATGCGAAATGGAAAAAGTAGCGAACTCATCAACATTTTCATGCAAATATTTCACCAACACAAAATACGCTTGAATTCATTTAGAATACCTGTGTGCCTGTATCCGTGTATGTGGGGTTAGGTGTATGCTTTTATTTATTTTATAAAATGCCTATATGTAAGTTTGGGTTTGTTCGGGTACAACAGTTTTTGCAGCGTATCCATTTATATAAATTTTTTTTTTTTTTTTTGGTTTTTCCTAGAATTTTTTTATATCGCAATCTTCAGCACAAACTAAACTAAAAACTATTTGAACTTTCAAAACAAACAAAACATACTGTTTACTAATGGTGCTCAAGTGGCCGATTTTGTTTATACATGTGTATACATACATACGTATGTGTGCGTATTTTTTGTCTTTTTGTTGTTTTTTTTTTGTTTTTTTTTGTGTTCAATGCAGAAAATTGTAAATTGCAAAAAATGTACTGTTGTTCAAGTTTTTGTGCTCTTTTTTAATGCTTGTTTTAACGCTTGAGTTACTCTACCCTTAAATATATATAGGGAATAACGAATCTATTAAATTTTAAGTAAAAGTATAAAATCCGTATTATTATTATTATTATTATTATTATTATTATTATTTAGAATTATTACAGCTTCGTAACATTGTCAAGAAATGCCATAACCAATGTTATATACATCGTACAGGAACTTCTCCATCGAAAAATATTACCTTTAAGTGTTACGCTGTTATCGTTAAGTTAGCTCGTTATGGTATGACCAATACGAGTTTTTCTTCTAGCAACATTTTGTATATTTGCACACTTACCGTACTGTGCGTATGAATTGGAAATGTATTTACATCGACAGATGTTTACTTAATGCCAAAACTTAAGAAATAAGCGCATAAGCGAGTCAAGTCCTTATTTCCTCTGCGAGTTTAACTCTGCGTTACAAAGTTACGAGCTCGAATGCCTTGGGAGCCCATATTACGAGACATTATACGAAACATATCGGCAAATTTGTTCAGAACTAAGATCTAATTGCTTCCAAGCTAAACAGGGGATTCCGTATTATAAGCTCACTGGCTCAAGATGGTGTTGTTGACACGTGAGCAACAAAAAACAAAGAATAATTAGAAATTGAATAAAGAGTTTTTTTTTTTTTTTTTTTTTTTTTTAGGTGCTTGCATGTATTTTGATAATTTTTGCACGGTAAAAAGGAATTTACAAGAAAAATTCGTGCAAAATATATTAATAAAAATATTTTGCTTTGTTTTCTACAACTTTTCCCAACTTTCTGGCTACATGACCGTGGATATCCGTGGAGAAAAAACGATATTAATTTGGTAGCGATCTCGTCACCATTTCGAAATCGTGTGCCAGCCAAGCCATGCTGCATCGATCTGAACAAGTGGCAATCGGAAAGCGCTACATCTAATGAGTAAGCTCCGTGTGGCCAAACTTTCTATTCAAGTTACAACAGTGTACCCTTCTTACAATTCTTACGAGTGTTCTCATGCAAGAGGATGACTTTGTGTTTGTTAATCACTATTGCTGGTCCTTTTTGCAACAATACATCGTTCAGTTGGCTTTAACTCGGTTCGTAATACACTATAACTTGCTGATGCCACCATAACTAATCCATGGCTTTTTACGCTTGAGATTTTCGTAGTAGGCAAACTTTTCATTTCCAGTCGCTTTGAATACTAAATTTTTCTTTTATTTAATATGTATTTTACTTAACTAAATAAACACGCAAGGTGACTGATGTTATCTGGTATATGACACCACATACCATCTTGATTTTACGACCGCCGCATAGTCGGTTACCAAAGGTCGCGCGTCGCGGACTCAGTTCTCAGCATGTTGTAGACGTAGGTATAGTGTAAGTGCTTTACAGATAAAGTCATATAACACTGACCGATTGGACACGCATCCCCTAGCCTGCTCTGCTTTCTAGCACCGTCTCTCTTTTTCCACTTCTTTTTGATCGGTCAAGTGTTACGCATATACAAGGAACCATGCTTTAAATGATTGTTTTCTTCTCACAGCCATTATATTACATTTAACATAGAAGTCTATAGGTCTAGCGGTAGGTATAGCTATATTCCATAGCATAATTTCATCTGGTAATTTTATTCGTATTCATTCGAACGTTAACTGCATTTGTGGGAAAACAGTAGAGATAACTGACTTCGATTTAGAATATCTTGTTTATTAAGAATATTACAGTGTTTCCGAAAGAAATTTGTTCTTTTACTAACGATATAATAAATTTAATATGCTCTGAAAATTACGCAATGTTTTTAATAAACTTCTTTTTTTCTCTCTTGCATTTCTAATATTTAATAAATTGAATTAAAAAAAAAAAAAAAAAAATTGCCCTAAATTTTATTTTAAGCTTAATTAAATTCTATGATACGTTGCATGCTATATTACCTACGTACGAGAATGCGGTTAATTGACAAACAATGTAATGTAATTGTTGTACATATTCAGCGGAACGTTACTAAAAGCGTACATGTGAACATTAAATGAACATTATACGGCAGATACCGGATTCCATCATTCAACTAACTAACCAACCAGTTAACCACCACAACATCATCATTATTCTCGTCAGCATGATATGATGTATGTAGATGGCCGAATGCTTGTGTGTGTGTGTGTGTGTGTTCATTCGTGGACATCAAATTTTCTTTACCGCACAATATACAAAATATCAGGAGTGTCTGTACATTTGTTGGTTTTATATTTTGCTCTGCATATGAACACAATTAAACACGTACATACATACAGTACACTTATTTGTGTCGGCCTAGTGTATGACAAGATACGATGATTATTTATTTATTTATTTTTTTGTGTTCTTCATCTGCTTATATGTGCGTATATGTGCGCAATATATTTATATACATCTTTATAATGAACGCGGCAGTAGTCAGTGCAAACATATTACTTAGTAATTAATTGTATGCACAACAGCATGATGGTGACGAAACGAATACTCATGTTCTTATTTTTATTTTCACATCCCTTGTTTTCTCAGTAAAATTATTTGTCGTGGTAAAGGTTTTATTAAAAAACGATTTCTTTCTTAATTAATCAAAAGGAGCCAAATTTTTGTTTTAAAACATTTTCTCGTCGATGAAATTTCATCGATAGGCAAATAAAATATTTTCATTATACATATACACAAATTAGAGAACATTTCGATATTTAAAAATAGTTTTAGAGTTGTGTTAAGTATAAACAAAAATCTAAAAGAGGTTCAGTTCAAAATCAGATGTGGTCAGATGTGGTCAGGTCAGGTGGTCAGTGAAATAGGTCTATCTGTATAAAAACTTAAAATGAACGCAATATTTTGTGATAAAAGCAATCAGTAGAAATTAATTCAGACAGTCAGGTCAATAGGCGGTATAACTATCATTGTTGTTAACGGCAGCTTCGATTCCTTCGGGCATAGATGAAATTAATTTACCGCAGGTCTCCACTGCAATATATATACACGTGACGTTTTGACTCACCCCAAACATTCTCTGTAAGTCTACTATAGAATATTTTACTTCTCGCATGATTACTAAAAAAATTGCTGTTTGCTTTGCCGATCCGAAATATTTCCATTTATCCACATTTTTTCGCCATAGTTTTTCCTCTTCTTCATATTAATTTCTCTGAGCGAAGGGTCTTCTGAGCTGCCCTTCCTGGTAGATTGGCACCTAATAATCGTCAACGAATAATTTCCAATTTCATTGGAAATTTCTATAGGCAACTTGCAGGAGTCGCGCTTTGCTAAAATTATCATGCGATTATCGGAAGTTGGAGAAGTTTTTTTTAATACTCTCGATACTTCTTTAGGCGGTTTACAGCATTCGTGGCGCACTTTTGGGACCGATCTAGTCTTGTGGTAATAAATTTGCATGTTTTGCCCCGATTTCAAAGCCGATGAATCAGCCGTCCTGGTTCTTCCCCACAATAATGTCCTCGACCCATCTAATGTTATTATCAAAATTAATTCATATTTCATTTCCTTTTTAAGAAATACGATGTACCTTTGCAATTCGCTTATATAGCAAAATATTACAAACACTTCCACTTATCACACATCACTTTTCACGTTCATTGCCCACCTGAAAAAGCTACTAAAACGACAGAAAAACCCTCAACTTTTTATTGCGGGAATTAGTTCCCGTGGGATTCTTGGATTCAATTTTGAATAGTGTTGCGGCATGTAAAAATCTAGCGTTGGCTTTGTGGCAGCTACCTTTTACAATTTCTGTGGTATAGAACTGAAAAACACACCTCGCATCTATTTTTCTGTCCACCTTTGTATTTATCTCTACCAAAATGGAAAGTTGACTTCAGCATGGTTTATATTGAAAAAATTCGTGTTAGTACCTAGAGGGTAAATTTATGGAAAACATAATCGACTGTGTCCAAATGGTGTCATTATTTCAAGTAAAACTTGGTCAACACTACCACAAAATTGAAAGAAAGAGATCTTCCGAAGCTGTCTAATACAAAATTATCGAAACCTATCAACGACTACATGATGCAAAATTCCAAAACACGACTTTTACTATTTTCTCCTGAAGCGAAGTGAGTGGTTCGAAAGAGTGCCGATAAAATATTGTCAAAATGCGTCTCGAGTTCAGAAACACATCTGCAAACTGAATGCTCAGCTTACTCTCTTATCAGTAAAAGAGAAAAAAAAATTTATGATATGTAATTTATTTTGGACGGACATGACGCTGAATGGGATGACTTAATCAATAAACAGCAATTCAGTTTTCGAATGGCGATTTCCTGATCAGATGTCCCCCCAACTACATCGAGACGTAGATTGACGCACGGTTTGATTAAAGGATTCAGTTTGAATTTTTACTGACTTTATCATATTGAAATGGGGAAAGGGAAGAATTCTAGAAAATAAAACCATTTGTAATCATTTTCTGTTAGCATCAATCAAAATTTTATTTTTTTTTTTCAAAAACGTAAACATATCCTAAATAAACTAACGATTCCAGTTTTACAGCGAAAATTGCACTTTCAAAAGGAGAAAAGCAATTTTTTGAAACATCAAATCCACACACTATCAATCTTATTAATTTGACTTACTTTGGCTTATATACTAACGACAGGGATAATGACTTTGTTGAAGGCCTTCGGAAAGTCCGTATTTATTTTTCTGTTTCACAGTTTTGCCTTCAACTTACAAGCAAAGGTTGCAGTCAAGAGATCCAAAGACTTCTCTTTATTATACACGTGGTCCGTGACCGTCGATGAAATACCCTACACAAAGCAATCGCGAATTTAAAAACTCATGTTCCGGGAATTTGAAAAGCATATATGCACAATCTTGATAAGTAGGGGTAGCGACACACAACTCTTTTAGGTTTTTCATCTTCTCTCCATTAGAAATTGTAGACTCGAGCTTTAAATATTTACACGATGTGATTTTGTTTAATAATCTCAATAAGTCTAATAAACTAAATATAAATAAATCTAATAAACTAAATATTTTCAAAATGACAAAAAAATCGAAATTTAAATTTCTAAGTTAACACGTTAGTGTACCAAATTTCTTCAAAATATACTTAAAAAGTACGGTCTATAGGTTCAGCACAAAAAAACAAGACACGCAAGGGGACAAAGCGAACAGACACAGGCGGACAGACAAGCTTAAATCGATTCGGGAAGTGATTCTAAATCGATCGGTATGATGGAATATGAGTATATTCCAAGTTCTCGTGAATGTTGACTACATTCTCACGAACCCCCTAGTGGTAGGGTACGTAGGGTATACAAAAAAAAAAAAAAGAAAA
Source organism: Glossina pallidipes (assembly GCA_000688715.1). NCBI lineage: Eukaryota > Metazoa > Arthropoda > Insecta > Diptera > Glossinidae > Glossina > Glossina pallidipes. Next base: position 645,249 of record KK499878.1, on the reverse strand, counting down.
ACTTTACTATATTTTATTCTTTCTTCTTCTCTCTCTCTTCGCTGCATCGCAATTCCTCTCGTTCTCTCTTTTTTTTGGTCATTTCTATCTGGATCTCTTTCGTTTTGTAAATAGTTCTAGAAGCCTAAATCGGTCTTTATCAATATTGCTCACTTAAGATCACTCCACTTACGTCGGTGTTATGGGGAAAATGATTAATTAAATTTCTTATCAATGTAACGGATTTTTTTAGTGCTCAGAGCAGTTAATAATAAAATGATAAAATTTAAATTTTCCCCGTTTTCAATATTTTTATTTCATATTCGCCATTTTATATATTAAACATTATTTAATTGTCTCAGTTTTAGCAACAAACCTGCGAAAAAAAAAAATATGTGAATAAATAAATTGTTAAAAATTAAATAAAAAGTGTTTTCAACATGCAAATGCATCAAGAGAATGAAAGTAAACTTTACTAAGACTTTCATTTAACAATTATAAAAGCCATAATCCCTTGCTTGATCCTTTTCTGCTTTCAAACTCTTTTTAATACGCAAAAGTTGCTTCTACTTCTCGCAAATTCAAAAGCAGAAAAAAAAAAACATTTTTTTTCATTAAAAAGTTAACGCTTGTTTTATGCTATTATTTTGCTCGTAAGTTACGAAAACTGCGTAGAAATGAAAAATAAAGAAAAAAATCGATATTTTTCTCGTGCTTATTATTTTTACTTCAAAGCATTTTGCTGCACAGCATCCAATGTTTTTCCATTTTGCTTTAATTCTTTTTTTTTCCTTTTTTTTTTTCTTTATTTATTTATTTATTTATTTTTTTTTTTTTTTTTGGGTTTTTGCTTTAAGCACTTAAAGCGTATTAAATGTTAATCAAGTGTAGTTTTAATGCGGAAATAAATAAACTCGAAATTTCTCCACAGTTGATAATAAACTTTATAAAAAATAATAATTTTTCATCGGTTTTTTCATGGAAAACGAAAGGCCCCCTTTCAAGAGAATATAAAAAATTATTTCTCTTATTTCCGATCTTTCGATTAATTGTAAATTTCGTATCGGAAGGACAAGTGGTATTTTCAGGCTATGCGCCAAAAGGAAGACAGACGTACAGTTCGAACATGGAAATCGCACTCTAAGAAATAAGAGTTCATTGTTTCGAAGTAGTGCTCAGCAGACGGAATAACATCTAATGAATATAACGTAGGGACGATCATACTCCAAGTCAATGCTGCGAACTACTCCTAGGCGAATTTTTACATAGGAGGCTGGAAAATCACAATATTACGTCTTATGGTATATTGTGGCTGTGTTTCGGTTTAGTTACATTAATTGTAAAAGGTGTGGTAATATTCCTTAATGATAAGTTCGTTTGGCTCGAATCAATCCATAATACTTTAGATCCAGTTAGAGGGCATGAATATTCAACTTTATTATCGATGTTTATTGGTATTTCTAGCCTGCGTCGTGGCTCTTTCCCATTTCTATATCGGAATACAACGAGTGTTTAGAATTCGTCATTATATTCAATAGCAGTATACTTTGAATTAAGCAAGAAAGAAGCTAACGCTTGCAACGTCTGGCTGTTTTTGCACAAAACTCGCTCTATTCAAAACTATCGAAAGCTATTTATATACTTTCAAGAGAGATAATTTTTAGTCGGACATAAGACTTAAAGAAAGACATTGCTTTCACATGGAGAAATCGCAATACTTATGGACAAAGTAAAGCCATGAAAAACTATACAAGTCGCTCGAAAATCGTTGTAAAAGTTGACGACAACATCGCAACATCGTCGGGTAGATACCGTTTCTTTTTCGCTCGCTTATGGTGACACAGTTTCTTTGGCAAATTAGAGGCTTCGTAGCCCATCCGTTGTTGTTCAACAATCCTTCAAACGTAATCTCCAAAATCTCCTTCAATTTTGCCTTTGTCCAAGGACCTCTTCTTGTTAATATTCATGGCAAGTGGACGTATCTTTTATATCACGACGTTTTATTAACAACGTGCACATGGCAATCCATTTCAGCATATTTTTAAAATTACGAATAACATAGCGGTAAATATTGTAAACGAATTTAGTTCATTTCTAGCGTCATCATAACTAATTAAATTAGGAATTATTATTATCATTACGATTAATTCAGCTAGAAAAATAAATTCTAAGCTATCGGCTTACTGCGCTTGATACTTGAACCCACGACAATTGAGTTGTTAGTTGAGATCCTTTGCCAACTCAGCAACTTGGGCGAACAAAAAAAATTACGAATTAATTTACGAAGTTTACGATTTTTAGCTCACTCCCGAACAAGTTGCAAATGTTGCTAACACACACCTATAGTGCGGCGAATGAAAAACTAAATTAAAGTAAAGAAAAATTCCTAAATATGTAAAAATCACTTCGGGGCGAAAATAAAGTATGAAAAATGATTTCACGAAGATCAGCTTTTGTTTTACTTGGTTAGTTGTGAGAACGATGGAAATGGTTTGCATATTGCACATTAACTAGATCGGAAGGACTTGAGATATGCCCATAATGGCCACAGTCAATTTGTGAACCGAACCAAACTTGCCTTGTCCGTCTGTTTTTATACTTGGTTTGCTTGCTTGTGTTTAGCCTACAAGCCGCAATTCTGGAGATAGTTTAGTGAAATTTAGTGTGCGTAGACGCGTTTTAGCCCAAGGGCGAACGCTATTGAAAATGGTTCGGCTCGGACCTCTTTTTTCGACCACTTTCCATATAACGCCTTATTTTGAAAAGTCGATATATGGATAATTGTAGGGCGATGTAGGATATTTAATGGTGGGCCGCGCGTTCTAGTTTGTCTTTTACCTAAGGTATTCCGAAAAAGCGTCTTCGATTGTATTCACAACTTTGCCCCTAAAAAAAAAGTTTTCCAATTCGCATCGCGAAGAGTTTCCTTGACAAAAAAGTAAGAAAATAAAATGGTCCGCGACAATACTGTTCACCCAACTCACCAATCTCTCCTTGGCCGAAATAAAGAAATTTTAAACGGCGATGCAAGTTGTGACCCATCCTTAGTAAAGCTTAAGTTTTTTTTACTTACACGCAAATGACACGTATTTTAGACTAAGTTAGCCTGCTTTTATATGACGTAGTGTCCTGGCTTGATTTGGTTTTACACTAAAAGTGACTTGGCTGTATGCGAATCCGAAACCGAACTGATGTAGATTTATATCTTTTTAGATTTGAACAAAAGCTTATGCATATTTTATTAAAAATTAATTTTGTGTCTGTTATCGTACACGAAGGGTGCGGTCCTAACATAATCTGTTATATATTCAGCTTCAATTGCTATATATACATATACAAATTGTTTATTTTCATTTATACATATGCGATAAGGCATTTCTCAAGCATAATTTTAAGCATTGGTTTTTGCTTTCTGCGGGAGGATGCAACAGAGTTAGTTCAGCTTGTAAGTAATGCTCTAGTTATAAGTCGAAATTGCACGTAGATAATTTACATGATCAATATTCGAGCGTTCAAAGGTAACATTTTTTTTTTTTTTTTTTCATTTTTTTCATTAGTTTCATTAAAATACAAAGCAATCAAAACTTAAATCATATTGATTCTAAAAAGAGCGAATGATATTTTATATCTGTATGCAGGTGAAAATTTCTTTTGTAAAACATTTCTTTTTATATTTATTTTTGTTAATACTACATTTTCTTTATATTTATAATTAATCAACTATATATATATATATATATATATATATATATATAGAATAGTATTGATTAGATGAAAAAAAGTGGGAATGTTTAAGATTTATTGGTTATCGTGGAATAAGCATCAAATACATTTGCAATAAAATATCTTATGAGTTCTTTTTGTATTTTATAGAAGACCTTCACAAAATGCAAACCAAATAGCAACTAAAATTTTGCAAATTGTTTTGGTTTTTAACCCAATTTCCCCATTAATTATCTGCACTAACATATTGCAAAAAATCAATTTATAATCCCGAGATATATTAGATGAAAAGTTCGCCTTAACTTATGTACATACTAAGCATACTTAAGCATACTTTTAGGTTGGTAAAGTGAATTTCTAAAAAATTTATTTTAATTTATTCGAATCTAGTTTTCTTTTTAACATTGAGAGAATGCAGACAATATTTTCAGATTAGATTTGAAAAAAAATTAAAAAACATTTGTAATTTTCATAATTATTCTCTCTATATGGTTCATAACAAATGCAGCGATTGAAATTGAATTGAAATGAAGTTATTTTTCATCTTAAACCTGATCGAACATCGATATAAGACACATATATAAAATAATACAAACATACATACCTTTAATAATTCAATTTAAAATATATCCTTAAGTGTTTGAAAAGAATATATATTTAATGCTGATTCTTTTCCGCTGCCAGAGAGGTGCAGTGCACTTTTACATCGGATATGAATTGGAATTTTTTAAAATCTTTTATTAAAAAAACAATAAATAAATAAATAAACAACATCTTTAATTAGTATTATAGAAAATGTTATGAGTACTTGCAGATAATTAATAAATTGCACAGAAAATTTGATAAAGTAAAGTATTTAACACCTTTTTTTTTGGCTTTTTTTTTTTTTTTTTTTTTTTCGAGAAAGAAAATTGAGAAGTTTTTTAATTCGCACTTTTGTCTTTGGCTTTCTTTATATTTAGAAAAAAATTTTTTTTAACACATAAGTGGAATAAATGGAACAATTTTCCGGAGATATTTAATAATGCACAAAGCATAAAGGGAGAAAAGATTCTTTAAAAAAAAACTTTTTACCACCGTTTAGACGCGTCTATCCAAGAAATTAATAAACTTAACACGTCGCACGTTCAAGATGAACTGAATCTAAAATACCATGGCTGAACATAAACGACTGAGCATAAAAAAAGGAAAACTAAAAAAATATATGAAAAAAGTTATGGATAGAAAAAAAAACACATAAACTTTCTTCCGGTCTGGTAGAGAACTTCAAATAAAAAGCTCATCATTAAGTAGAGGGTGGTTCGAGCAAAAGCTCTTTCTTATTGTTATGCGTAGAGAGATAGAAAGAATGACAAGGGGAGAGAGAGAGAGAGAGAGAGAGAGAGAGAAAAAAAAGAGAAAGAAAGAGAGAGAGAGAAAGGGAGAGAGTGAAAGAAAAAAGCGAGAAGGATAAAGGTGGAGAGAAAGAAACAGAAAGAAAGAGAGAGGAAGAGAATATAATTGTGATGGAAAACTAAAGTGAGAGAGAGTGGCCATTTTCTGTATTCAAGTATAAATCTATTAATTTTGTTATAGTTTTAATTACTTTTCGTTCACAAATGTATTCGCTTCGATTATAATTCGAGTCGATAAATAACCTCGTCGAAGAACTGCCCTTATGCGTCAAACGCCGAGCGGAGTCGATTAAAGTCTTGGTTTACTTGAAAAGACAGGGCAATTGGTCGGATAATATCTCATAAGAAGTTTTTATAAATCATTGCCAGCCTACTCCTCATGCAGCCACATTTTTTTGCGGGCTTCCGTATTTCTCAGCACTACACTTCTTTATTTTTTAAGCAGTTAGACCTGATCATATCTCTTGATATATTAAAATTCTAACTCCAATCGTATTAGACTGGGTTGTTACTGACAAGACGCAGTTTGGCATCACTCTAACTGCACTTCATCTAAGTAACTTGCATCCGAATTCCCTCTCATTAATAGTGAACATGCTGTGATTGCGACCTAGAAAGTTATTTTTTTATTTTCACACTTTATCTTATCTAAATCCAGACATCGACGCAACACGGAATCCATATATCTTGAACGAATGATAGGTAATAATTTCTTCTATATAGAGTGCATCGAATTTATTACTACAATTGTATTGATGTCTCTACGTAACGGACAGAAATACACCTCGTAAACCTCATATGACATACGCCTAAACGTCACAGTAACAGACTCCCTTGAGCTTGTATGCCTATTAAAGGCAAATTTAATTCCTTCTATTATCAGTTTCGTGAGAATATATTTAAAAACTGTGTTACATGTCGGCACATAATTAGCAAGAAACCAGATATTACACGATATGTTCATATATGTATAGGGTGTCATAGTTTCATTTTAACTGTGTTAATGTTCAACTAAAATATAAGATTGCAATTAAAGGCCACCTTCGGCTGTCTAACACCGCACTTTTTTGGAGTATGTTGCAAAAGCTTTCACTCAATTGTTGATGTTGTGCTTGTTTTTGCTTTGCGAATGCTTTTGTTTTTAAATAATCACTTCATTTTCTGCGTGAGAACAGCTTCTAAAAGGTATCACGAAGATTTGGAGGACACTTATTAATTTATACGTATATACATACATAAATATTATTTATATATATATATATATACACATCAATACTAACATAATTACACACACACACTCACTCTTAAATAATTATTTCTTAGGTAGACCTTTCAATATTCAAGTCTTAAAAAAAATTGCTCCTTACATACATAACCTAATAGTTTCGTCGTGATTGCAATCTAAAAAAAAAAAAAAAAAAAAAAAAAAAAAAAAAAATGAAATTCTGAATCTTTCAGTATATTTATTTTCTTAATAAAGAAATTGATATAATTTGTAAGGTTTTTTTTTTTTTTTGCCTTTTTTCAGAAAATAAACTAATTATTTGTTATCTATTTGCGTCGTTCATCTCAGCAAAATTGCATTGGGTACTTATATAATATTCTGTGTCATCGTTCGAAAGCATCCATACGCTTGGTTATCTGTTTGAATTATTTATGGAAATAACTAGGCTTTTGCATTTATTGTTGATAATTTGCATTGATAAAGGTCTCGTTCGTTTTAATAAAATATATAAATAAATGTATAAATCTTTTTGCAACATGTATTGATTAACATAAGCTGTACTGTAATGTGAGTTGTAATTTAATATATATATGTCGGTATAATAATTATATATATATATACAATTATATATATAAATAAATATATACTATCTATATACATATCTATTTCAGTGCTTATTTTGAATAAAATTTGTTATTAGATTTTATAGGGAAATTTTTATTTACGTATTTCATTGCTCGCTTACTTTTACTCTCTCTCTCTCTCTCTCTCTCACTCTCACTATCTCTCTCTTTCTCTTTCTCTTTCTCTTTCTCTCTCTCTCTCTCTCTCTCTCTTTCTCTCTCTCTCTCTCTCTCTTTCTTTCTCTTTCTCCTTTTCCTATCTCTCCTTTCCCTTTTCTACGTTTCACTCCTTATGTACAAATCTGCTGTATTTGTATCTTTGTAATATTTTATGATTACATATCATTAGGTTTGTTAATTTTTAGAAAAGCTGTTGCCTATTGTTTGTCAAGGCTTTTAATTAAAATTCTTAATATTGTAGATTTTGAAAAAAACTGCATATATTTGTGTCCACAGGGCACTTTTATAACATATTTCACTGAATTCATTGTTTATTACTTTTAACATTTGACAATTAATACAAATGAAGAGCAATTCCATAACGCAAATCAATCTTCCTATTAAGTTGCTTGCAGTGCATGAGCAAAATACCCAAAAAATGATTGCAAACATTCAGTTCCCGAGAATGGACTGTAATTCATAAATTCGGATCAATACACGCGATGTCAGTTATTTTCGCAAATATTTCATAAATTTCATATTACTTTACTTACTTAAGATTTATTATCGCACGCGCACTGCGAAGCCGCTTACGCTATTTCGTCAGGAAAATGTGAATGATTTTTTAAAGGTTAGAAATCAATTAGAAACAAATAAAAACAATTATAATCCGAGTAATTCCGATCACTGACACATCGCTTCATCTAATCCAATAATTCATTTACGCTATTAAATTTACCTTCTTTCTATGTAGAGGTAAAGTTTTCATGAAACCGTTTATATGGAAACGGACCCAAAGCATGAACGTAACCCAAATTTAGCAAATTTAATTTTTTTTTAAAGGTTTTTTTTTTACTCTGCAAATTAGACTTTGCTGTCATAGAACGGCTTCCACTTCATGAATAGTCTCATATAAGCGGTGGTGCGTAAAAAATATGATTCCTTGATCCAAATTTGACACAGTTAAGTTTTATATCAAATTACTCTTAGAAACTTACATCTTTCGCCATAAGGTGACAAAAATTGTGTATTTTTTGCCATATAAAGAGTTTTTTTTCATTAAACATTTTATATGGGATGGAATTCAAAAAGCTAACATACATGGTCCAATTTCGATAAGGTTAATTTGTTTAATCTAATTATCTATTAAGTCAAGATATTATTACTCAACAAAATTTTATTGAGAAACTTTTAAAGTTGCAGTTTTAAATACGGATTGGCTCGCGCAAATGTTCGAATCTAATAAATATTCGTTAGGTTTCATATTCAGTGTGCCAAAGTTGCCCAAATTAATTTAAGAAATTGCGAGCGATAATTTGAAAAAAGAAATGCATGGACAAACATCGGACAAACGGACAGACAGATAAACTTAATATATATAATAAGACCAGGGTTTATCTGAAGTCCTTCTTTGTATTACGTGCAACCTCATAAACTTAATATACCTTATAACTCAAGTGGTGTAAGCTATAATTCCAAATTTCAACCATATAAAAAATACTTATTGAAAGATTCCTATACGGAAGCGGGTCTAAATACCGTATTTAACTTGGCTGGTCATTATTTTGTATCAAGTTTCATTCACACTACTCGTATGTAAATTTAAATAAATAAAAAAAAATATTGTTATCATAAATTTTATGTGGCTGAATAGGCAAAGAATCTCGAGTAACAATTCAATGGTCGTGCGTTCAAACCTCAAATGCGGTAGCCTTTTCAATTAAGCAGATAGCCTTAGATACGATTGCTTTCAGACGTAAGTCTTAGAATAAATTTCTCTGCCTAAATTAATTAAAATGATAATAATAAATATGTTTTGAGTAAAAATAAAAGTATTTTGTTAAAAATGGCGAACTAATGTAAGCACTTTTCAAATAGGTCTCTGCACAAAGAAAACCCACTCTCCAAAAAAAATAAGTCTTGATAGAGGGAGAGTCCGTAAATATAGTTCGATTCCATTTATTTGCATTAGTGTTAATTGGGTTAACGTTAAAACCTGTCTGTGTATAGAAATTCATTAAAACATTTCAAAAAGTACGATTTATTATTTATTTATTTAGTCCCCTAACCGTGTAACACGGTAACGATTAGCAATACATGGAGAAGACAGAAGAGAAGGGATTTGGCTAGAGGATGCGTGACGAATCAGTAAGTGGTACGTTTTTACCGACTAAGCAGTTAGTATAGTTACGACTAAGTGTGGTTTACTTCATTGAGATATGAACCCGTGAACGTTGACTTATCTGTCGTGACTCTTATCTATTGAGTTACTTATGCGTTGAAATCAAAATACATGAAGAGATAGTGAGACGGACAGACAAAAAGTGAATAGAATCTTAATCGATAGATATAATAAAAATTTAAACCGTTCTCGGAGCTGCATATGTCCACAACAATTCTATCTCAAAAGTCACTGTAGAGTTTGAAAAACAAGGGAATTTACTTAATCCGCCTCAGTAGCGAATGTGATGAATCTAAAATACCAATTTATTATGAATTCTTTGAACGAAGTTTCGTATAGGTTGTCTTATCTTGAACAAGCAATCGAACCTAAGCACATTTATCTACAATTACTTTAACTCTTTCTTTGATTAATCAGATATTCATTTTACACGATTTTCGATATATAAAAACTTTTAAGTTGCATATGGTATAATATTTCTAATATATCATCTGAAATTGCATGTAAAAAATTTAAAATACTTGCTGATACAAAATAAATGTTCATTCATGCGTAAAGTTGCAAGATAGTCAATGCTGAAGTGATTACAAGTACATAATTTTTTTTGAACTCTTTAACAAATAGCACCTCTCAACCATACTTGAATAGTGAAAGATATCTACTATTACGTTATATTCAAGCCTATCTGCATCCCTTATGATTAAGTAATGTTTAGTTTTAACATCTAAAAATTTGAAAAAATGTAATAATTGCTTTTTAGCTTACCAGTGAAATGACTAAAGCTCACTAAAATATAGTCCCGTTTCAATATATTTTTGTATTATAAAGAATTCGATTTATTAGGAAGTTAATTGTAAAAGTTGAACGAAACGAAAATTAACTATCTCTATGCCTTCCTTGCTAAGTGAAAAAATCTCTTCTATCACTTCGATTTTCGATCCTGTCAGAAAATTCTCTCACTTGTCTAAGAATAATTCTATCAAATTTTGCTTACAGTTGATTACAATATATGTCGAGTATATTTAGTAAAACTTAAATTTTAACAAAATATTAATTGATAGGCATAACTTGCACGAAATTTTTTTACCCCTTCAAGAGAAAAAAGCAAACCCGTGTAGTTGCGATTCATTTCCCTTTTGTCATTTCCAGAAAGACGTCCAAATTTTCATGGCAAAGATTTTAAGATTCTATCATTAGTATGCTGTTCGCACTCGTCGCCCCGTCGGATATTGGAAGCGATTAAATCAACCGCAATATAAATCAATGGACGAACGAGTGAAATTTCGAACATTTCTCTATTTAAAGGTAACAAAATCGTCGCTATAGATTTGCGCCTAGATTGAATATATTGCCTTATCGTATATTTCGGAATTCGCAGCAGTGCTTGGCTAACGGACACGGCTTTATGCGGCTCCATCCTAAAAGATGCTACCATTGATCTCAAATATGAGGAATAAAAACGCTAAACTCATTCTTTGTGCCGATCAGAAAACTGAAACAAGCAAATACGACAATACTTTTATTCATGGATCACTCTTGACTTCGGTAAATTCAATGCACAAACAAGGATTTCTGTGAGTGTTATTTAAAGGTATTTTTAAGAAACAATCTCACTAAACTATTACACATTAAAGATATTATCATAGATTATTAAATTCATCTGTTAAGTAGTACGAACATCTACAGATGCGGCCATGTATTTACAAAATGACTCTAATTTTCACTTCTTTAGAAACGCGCAATGCACTATCTATAAGTATACATATACTATGTATAAGCATATATGTATATGCATATATGAAATGTAGTTCCATTAATTTAATCTTAGACCTGTGTAAACACATATATATACTTAGTGGTATTACATAATTATTGAAAATTTAACCATCCGTGTATACCTTATTACCAATGGACGCAATGCAAGCAGCGTAGTTATGCATAAAGCGCGTACGCTTTCGTATACATATGTAAATATTTCCCCTCCACTTTATATGATGCGGTAATTAAAATTTCATTTAACAAGGTGCACGGTTCGTTGTTATTGTGCAAACCTATAGAACAACAACAAGAAAAACAAAAGCCGCTATTGCTCTAGTATTCATAGCTGGTTAACGCCTGAATGAATTGTTAACTAGTTAGCGGAACGATTCCTGCGACTACGTACGTATATATATAGTTGTAAATGTGCAGTGAATGCAATTTTAGTTTAGAGTCTATTTACTGACACATTTACTAGCTGACAGTGTCTGACATTATTAGTTTAAAATCCTAACTAGTATATTAGAAGCAAACGGGCGAAAATGCATTCTTATCGATTCAAATTAAATATAGACTAAGTTATGTTATATATGCAAAAAAGAAAAAGATTCCCACTAACTTACTATTATTTGAACTTAAACAACTTGATTTAGCAGCGTATGATGAATTTCAAATATTTGCATGTAAGTTACGAGAAATTGAAATATTTTTAATATCATTTAGTTGTATGTGTGGAAAGAAAATCTTTTCCCTTTACTTTATATCCAAAGATTTGTAAAAAAAAAGCGAAGGATAAAGAAAAGCCGCTCCTCGAAATATTCCAATATTTCTTTTCATTTCTTTTTCTTCTTTTTGAATAAACATTTACTTGTACTAATACTGAATGAACGGATGAACGGGGTTTCCTTTTTTTTTATGACATCTAAAAATATGCCACAAATATGCTATAATTTGTATACATTCCTTAACATCTCGGTGACACTTAGATTATATAAGAACAAGCGTCCCGTGCCCGTTCATCTATCCATTGTATGACGTTTAAGAATTTTAAAGTCTTAAAATAGAAAGTTAAAACTTTTTCACAGATCAAGTTGTGAAAATTGACTGCAATTGCATTGAAAGTCAAAAAAAGCATTAGTAATATATAGTTAATATAACATGCAGATATCGATTTCAAGTTTGACCCAGTTTGATATGCACAAATGATCAAGGACGATTTACCTAAACCTAAATAACTCTGTAGGCAACAAGGAAAAAAAAGCAAGATAGCAAAGGTCATATATTAACTTGAGCTAGCAAAGTAGATACGTTTTTCTTAGGTTTTATTTTTCTTTTCATTGAATTACATAAAATTCATAGAACTGCAGGACCCGCATTACAGGGATTGACTTTACTTTTGTAAGTATTAATGGCAGTTTTTATACTATAAAACTATAAAACATGAAATTATTGGTAAGACCTTTTAAAGCATTCGAAACGTACGAGGCCTTATATCTCTTCATCTAATACAATTCGTTCTTTATCTTCGTCATAAAATACCAAAACTTATACCTTGTTGCAATATAATAGCTTACTTTTCACCCGATCTCTTCGAAGAACGGATCTATACAGTCGAAGTTTACCAACGTAAATTTATTCGTCAAATCACTCATTTTTATCAATATATACCATGCAATACTAAAAATAAGATTTCGTTGCCAAATGCAAGTTTATTGTTTCTTAAGAGATAAATAGTTTCATTCCAATCAATGTTTTCATATTCACTTGCGATGCCAATATAATATCTTTTACTGATTTTAATTAAGAAATATATAAAAGATGGCGAACTTTCTTCATACGATGACTTTTTCGAAACCGGGCGTTATATAGATGGTGCTTGTCAAAATTGCTGCGATGTAATTCATGTTCAGTAGTATTTTTCTTTGGAACAAATATATGCCAAGGTATCATACTTCATAAAAAAAAAAATTAATCGAAAGTTGCGACATACCTGTATAGACATAAGTCAGAAGGACAGACGGCCAGATAGATAGGCGGAGAGACGGAATCGATTTGTCATGAAAATGATTTCGAATCGATTGCAATGATAAGCAGTGGGTTCATTTGAAGTCTTTCTGCTTCTTGCATGCAACATTGCTCGTAGCACGAACATTGTAATGCGTAAATATTTTAAAAGCCTTAGGCGTTATTTTTCAAAAGGTAAAAAATGTTATTTCGAATGAACTTAATGACCGATTTCGAATTAAACCACAAGTAATTATTTAATGACTAACGAGCAACACTTTGACGTGTATGGCTATGTCCACATCAGGTTACCACTAAGGGATATGAAACATGTTTCGGATAATTATAAAAGGGGATTTTAAAAAATAGTCTTGAATTTAATGTGAATTCAGAAATAAAAAAAATTCCTTGAAAAAGTGATAAGAGATAAAACTGTAACAGACGCGATGCGCTTGATTCGTCGATATTCATTTTTATTTTAAAAAAATCTATCATGAATTTGTGACTCTGAACTCACTGTAAAGTGTTTAGTAAAAGTTATTGCGATTGGAGATCTACCCCCCGCAGCCGTAAACTTGTTTTCGAACAGAAATTCTATTATAGCAATACCTATCATGAGCCATTACGTTTACTCGCAAACTGAACTGTGCTGCTCTACACTACACTCATACATTTAATACAATTTATTGCCGTTGCAAGGAAAATGTTTGCAAAATTGTTAAATAGAAACTCTAGGATTATCTAGTTAACTGTTAGTTGGTTGACCGGTTGGTTGGCTGGTTGCTTGTCGCGTTTACCTATCAGGCTTATCGTTCCGCTCTTACTGTCTCATAGCAATGTCTATCTGCCTTTATGTATTTGTGTTTACTCTCCAACTGTCATTACACTATTTGAGTCGCTGCCAGTTGAAGCAACAACTTCTTTTCTGTTTCTTTTTTCTTAATTTTGTTTCCTCTTGCTTTCTTGTTGTTGTGGTTTTGCCTTTGATGCAATATGATTCGGTGAATATACCGGAAAGCATTACAATTTCCCGTTAAAATACAGCATAGCGTTACATTTTTATGAGAGAAGAATAAAATGAAAAAAACAAAAAGATAAGAAGAAAAAGATAAGCGTAATTGGTTGGATAATGATGTACTGGGAGTCGTTTTAATAGAGGAAAGTATATTTTTAAAATCTTTATCTTTGTTTTGTTTTGCATTTAAATTAAATGCAGTAAAAAAATGTTGCCAAATTATTTTTGTTTTTTTTTTTTTTTTTTATAGAAACAAATGTTGCGTTTTGTTTTGGTTTCGCAATTGAATACAGGATAACCGTGTAAATTAGAATTGATTTCTCTTTTAATGCATCGCACGCTTTGTTATTGAGTTATGGATTCAAAATGGAAACAGTGTACATACGCGATTTTGCTCTCGGTTCACTTCAGTAACTGTGCGTTGCCTGTGTATGCAAATTTTATAAAAAAAAACAATGAAGATTTTTTAAAAAATCGATACGTTTACCTTGTAACGTTTCTTTGAATGAGCTTCAAGCTAAGAATGCAAACATTCTTGAGGCATATGATAATGCTTTGTATGGTTTTTTTTATGCAAATGTTGTTAATTCGAAATTCGGTTCAGATTTTCGAAATGTTTCGTTTTATTTCCATATTTGTAATTACTTCCCAATCATTTGATTGTTTGCTCTCCTTCTCGGTACGGTTGACTGCTTCCTGTAAAATTTCATTAACCTTGGCAACGTTCGACAGAACACGCGGATTGATTTCAATCCAAAAATACATTCATAATATTAACGAAGCATTTTTCCAACTCTCCCATAGGCTATTTGTTTTTCTTTTGCTATACAAAAGAAATTTAAGGTAATATTGCGATGCTTTCCTTTTGGAATTTCCTGTCAATCAATCAATGTGCTCTCTATCAACATAATACATTTTGAATTTTATAAAATATTGGCTGTAAAGTGTAGGCCCAAAGTTATTAATTAAATTAATTAAAATAGCAAATCTTGCTACGATAAACTTCTAAAGAAAGTTGTAACAAAATAAGCCCACGAAAATGTTCAAAATTAGCAAATGACACTTAATTCCTGTACTAGCACTGTAAGAGAGATGAAAAAGTTCACATTTTAATGCTAACAATATATGGGTCTAATCGATTTAGAAATTAATCGTTTACCAAATTCAAAGCACATCCTCTTTAAATGAAAACTTTTTTTTGTTCCTTTTTTCTTCGTGCTATACATACATAAATGTAACGTATTACCAATAAAAATCGTTATATATAATTGAAATTGTAAATGTATATATAAAGTTCGGCAAGATATATGTCCAAATATAAGCTATACTTTTTTATGATATATTAGAGAAACATATTTTTCGAAGAGCTGTTTTTCTTCGTCTTGTAATACGATATAAAAACCCTACAAATATAAACATAAAAATTAAGAACATAATAGTGGACTAGGGCCTAGCAGTACCATTATATAGCCAACAATACTTCGCTTAATACAGCTATTCATCCAACGAATTTTCAAAAGAAGGCGCTTTATGGGAAGTGGTCGGATAAGTGGCCCGATGCGAACTATTTTCAAGAGCGTTTGGTCTTGGGCCAAATTTTATCAAAATATTTAAAAAATATCTATCTGTAGGTTGAACACAGGAATACATAGACAGATATCAGACGGAGAGATGGACAGACGGACCAGCTTAGATTAATTGAGGAAGTGATTTCGAGTCGATGAACATAATAAAAAGTAGAACTATTTTAAGTTCTTGCGGGCGTTGTATATATCCGCACAAGCTTGCTGTATTCGTTTACAACAAGAGAGGCGGGGTATAAAAATACACAAAGTAAATAAATATATGAATACAATTTGTGTTATATCAAAAATTGTATAAAAATGAATAAAATAAATGATTAAATAAAATCCATAAAAACTGATAATTAGAGAGAAAACCAGAGAAGTATATCACAACGTTTAAGAGAAGGAACTTTACAAATCCACTTCTAGCGCTTTACATCTCAATCGAAATCGAAAAGAAACTTTCAGGAACATAATGCTACTCCGGTTTTTTAGCTCACAGCACTTGTGTTACAAGAGTATATTAAATTTGGCCGGATCTATGCAGCAGACCGGACGATTGCCGATCAAACACCTTTTATTATACCAATCGATTTAAAATCAGTTCCTGAATCGATCTAAGCTTATCTGTTCGTTTGTCCATCTAATGTTTGCCTATCTGTTGCTGTGTGTTCAACCTATAGGTTGGGATTTTTGGAATATTTTGATGAAATTTGATACACCGACGTGTTTTGGCTCAATAATGAACACTATTGAAAATGTCTCGGATCGGACCACCTCTCCCTTCACTTCCCATATAACGCCTTGCTTTCAAAAGTCATTGTAATCGAATAACTGCAGTGTGCTAAAGGGTGTTTAACAGCGGACCGTACCCCACTGTAATGTTTTCACTTATTTAATATGTCTTAAGGGACACTGTGAAACAAATTCATTACTATAGAATTTATTACTGCCAATAGGCGTTCCTAATACACCTAATTCTCTTTTTACACGATAGATACGTTCCCAAAAAATACGTGTAAAAAAGAATTCGTGTAAAAAGAAAATTAGGTGTAAACAATATTAAAAAGTTCTTGTTAGAGTTCGCTTAATTTATTTCGTGCTTACACATTTTAATTCATTAAATATTTTATAAAAAATAACTCGCTCTTTGGTCTGTGAGATTCAAGAAAAATTCCTGGAATATTAAAAATCGTGTTAAAACAAAATAATTCGTGTAAAAAAAGAAATTTTTATCTTTTGAATTCGTGTTAAATCAAATTCGTGCAAAAAAAAAATCGTGTAAAAAGAGAATTAGGTGTATATACGTAAGAAACTAAATTAATTATAAAAGGAATTAAAAAATTAATGTAGGAAACACTTTCGTCTCCTATGAGCATGTAAGCCTTTTGCTTTATACGATTGAGGATCTCTCTGACATATGCGAGTTTGCTTGTTTAGGGCAGATGTTCGCATGCCTTCACAGATTCCTTTCGTATCAATCAATCAAACACATTCCCCACAAATACATTTTGTACTATTCTAACTTATTCCTGTTAAAATAATTTAATCGAATTCATTGCAATAGGAGTAAAAAGGCAGCTGATAGAAATATTAAGATAGAGAGGGAGAAATAATAAAATTTTCCCACACATCTTTAACATTAATTTAACACAATGCTAATCTCAATTGAAGATGCGGTTGTCTTAGCTTAGCTTATCCTTAGTTGTATTTAAATGATATTGTGTAAGAACAACAACAACAAATTGATATAACCTAAATTAATTAAATAAATATTTACAATACGTGTTGGCATCACAAGAATAAATATTAATAAAATACTTAAATGTTTGGCATAAACTTTAGCATTTTAGCTATAGCGTAGTGCTGATATTAATGATAACTTTTGCTGCACACGTAATTTGGGTGAGTGTGTTTATATATATATATATATATATAAATTGTAAATTGAAGTAACAAATAAGTAAACACTCATACAATCGCACACTCATACACTCATGACTTACTTGTACATGCATGCATTCATAAATATGGAAAATTTATCGTTGACACAAGTTACAGTAAATTAAATTTCTGAAGCTAAGATACACAACCGCACTCTACACCGACGCATATCACGTTGCTTTTGACAGTATACACTGCATTGCCATTGTATAGTAAATGTATACACAGATCTAGTGAAATTTTTAGTAACTGTTTATAACAGCATTTCATCACACACATGAAATTACCAAAGGGTAAAACCATTTTAAACCACTTCTTCTACATGCGTTTATTTCGTTTCTATATATGCGCGTATGTTTGTTCCAACATGTTACACGATTCGTCTGGTCATTTCGAGTTAATTACATTTGCATTATTAAATTTTATGACATTTATACTCACTGTTTTGGATGTTGTTAGGTATGTT
This sequence comes from Glossina pallidipes, assembly GCA_000688715.1. Taxonomy (NCBI): domain Eukaryota; kingdom Metazoa; phylum Arthropoda; class Insecta; order Diptera; family Glossinidae; genus Glossina; species Glossina pallidipes. The sequence goes on along the minus strand of KK499878.1, from coordinate 627,212 downwards.
CCCTGTGTTTCGGTTTTAGTGCAGTTTATGCCAGTATTTTGCTACTAACGCTACTACCACACATCTACTGCTACTACTACTACTATTGATATCGTTTATACGGGTTAATTTTTGGCTAAAGTGGCTGGATTTTAATTCAGGTATATATACGATACAACGTATTCATTACATATAAATGCATGTGTATATGTCTAAAGGCAGTTTTATTTAATAGGTTCAATACGAAAAACTTATGCTCTGTAATAATTTCGAAATTGTTCTGCAAGAAAAATCGTTTTCCACTTGCAACACAGAATCGCAAAAAAAGATCTAAGAACCACTAACAGGTCTAGTTGAAATAAAGTTTAGTCACAAGTCAAGAACACAACTGTTTGCAAATTTTCCATATGCACAACTAAACAGTTCGCTTCCGTCTTCTTCTTTAAAACATAATTACAGTTCGTAGCTCAGTAGTAATTACGCTCATTGAACTTACCAAGAACCCTGTAAATATGGCCGGAACTAACTCAAAACGTCCTCTTCTTTTTTCGTCATTCCATTATTTTATCTTATTATCTATGCAAGAAGATAAAAAAAAATCAATTGTTTGTTAAAATAGAGTAAAATAATTCAATCTTGAAAGTCGTTAATTTCTGATTGATTCGTTTTCAAAATTGTTCTTCACACAATAGCGAAAATTATTAGCCGGACCACAACTGTAAAATGCAGACGGAACAATAAAGCCGGCAACCTCTTGTGAAAGCATAATACTTGTCTTCGAAGAAAAAGATTTTGGAAATACTTTTCGCAAAGAAATCCACTCGGAAAATCACAATTGCTATGAACGCTGATCCATTAAGTGTACGACTTCTTATCCAAATCACATTAGGTCAGGAATCCTATAGAAATGCAAAATGATATAGAAGACGGGGTGAGCTACCACTTAATCGATTATAATGGCGAGTTGTACAGATTGAACTTTAGTTGACAAGTGCGAATGGCTATGGTTTAAAGTTGGATTGGATTAATTTCTTGCTCGTTTCCGGAACACTTAAGAGTTGGGGATTTTCATATAGTAACAACTTTAAAAATCATTTGGGTTTAAAGGTCTTGAACAAACCAATTGTGGGGAGAAAATGTAATAAGTCCTTGCAAACTTTTATGTTAAAATCTAGATCCTATGATTTTTTTTAGTTTTTCTCTTAATTAAACTAGAAAGTTGACAAAATTCGTACACAGTTATGCAAGGAAACTATTAAAAGCTAATGCTTGAGATTAGATATGGGTGATTGTCGATGGATTGTGACAATGAATAACTAACGTTTAGTAATCGACTTACCTTTCGATTTTACAATTCGCTCGAAAAGAAAATAAAGGAAAGAAAGGTGACCGGGGAAGAAAAAGCGCACGTTTAACAATCACTGGTGTAACGTATGTTGAGTGAAATAATATTTAAATCAATGGAAACATATACTCATGACTTGTCAAGTGACACTTAAAAAATAAACAAAATAACAACAAGTAAAGAGATAAAATTAAACCAAATGTATAATTAACGCCTATAGTCACATTACATAAAAAAAAAAAAAAACCATAAATGAATAAAAAGGAAGCAACAAAACGTATGAATATGAAAGTAGAAAGTTAACAATATGTAACGGAATCAGCCGAAAGCATTCTAAGCATTAATGATATATGAGCAAAATGTTGCAATATTTATGATTTACGTATCCGTGTTATGTGTTAGTGTCCGTAAAGCATTGATTTATCTTAGATATGGAAAAATATTAAAGTCACTTCGAAATAAATTTGAATCCTTCCTCTATATACTTAACATATGCTTATCAACTAGATTGAGTATTTATTTATTAATGACATCAATAAAAAAAAAAAAAAAAAGAAAAGATCGACTGAATTCCAACATTCGTATGAAAAATGTTCAGAATTCAAATTTAGAAAAGTCCAAGTTAGCGTTTAAATCAGTGCTGCACATTAATTAAATTAGGCAGTACCTTGATGAAGTGCTGCTAGGTACGAATTTTTTTTACGGCTTCCCTCCAATGGCTACAATTATCCTATTCCCTTAAGGACAATAAAGCATTAACGTACATCATATTAGAACCCTAAGGGCCGTTCTTCACCCTGCCCTACATATGGTCTCTCTTCGGGATCTCCCATAGGCATCATGGGCCGTCCGTCTATTCGTATAAGGATACAGTACGCACATTTCTTTTAGGTGTACTCGTCTGTGGGGAGGATGTAAGGGCTGTGAAAAGATCCAGGACTTAGGATATGCCCGTTCGGTAAAGTATGTTTCCTCCGATAATAAGTGAACGGACCTAGAGGATTTTACAGGCACTAGTTGTACTTTATGAGCAGCAAGCAAAAAGCTCGGAGAGATGTTCAGTTTTTGTGTTCACAGTTTTCGTAAAATAGACGATTGGGCGTTGTAGGCGGGTTCTTTGGAAAGTTTCGGTCATTTTCAAATGCTTTTGCAAATTTGTAGGCGATATCTTCAATTTTGCGAACGGTAGAATGTTTATCACAAATATTACATAGTTGGCAGGTGGGCCTATGGACAGATGAGCAGACGAACAGACGGACATGCCGATCTAAATTGGAAACTGGCCAAGAATTTACACACCTTATTGGATTTTTGAGACTTGTTTCTGCGCATTAGAAAAGTATATAGAAAAGTATAAGTTTTGTTTCGATACAATAATATTGGGCTGGCGTAGTCAACTTTTCCCATTTTCGTACAGATGCTACAACATCACATATAGGGTATACGTTCAAAGCGTAGACTTGCCTGCTTTAGTTTGTAAGCGAGGAGAAAAAAACAATTTTTTTTTTTAGGTAAGTCCTTCGTACTGTCCTTTTTGTCCGATTGGCCCATTTTCAATACCAACCTGCGCGTAAGAACTTTCCACGTTTCTGCCAATTTTGAAGTCAATAGCTTCATTTGTGCGGCCAGAATGTTTGCAAACGGATACGCGGGCATGTTTAAATCGATTCAGAATTTGATGCTAATCAAGAATATATATAGTTTGTTGAGTCTCTGAAGCTCCCTTCACGAGCTTCGACAAACTGAATATACACCTCATGATTCGTTGATGGGTTTAAGAAAATGAGACCAAAAACTTTAGGAAAAAATGATTTATTTTATGTCACGATTATGCACAGCACTTAGCAACGAAACAAATATCTAAAGAGAATACATTCTGCCAACTCGAATTTAGTAAGTAGCCCGAAGAACCTCACCCTGGAGTACGTATGAACCATCTGACCAATTATTTAGTTATACGGCCTTAAGAGTGAAGAGCACGTTAAACGTTTAAAGCAGACATTGAAAGAAGTGCAATTCTTTCTAGTTCTGATTAACGGAAGGAACGGATTAAATATGTAAAAAATAAGAAAACAAAAAAGAAGCGTTTCCTACATCGATCTCTGTTTGACGTTTTTAGTTGTTGGCTAACTGTTAATAATTTCATAATTTATGTTCAACAACAAATTCCCCTTTAAATCCAATATAGCCTTCTATGTTTAGCCTAAACTATGTAAATATGTTTAACTTAAATCATGAAAATATATATATACGATATGGATATATGAACATATCCATTTAGATATAACCCATCTAAGCTGTTAATTGCTGTTTTGGCTTAATAACTACGCAATGCAAATGTTCCCCGGCTTATTAAATTTATTAACTGCAAATATTCAATAAGTGTATTGCAGAAATCATCGCACAAACATGCACGCGCACACGCATGGATCACACACGCACATCCACGCACATATGCACATATTATTTGTGTATTCAAAAAATATGCCGGCTTTCTATAAACTATTTAAGTTTGATATAATTTTATTTCGTATTTAAAATTGATTTAAATAAAATAAAACAGCTTGTCATGATAAAGTTTAAACGATTTTTATCAAATTAAAATAATATTGTACTCGTCGTCAAAGGGTGCATTTGTGCATTGCACATTGAAAACTATGCTATGAGAAATGATTTGAATCGTATCTAACATTAGAGACTAGAGTTACGTTCGTTTACTTATTTTTTGTGACGTACATCATTTTCGCTTTGTGTCAAACATTTGGACGAGTAATTTAATATAATGAATGAAGAAAATTTGCCTTCTAAACTCAACACAAAAGAGTTGCAATAAGCCCGTTCCCCGCATCTCTTTGCTTTGCATGTAAAGCTTGACAACAAAAGTTGTTCTATGTTCAGCACAAAAGAAATCGAAAACTCTTTTTACTAATACTCTCTCTCTCCATGCCCTTTAATTTTAAGGCTATCGAGCATGTTAACTGAACACTTCTTCGATTTTGAGTTCTCAAAAAAAATATTCGCGATTTGCTTTAGGTTTCGTGTTACCGATTGACATCATTTCGGAGCGAACGTGTACATGGTTTTGACAAATATCTACGTCACGGACGCGTAAGCGATTTCAATTTGTTATCCAGCCTCGTCGGTTGTTTGGATAAACAGTTTCGTATTCAGGTAATAAAAGATTCAACAACATGGATCCGTAATGCTTTTCAACAATTAAACTCTCACTTTAAAATCTAGCTGATGACTATCCCTTTTACAAAATGTAAAATGCATTTACTAACTGCACACAATAAAAGGAGAATTTTGCTTATTTATTGAACCACAACCGAAAGATTACAACCGAAAGTTGCAAAAGTTCGCACGTAGTCGCAATTAAAGAACGTTGACTTCGATGACAAATTTGTCTAACCTAACCTAAATCTTGCTGAGTGATAAAGTTTCATTATCATAAAATTGAAAACTTTTTCACTGAAAACGACAGGCAACAACGGCAGAATAATTCTGATATTTAAAGTATCGCATGTGTGTATGTATGCGAGTCATTTCCCATGTTAAAGTTGAAAAGTTGGCAGCCTAGATATTAAAATCTCAATTCACGACGTTAATTATAATTTTCAAATCGTCGCGGTTCGCGCGAAATTAAAATGCATAACCTATGGCGCATATTGATCGATTATTTCATTGTACGCAGCAATTTGATAGTACAGCCATCGAAAGCACTCGCGGTAGATACTATTTGCGATTTGTCAATGTTTTTACAAATTACTTAATGATTCTTATAGATTCGCTAAAGCTGACAGCTAACTAACTATTCGCCACAATATTTTACTCTCTTTGCATATTTCTATATTTTTGTTATTCTCAGATATTCATTTCGTTCATTCATTGTTTACAAATAACTAATGTTAAGAAATTAAATTCAACTGATAAAATTTTCGAACTTAATTAATAAATATTTAAACTTCACTCTAATAAGTATATCATAATAATTTATTTTTATTTATTTTTTTTTTTTTGCTATTTTTAAGAATTCTTTCTTCCACTTTTCGAAAGCAATCCAATGTTCTTATCTCTAACTCTTATAGAAAATTTGAGTGGCAAAATGTTAGTGAACTCAGAGACGTTAATGGATCTTAGTTTTTTAAGTGTTTTCTCTCTTGAACATACTTTCACACTTGTATGAATATGAATAGGTAGATGAGTGTGTCTATACGGATGCGTACATAGTCAGTTCAAAACGGTCACGATGTGTTAGAATAGTTTTTGCATTTGCATTTTGTGTAGAAGCAAAGGGACGCATACACACAAATGCATTTACCCATGTGCATTAGAAGGCAGACTGGTATACAAAAGCATAATGAGTCTTACTCATTGTTAAATGTTTCACTGAATAACTAGAAAGGAAAACCAACTAAGAAAGTGTTACTCCCCTTAGAACGAACCTTTAATACATACTATCTTAGTCTCAGTTTAAGATTGGGATCACGTGTTTACGTTCACCTTTCAGATGGTCTTTAATGAAAGTTTTAGATCAATATCTGCGCTAAGGATTGTAATTTATAGTCCCAGGACGAGCTTAGCTAGTCAGCTACGAATAAATAATTACATATATACATAGACATATATATGTACATGGGTTCAAGTACTTATCTTTCTTTATTGTGGTCAGGAGCTCTCCAAACTCAGACTTCACATAAAGAAATAAAACGGACTTTTAAAAACTGCCTGATGAGTTTTTTTTTTTCACTGTTACAAGCTAAAAGACAAATCTGATGTAAATCCACTCTACGGTAGTGAATACAAAAAGGAGAAAAAAGTTTGTTTTTCTTTCCACCAAATGTCATTGTCAGTATAATAAGTATATGAAATTCTCTTTTTACATACCACTTAGGCTCCCCTTTTCCGTACACAAGTCTTGAACTAGTTGAAGAGGTATTTTCTAAATGATACTCAAACTCTCAAAATCCATGAGATATATATATATATATATATATATATATATATATATATGTATACAGCTTTTGAGAAGAAGTATATATTCAGGCATTAAGTGACAACACAGAACACACAAGCATATGTACCATATATATAAATTATTTGAAATTATTTAAAAAAATTTTATGAAATTTAACAAACCATGTTCCTGTGAAGAAAAAATGTACTTTGAAGTTTTTAAATGGCAAACGATGAGAACAGTGGAAAGAAGAAAAATGCATTAATTTTACGAAGCTTTTTTTTTGCTTCGTTTAGAAAATTTGTGATTTTAAAACTTACCACCGTTAGGTGCACACATTTATGCCACTCATGTACGAACACCGCAATCATTCGATATATTCGTATGAGTTTTGTATGTCTCGCCAGTTATGCTACTTGTACGCTTTTATACTTTAACTCGCTAGAAAGAAAAGAAAGTATATATTATTTTCTTTAGATGGCATCGTCAGGCATTTAACTGGAATTGGAACTCATGCCAGCCAAGCAGCTAACTACTTTAACTATATTGTGGCATTCATTTTTCATTCCTTTGATCACGTTGCCTTTCCCAAAAGGTAATTTACTATTCATACCGACAACATATACAATTGTTGTTGTTATGTTACTACTTGTGTTCTATCAACGTGCAACGTTGTGCATTTGCCTTTGCGTTTGCCTTTGCATTTGCCTTTACTTTCTTGTATATAATGCATACTCTATATTAAAGATCTGAATGCATATATGTTTGTGCATTACATATATATATATAAGTTTATGTTTGTGTGTAAGTTAGTTCATTTTGTTTTGTTTGTAAGCAGCGGCAATTGACTTGTCTGGCTTTTGGGATAAGCATTTAATTGAGTTGTACCTTATTTCTCTATCTTCTCATAGAGCATAAACGTAAATACTCAAACGCACTCAAATACACAAACGCATGCATGCCTTTATTCACATGTATTTATACATACTTCACTTATTGCATAAACGAATAGAGGGGTGAAGATATCTGTTACCAATCGCACTGGTTTCATGTATATTCATGTTTTCGTTTTTTCTTCTTTCCACCTTCCTGCTTCCATTTTCTGTTGATATAGTTTAACGGTAAGCGTACGGAAAGAGGAAGTGCATACACATGTATATGTAATGTATATACAAATGTATATATAAATTAAGAACTGCATGTTCATCTGTTTGAATGATAAACGCAGTCTTAAAAGAAATCTTTGATTCTAAAAAACATTATATGGATATATGAGAGTCGTTCGTTTTGAAAGCGACAGAAGACACTTTTTTCTGAATGCAAACTTTGTTTTTTTTTTTTTTTTTTTTTTTGTGAATGAAAAGGTACCGTTAAATTTTAATTAATATTATCATTAACTCGTTTAAAAATAAAAATTATTTATACCACTTCCAGAATGAGCAGCTCATGTACACATATTTACAAACATAAATATATGAAATGATGATTTCATGATCCAAACAAGATCTTACGTGCATTTTAACTTTTTCGTTGAAAAAACAACAAATTGTGGTAAATCGATGATGTAAAGGATAAACATTGCAGTTAAACGTTAACTACGAGTCCGCATGACATTACGTGATGTGTTGGTTAGTTCGTTAGTGTATCACATTATAAATGATAAATAATGCGAAGGCTTTGTGAATTAATTTCTGTGCTTCGTTTTCTCTTGCTGAGAAGGAATACCTAATTCGAATCAATACAATAAAGCGTACGTCACGCAAGATACATGTTTGTCTCTAACTAAACCTCCCGGGCGACATAAACTTTTCACGCAAAAAACTGTTTCGCTTCTAGAAAAAATTTAAGGACTAATTTCTTGAATTTATATATTAATGATTTATCAAATCATGGTCTCGTGAATTTGATGACTTTTCTATAACCATTCTTTATATTTTGGCTCCAATGAAGCCTGTTTTCGTTTTTCATCACTCGATATCTCACTTTTCAAAAGGGGAAAAAACTACCTTTGCTAGTTTTATTGAATTCAAATAAACCGCTTAGCCGTTCATGTTGTGAAATGCATTTAAAACAAGTAAAAACACTCTAGCAAGACCCGGCGCATCATTAAATACCCTACACCACCCCATAGTTATCCATGTATTAATTTTTTTAAATAATTGTTTAACGAAATGGTCCGATGCGAACCATTTTCAATAGCGTTCGTGCTTGGGCCAAAATATGCCGATACCAGACGGATAAATGGACAGACAAGCGTCATAAAAGGTCAACCTTAAGTTCTTCTGGGTGTTGCATCCCCACAACCTAATATACTTCTGCATCACAAGCGTTATAGGGTGTCATGAAATAAGAGATAAACCAAAAGAAATTAATTCAAGTGTCGCATAAGCATTAAAGGAAACATTTGAAACATCCAAGCAAAACTTTAAAACGGTTTAGTTGACTTATGCAACATAACTCAAGGTATTCTTATGGTATATCAATAGTACTTGCTATTGGCGCTTCAGTTACTCCGTGCCAAAAAAAGACCAGAAAGCAATGCGTAGCTGAACGTCTACTCGCACTTCCTCTCATGTTTTTTGTATATAAGGGATGCGACTTGTTTTTTTTTTTTTAATAGTTTGCGTAATTAAGTCTAAATAATGTATAGATCAGACATTAGCCAATGCAACATGAAATCCGTAGTGTTTGCAATTCAAGCCTTGTCTCTTTATTTATAATAAATAAAAATACAAGGGCTAGGCCAACTGTTAAATACCGTACACCACACGATCTAACATAATTGTTGCTTTTCCCATAGAACCTTGTTTTTATGAACTTACTATTATGATATTGTGTATTAAAAATTAGAGCTCTTTGCAAATAAAGGCTTATCTTCCGCAAGACTGGTTGTGTCCAAGAGATTCAAAAATTCATGTACGTGTTCAAAATTCAGCACAGTTAATTTTCATATCAAAATACTATTATGGATCAATTTTCATCATAAAATATTAAAACGTAGACATTTTTGCCCTAATAACAAATATTTCGGTTAAAATCCTTATATTGCAAAAATTGGCGTGGGTCGTCCAGATTTGGTATAGTGATTTTTTTTATCTATGATCGGTTCAGTTTCATCATAATATATTGAAACTTTTTTTCTGAGTTTTCTGCCTTGTAAAGGATCAATTTTCGTGAAAATCCATATGTAGGATAGAAGTCAACCAGGATCGTTCAAATTTGGCAAAGTTAAAGTTCATTATTATCATTATAAGTATAATTACTCTTATGATCTGATTTTCATCATGAAACGTTGAAAATTAGATCTTTTTGTTATAGGAACTTCAGTTTTTGTTATATGACAGGGAGTTCAAAAAATTACCCCAGCCGGTCCAAAGTTCTCACACTAATTTAGAATTCCGGAATACTATTACTTACCCACTTTTGTCAATCAAGTTCGGAAATTTCAATTTTCTTCTATATAATGAGTTTTGAAAGTAAGACGTTATATGGAGAGTGGTCGAAGAAGTGAACCGATCTAAACGCTCGTGCTTGGGCCAGTGTACGTCAGGGCACGTCATTTCAACAAATTTCATCAAACTATCTCAAAAATTGAGACTTTGAGCACAAATTTATATAGACACATCGACAGACGGACAGCTAGGCAGTTCAGAATTATTTTCTGAATCGATCGGTACACAAAAAGATAGGTCTACCTTAACCCTTCCGCGTGTGACATACGTCTATGTATAAACTTAATATAACCTGTACCACGAGTGGTGTAGGGTATAAAGATATAAAATGGGCGCGACTCCTGTTTACTTTGCGCACATTTATTCTTGGATGAGTGGTCAGTTATGCACAAAAACTTATATTTAAGATTCTTCAGCGAGATTCAGTGCACAAATGTCTGGCAAATGTAGATTAAATTTGATTTCTTATCAATAGGTGCGTGAAGTGAGTGAAGATCCTCCGACAAATCTTGAATGAATGCTTGAAAACGCCAAGATGTTTATACTTAATCGTATTGGGGTGGATTTTGGGCTCTCACAATACTTTCCATGCCGAGCAACGTTTCACTCTTAATGTTGATGAAGATTGCGAAGACTCTATAGCAATATAGACGAACCGACTATTTCGAGACACTTTCACTTGTAATGAACTCAGTGTTCTTTGCTCACTTAAGCATAGACTAAAGGGATTTAAAAATCACTTATTTCATTTTGTACGGAAAAATAAGAGAAAAGATCACAGTTTTCATATTCAACTACCGAACTTTTATTTAAAAAAAAAAAAAAAGCAATTTTTACTACCGATGATTAGTATATGCTTTATATGCTTTGTAATCGTTTGAAGCTGTAAATTAACTGTATTTTCAATCAAATGGAAATTCTTGTTTCACAATTTTTACAAATTTCATTGATAGCAAAAACTAATGCATTTGAAACTGAAACTGGTTGTGTAATGTGACAAAACGTGACAAAAATACGAAAAATTCTGTCTTTTATCAACGTTAGCAGTAGGAAAGAAGCATCCGTTAGAGAAGCAAAAAAAAAAATAAAAATACATTCAGTCGCATAGAATTTTTTGAATATCGTACTTTCATAAATATTTCTTCTATAGAATTTTGCATGAAATGAGTTAAAATATTTTAGACAGGCAGAGCCGATATTAGAATGCCCTGCATTGTCCCGCCGTACTTATCTTTCTTATAAAAATTCATTCAGATTAAATCAAAATTTGTTATGCAAAATCAGAGCTTGCTGCTGCCAATACAAAGACTTCGTTTTTATGATGTCTCCCTTATGGGAAATGATCGGGATCTATACACGTTTAGGATAGTAAATTTATATGTCATATCACTATTTTGTCCTATTCTCTATCGTAGCATACGAAAAGTTGAACTTTGCTACCGCATGAGCGCTTCTTGTTTCTAAACACAACATTTCTATGTGAGAGACTTAAAAAAAAAAAAAGCTCGTATTTCATGCAAATTTTCCAGAATCACTTAGTACTTAGAAGCCTGATGACTCAACTTTGAAATGCGCGTTACTACCACGATATCCGATTAATGTTATCTGATGCAAAATACCAAGCACCATCCAGTGGCTAGAATCTGCCAACGTCATTTTATCGAATCCAATATTTGAACTAAAAAATTTTTTTCATATAACGACATCAGACATCAGGCGCACAAATATGCTTATGAGTAATTCAAAAAATAGTTCTGAACGATTTATATAAGAAGAGGTGGTTTTGTGTTAAGCTTTTTGTGAGTGGTGAGTGAACCAAATTCAAGCAGATCTCAGAAAACAATTCAAACCACTATGATTTTTAAATTGAAACGGATGCTCTCGCTACTTCATTAATTTTAAGGCGGATTTTTATTAGTTCCATACTTAATTTCATAACGAAATTCGCACAGATATTATTCACAGTACTTTTCAAGTACTTCTCAAATTTCACATTTATCCTGTCGACATTTAATTAAATGCTTTCATTAGGACATGGAAAGGAAAATTATGTAATTTCGATGCATAGCATTTCGGAAGAGGTAAAAAAAAACGTGCTACAACCTGGATAAAACCAACAGGATACGCATCGCGTAAGGAGAGAAGGTATTAATCAGAATTTCTCCCATAAGCTACGCGTTCTGAACGACCCCCCTCTGCCTTTTAGGCTGTAGTCGGTTTTGATCAGAAATTGCGTTGCTATCAACATGGAGTTGTTGAAATCTTCGCGTCCTATGGAAAATACTTGGAAATCATTTTAAGAAAATACTTATTTTCCCTTTGAAATTGACTTAAACATTTTCCTTAGAACAATTTATTGTATAAGCAAAAGAATAGAATGCAAAGTCAATATGTAACAGAAACTTATAAACGGCATTTAAGAAATTTATTTAATACATTTATTATAAGCATCATGAGGAGAAGGAAAAATTTTGAAAATAAAAGCTACAGAGAACTACTATAGAGAATGCAATGCACACATTAACAATCTATGGATTCAAACCTATTCTATATTAATGTATATCTTGTACTAGTTGTGTTTTGATTGTCTGCTTTCTTGTGAAGCACAATTTAATTGAAATCAGAAACAGAAATCGTCAGAATTCAAATCGCAATTACATGAAGCAGTTACTAACTAACTAAACTATTTTTGTTAGTCAAGTGTTTGAAATAGGGTGTGGTAGGCAGAGTGTGGTAGAGAGCTTCTCTTCTTTTCTTTTTTTTTTTTTTGCTGTAACACGAAAACCTTCTGACGAAAAGTTAATTTCCTTAAGAGGATGAACGCTGTTGCGCAAGCAGATGGAATTATTTGTGCGAAAAGGAATATCTATTGTACGTTTTTTTGATAAGCAGAACAAAATGAGATTATTAATGACCACAGCGTTATTGTAACATTGTGATTATTGACTAGATGACGTTTAACTTATAATTTCATGGAAAATAATAAAGGGGTAAAGGGATAAATTTTTACAGCTTAAGAAACTAAATTGTACGTATAATAGTCACTGAACCACCGCCAGCAAATATCTAAAAGTCGCAATCATTTAAGTCAATTATAAGCGTGTAAACAAATTGCTATAAAAAACTTTCGAATTTTTTTACTAAATTTTAAATCGTCGCCTTTAACAATACCGTGATCAAAAAGTAATAAGATTTACTCATTAAAATCATTTTGCCACATCTAGACGAACTGCTACTTTTATACTGGCAAGGCTCAAAGTCCTATCTTTATTATTATGATTTTTCACGTCAGTTACTTCAGTAATTAATGCTTTTTTCATCATTTTCATCATTTCTATTTATTCCCTATTTTGCCAATATATAAAACAATATTCTATGTCACTAATATTCGAAATCGTTAGGTATTGCGAGTACGTTTCGTCCCATTTCCATCGGCTGGGGCAGCTCGGCGGCCCAGGGAAGGAAAACGCAAGACATTTATAGTTTTGCAGGGACTCGCTCTATATTCTTTATTTGTAATTCACTCCTTTTTATTTTCCACTTTTAACATTCGATTAATTTTTTTCTTTATTGCTCCGTCTGCGCGAGGCAGACCGCGACCCTCTCGCTCGAGAGCCTAACTTCGACTACCCAAAAACTAATTTCTACTCTCTACTCTTACCCTATACTTAAACTATCCTTATTCTATTCCTATTCTATTCCTAATCTTAATCTATTCCTATTCTTAATCTATGTTATTTCTTATTCTACCTTAACTTAGCACTCTCTTCCCCTCTCCAGAGACGGAGAACCCGTGAGCCCAAAACGAGGAACGACTTTGGGTCCTCACAGTATATTCATTTTCTAAAAATGTTTGCAATACCAAGAGACAAAAGTTTAGAGTCGCCTGATAAGATATCCTGACTTCTTCTGTCCATCTTTTCCTCTGCGTAATGGCTGTGGCAAACATTCTAACGCTTGCGAAAATTAAGATACCGGTTTAAAATTTGGCAAAAGGTAGGTAAGTATTCGTAATGCGCAAAATCAATTACTAAACACGCCCACAGTGCAATCTAAGCTAAAAGCACCTCTGTTTCCCAAAACTACAAAATTGGGTTACGAGCTCATTATTTTCACAATCGATACAACGGTAAAAATTTCCACGTATACTGTATGGTTAATCGTACAGTACTTTTAGAAAAACAAAAAAAAATCGGAAAAGGGTCTTGTGTTTTTTTTTTTTTTTTTTTTATTAAAACGAGGTGATGGATAAAACAATTAAGTCACAGTCAAATGTAATTTGCTTGCTTGTTATGTATCTATGTCATACTTGTGAAATCTCCTGGTATACAAATGATATATGTTACTAAGATAAGACTGACAAAGCGACGGATTGCTATAAACACAGATAAGCACACAGATAAGACAAACAGAACGACGGAGCGAGCGACCGAGAGACCGAGAGAAATCGCTTACTAAGATTAAATAGAATAGATAGACCGGTAGACAGTCACACCAACACAAGGACAAACGATATATCGGGAATTTTTTTTTCGTAAGCTTTGTAAGACGTGCAACAGACAATTATTCTCTTTAACCGATAATGTTTTTATAGGCAAAACGATTTCTAAATCTCAGGAAGCAGGAAAATCATTTTCATATAAAAGGAAATATTATTAATGGAGAATGAAAGAAATCAAATGAAAATGTCTTGGTCGTTAATTGTGTGGCGGGTGTGTCGTTAGGAAATTTCTTTGCTGTATTACAGGTTTTTACTAATTTTAAAGGAGTTACAAGACTGACATTAATTAATACTACACTGTACTTGATAGCCAACGGGTGGAAGGTATTTGTATAACAAATTTGTGAAATTTTCCTTTCACAATGAAGCCATTTTTTTTAGTAATGAAAAATATCCTTTTAAATGAATGCGCAGTACCAATATCCTCGTGAAGCCTGCGTATTTAATAATTTTATCAATTGAAGCTTAGAAGTACATTGGATTTGTCTTTCGGTTCGTAAGATTCAAAGATAAGCATAAAAGGGCTCATAATTGTATTCAGGATAGGGATAAAATAATTGTGGCACCTATTCATTTGCACGTTGATCCATCGTCTGTTTTTTGGACGAAATTGCAAAAAAAAGCTAAACCTTAATAAATACATTATGCGTTAACAAGCTAACAAAACGAAAGCTTACAACTTACAAGAAATTTTCATCTTAAATAAGATACCAACACTGCAAAATTGCACAAATAACTTCTCAATGTTGAGATTTATTGATTTATGAAGTCTGCCCATATTATACGTACAGATAACATCGGCATAAACAGTGTCCCCGCAAGCTACCCGATAAGAGGCAAGAGATAATCAAGGCGCATATTTCGTTTATTAAACTTTATAACAAGTAATTTTTAATTAAATTGAAATTTTACACTTCATATTCACAAGGGTTTACAAACACCTCCACAATCGATAAAACAGGAAAAGGCATAGAAAACTTTGCGATTCAAAGATTCTTTTGTTTGCCACTTATATCTTGTAAGTCCTACTTGAAGTAGACGGTTTGTACTTTATACGCAATACTTTATATATTCAAATTAATTTTCATATTCAAATTAATTAATTAATTGTACATTCAAATCGACAATTTGTAATTGCACAGCCTGGGACATTCAAAGCTAAACACAAAATATATTTTACATCATTGGTAAAGGGAGCATTAATTTTTGTTGATTAAAGCGAAAACCTTGGCACTCCCTTACTGAATGAAAATCACAGGAGGAATCTTTTAATGGTTAACGAGCAATAAGCAATTTATAAAAAATTACACACCCACCGACATCGATTGCATAGCTCTTGTTTCGCGCATTAAAAAGGAAGAAAAAAATGTTTGTTTTTCAAAAAAAAAAAAAAAACATATGCCTTCCTATCATGCAGGCAGCCTACGTAGTGCGTATGGCAGCAGCATGATTTTTCCAAAAGGGTAAATAAAAACTGTGCGATTTTTGTGCGAAAAGCGAAAAAAATAGAGATTTAAAAAGACTATGAAACCGTTTTTTCTTTTCGGTTAAATATTGATTTTTATAGAGGTTCCTCTAATAATGCTTTATTTTCCTTATATAAGCGTGCAAGTGGATTCAAGCCAAGCATCGAGCATATATCACTTACACTCTAGTTGGCATAATAGTAAAAAATAAATATTTTCTGTACATATTCTGTTCCTCTTCCTCTCCCTCTCTCGCTCCTTCGCTTTGTGTGTTTCTCTTTACCCTCTTCCTATGCGGATAGCAATTCCCTTGTGGTGTTTCGTATCCTATCCTGCCTTTGCTATTTAATATTTCTTCTTCTTCTTCTTCTTCTTCTTCTTCTTCCATTATTATAACAAGGTAATGCACACCATATGTGTGGTGTTAAAGATTTCATAATTTATTATCATTTTTAATTTTTTTCTTCTAATTTGAATTCTTAATCCTCAGAGAGTTAAAGTAAATTAAAGCGAATAACAGCTTAGTTAATTACAATAAGAATAAATAAATAAATAAAGGAAAATAGTAGAAAGAAGAAAAACGCATTAAGAAAATTATATTCGGTCGGGACCAAGTCTTTTATATCCATCATTGTTATTTCAAAAAAGACGAAAAAAAGTAAAAGAAATAAATCTTCATGCTCTAATAGTACAGAGCGGGCGCGACCAATCTTTTCTATTTTCAACATTTAAGTTTTCGTTGCATGGGCGTGTAGGCGTTGTGGACTTGTTCTTGGAAATGTTTAAGTTACTTCCCAATTCTCTTGCAAATTTGTAGGCGATCTCTTCATTTTCGCTAACGGGAGATTGTTTCCCACAAATACACACACAGTTGAGCAAAGTTAAGACAAATGGACAGACGACAGATGGACATGCTTAGATGCATTTCAATTTTGAAACTGGCTAAGAACTTATACACTTTACGGGGTTTTTGAAGCTTGTTTCCGCCCTTTATATAGGTATTGAAGAAAATTTAATTTCGACACACTACAATATTACGTAGGCGTGTTAAATTTTTTCCATTTTCGTACAGGCGCTACAACATCGCCCATGGAATAGCTTTTCAAATTTTTGTATATATATGTGTTATAATTTATGTGAAAAATCAAATTTTTATTCCTTTTGAAAAACAGGGATGTTCTTAGTTTACATAGTGCTGTGAACGTGTCCCTCAACGGATTTGGTCCATCTTTCAATACCAACCTGCGTCTAAAAACTTCCAATGTTGTTGCCAAATTTTTATACGATAGCTTCCTTTCTGCGGACAGGAAAATGTTATAACAGATATAATACGGACGGACAAACAGGCAAACGGGCGTGCGTAAATCGATTTAGAATTTGATGCTGATCAAAAATATATATACTTTGCGGGATCTCCGATGCTTCCTTCTGGTCGTTGCAAACGATTGGACTAAATGAATGTACCCCCATCCTTCAGTGCTGGGTATAATAATAAAAAGCCTTAAACCACAAACAGCACCTTTAGACAGAAGATATGGCTAACATATCATTAAATAATCGTAATTTCCTGAATGGTAAGCAAATCGAAAAGAGACTGCAACGTTATAGTCGAGCAAAATCGGTAAATACCCTACATCAATTCACCTAATATAATATTTCACTTATATATGTTATAGAATGTGAAGAATTATATCTACTTACCATGTAAAGTGTTAATTTTCTTGTGAACTATTACTGAAAGTTAAGCCTTGTTACCATATAGAAACTTACTCTTCATGACAACCTTGAAATGGAGTGAGGTCCGAAAAATAGGTCGTTGCCATCCAAACTGACCAAAACAACTTTACAAGCCAAATCGCTATTCTAGACTAGTATGCACGATAAAATACCTATTCTTCATAAGGCCGTTCACATGAGAAAGGATCCCAAAAATGTTTCTGTTCGTCCCAAATTTTTCATGCTCATGCATTATTTAATACTTTTTATCATCTGTGGACATATTTTACCATCAAGCGTAGTATGGAGAGTGATCGTAAAAATAATCCGGTCCGTGTGGTCGTGTTTGGGCTAAAGGAAGCCGTCGCGAAAGTTGCGACCTATACGCCGGACACCGGACACCGGACAGACGGACAGGTGGACAGACATGCTGACTGATTCCGAAGCTAATTCAGAATTGGTCGGTATATCAGTAGGTCTATCTTATACTCTTCTTCCGGATGTTAAATACATCCGCACAATCTTAATATAACCTTTACCGCAACTGGTGTGGCCTGCAAAAAATTAAGATCGAGATTTCAATTAACATAACTTAGTGAAAATACCTTTCATTAACAGGACAATAAATTTATAGTATCGTTGTCCAAAATTAAAAGGAGTCTTATTTTCGTCTAACTCCCTATTTGTTTTTCAATGTAATGGTAAATAAATAAAACCACAGAAAGGAATGAACTGACCACGGATAATATGTTATAATAGAGATGTCAAATATTTCTAAGTCATAGAAATAATACAATCGATTTAATTATGAGTATCTTTCTATGTGGCGACTGACTACGATCTCAAACATTTATCTTGAAAATCAAAATTGATCTCAATTTTTTCCTTTCCAATTTCATTTTTTGATCTTGCGAACCGATTGAAATTCGTACCTTACCGTCCTCAGAACCGTACAGACCTGTTAGAGTATATGTCGATTGCGGCAATTAAGACACATTGTCTCCAGAGTTCGCGATATAAGTTACTTAGATAATTTATTCAATGCGACTGGCCATATGGTCATATTTGGTTGATGGTCTTTATCATTTTATGAATCCTTTCAACTGTAATTTACATTATTTCACTTACCAATCAGTCAATCAATTATCAACATATAACGAGATACCCTAATTAACCTTCCGACTAGACTTAGACAAGTCTGTGGGCGTTGACGATTTGCGCAAGAGAGCGCGAGAACGGAAATCTCCAGTTCACTTCATCTTCTTCTATTCGAAAGCGGAAGATCGAATTTAATCGAGATATCCTTATCTCAATTCTAGATCAGCTGCTGCTTATGCCGAGTAAGATTACTTACTGATCCTACAATCTTTCCATTATTGTTATGAGTACACAAACTCATCAAAGAGCTATGGTTATCACTAACATTACACTATGGACTTAAATGAAGAAGACTTGAAATACTTGTTTTGACTTATCCTTCGCGTCTCATCGAAACGAGAGACGATTTTGGTCTTAAAGAGCTGGGTCAAAACGATAATTCGAAGATTTCTATTAAAAGGATCTACCACTCACTCCGTCTCACTATTTTTACGCAGCAACAGGCCGCAGATCACCTGTTATGACAACATACTGATGACTGATTTTAGGAATAAATTAAAGTAAAACAAGTAAGAAAATGGTATTTGGTCGTGACGGAATCTTTTATATCCATCACCATTATCCTAAAAAAAAAAAAAACAGAAAAAGGAAAAGGAAAGGAAAAAAGCTAAATTATTATACTCTATGAAAATAAAACTACTTCTAGTGGGCAAAGTAGTTTTATTTGTATTTTCAAAATGAAAGTTTTTGCCGTACAGACGCGTGGGCGTTGTTCGCGTGTACTTTGAACAAATTTGTAGGCGGTATCTTCACTTTTACGAACGGGAGATTCTCAGATACTACACAGTTACGCAGGCACACGGATGGACAGATGAATGCACGCACGTGTTTCAGTGCATTCCGAATTTAAAACTGACCAAAAATTTATATACTTTATGGGTTTTTTGAAGTTTTGAAGTTTGTAAAATTGAGTGAACGTGGACGTGGACGTGGCCGAATTTTTCCAGTGTTTTTAAAGTCGATAACTGTATTTTTGCGCCCAGGAGAATGTTTACAACTGGCATTACACATATGGGCAGACGGACAAAAGCGTAAATCGATTCAGAATTTGATGCTGATCAAGACCGGCAGGGGTCACTTTTTCGTCAAATTTTGCTTGGTTAACGAAATCATTTATTTACCATTAACGGATGAAAGATCAATTTAATTAAAGCGTCCTAAGCTATTCAAATTTTTACGAATGGAACATCAAAGCTGATAGGAATTGTGCAACAAAAATTTACGATAACCTCTCGTTCGTTCGCGGGTGGTGGTGGTTGTAAAAATAAAGTGAAATAAAGTTGCTACCGTTATATTTTATAACTAGTCATCATATGTACACACTCACTATAATGTACATATATGCCTATAACTATATATATTTATATATATATATGCATACGTAAAAATAAACATTTTATGTTTATATTCCACAAGGACGTCATAGCAATTTTATATCATTTTCTTACGCATACATGAATGCATAAAAATGAGTATGTATTTGAATCGATATTTACAATATGCATAACTTGTTGTTGTTGCTGATTTTATATATTATATAGAGGCGAATAGGTTGTGTGTGTGTTGTAAGCATAAAAACAAACACGTGTACAAAGTTGAACAGTGTTGACTGCCGCTAACCAATAGAACGGGCGCTCTGTGTAATCCGGTGTGTATATTTTTCACTTTATTGCCGCTGCGGGCATTTCAATCTATAAATGAAATTTTCACTCATGCTCCTCAAAACTCACTACTCTCACACACAGGCCACTTAGCATCATCAGCAATACAGAACTAAATATACAATAACTGCACCGTGTATTGTTTTGTAAATCAACAATAAAACATTGCTGTGTGGCATACCATATAAATGTACGAAAAAACTACTATGTATATATAAATGTATATATAGATATATGTATATATGTATATTTATATAAACAAAAATTAACAACAAAACTGAAATTCCCTTCTCATCTACGGACATACATCCATTTAAATAACGAACGCATCGCAGAATCTATTGTTTGCGGTTTTTAATAAAAAAAAAAAAAAAAAAAAAAAAATCATATTTATAATGATTTTGAAAAACTGTATTGAAAAATTCATAAAATTTTCTCTGACCGGTCTATGTTGAGGCTTGCGAGTTTTAAACTTTTAGACAACCAAGGAGAATATTTCAGAGGCAAACTACTCTTTTGTTCTTTTTATAATAACCGTCCCATGATAAAAGCATACTACATTTCTTATTCCAATAGTAACAATCAAAAATACGCATATATTCTCTATCAATATAAGATATCACAGTGTAATGTCTCCTTATATGCGTTAAGACTCGAGGGTTTGTTTTTTTCCTAGACTTACACAAATGAACTCTACAGGCTGTAATTTTGAACCGATAATTACAAATCAAAAATTTTCTGAACGTATGATTGAAAATCTAAGGTCCATTGTGAGGTTTTTTTTCGTAAGACTTTTCGAAAAAATAAGTGCCCTCGTCTTGAGGAAAAAAAACTCAATAATCACTAGAAATTCGCATTCCATAGCTGGCGTTAAAAATTCTATTTCGATAAAGTGGAAGAACATATTTAAAAGAAAATCCGTTCAAAATTTCAACTGCCCGTCACACAATTAAGGAATTATTTAAGCGAATGAAGAAGAACATAAATTGATCACCAGAAAATTTTATCACTGTCCGTCCGTGTCCTGCTTTAGGCTTTTTCCGAAACTCTCATGACGCGATATTTGAAATAGAAAACTATAACATTTTTTTATGCCTAAAAAGAGATAGAAAATGCAAAAGGAAAAAAATGCCATTATATTGTTGGCAGTCGTGGTGATAAAGTTTCTAAGATTATATGTAATCATCGAATTAATTTTCTATTTTTCATATTAAAAATGCTTCGCCACACATATCGAATTAATACCTATTTACGATATTTAATTAATATAATAAAAACTCAGAATTGTATGGTTCATCCGTCATCTGGTAAATCAAACAAAGAAAGATTCCTGTCGACTCTCCCGTTTTTTATATTGAACCTTTTTTACTTAGCTCAGTAAATCGTCCGATGATGATTTGCCGGCTCGCGGGAGCAGAAAGACATTTTCGCATAGAACAGAAGAATAAAATCTATCTGAAAGCTCTCTTTTCTAAAAAGAGACGAATCGCTTTACTGCTATGCCCTTTGTGTATAACACATCAGTAAATAATTTCCGGGGCTGACATACTGATGCCGTGTTTAACAATAAAATCCATATTATTTTTAAACAAGTAAGCGGAGGCGATTCTCGCATACCCACCACTATGCTTTTCGCATTCAACTCTCCCAGTTCTTTTATTTGACACCCGTATCATTGGTATTAATAAGAATAAATTAATCCACCAGATCGCGATGTCTATTATATTTATTGCAGAATTAACCCATTTTTAGGCAGAAAATATATCATATAAGGAATGTGCAAAATATTTATAAACATTCTGTCTTGGTTGCATTATGATAAATAAAAAGTAAAATCCTCGAAAAAGCGAAAAAAATTATTTCTAATCATATGTAACTTCGTGTGGGCATGGCCGATTTTTCTCATTTTTGCACGGAAAGAGTAAAGTATCTTACAAAGTAAATGTGAAAAATTTCAATCTTCTAATTGTTATAATTTCTGAATAACGAGCAAAAACCCACAAATTTATGTTAAAAAAAGCGGAGTTGCGTTCAGTTTATGATCCACTGCGGGCTTCTGCTTTTGTCGATTTGACTCGTTTTCAATATCAGCTTGCGTGCAAAGACTTCTAATGTTTCTACCAAATTTGAACTCGATATCTTCATTTTAGCGATCAGGAGAGTGCTAACAACACGCACCACACAGACCTACAGACGGACAGACATGGCTATATGAATTCAGAATTTCACGCTGATCAAGAATGTATATATACTTTATAGGCTCTCTGAAGCTTCCTTTTGGGTGATACATAAATTGTGGAAAAAAACAAAATGAGTACACCCCCATCTTACAGTAATGGGTATAAAAATGTCAAGCCTCAAAACAGACCTTTTAAGATTTTACGTCACTTATGTCATCACTTATTTACCAGTTGCGGTGATTTCAGTCTTGTCGTTGTTCAAAAAATACCGCTCAAATACAGCCTTGACTTTTCATATAACACTTCTTATCCGTCGAAAACAAGAGTATGTCGTTACGTTTGCTGATGTTAAACGAGGTCGCATAGATACCTATAATGCCCGAAGCAGTGGAGATGCTTACTCGAGAAGATAATGAAAAAAATCGCGAAAATTACACTCGATAACTTACAAGTACAGTCGCAAGCTATTGCCATAGTTGACATTCGAAAAACCTCAAAAGACAGAGTATTTGGCATGAACGGCATTACGCATAGAAGAATAATTAAATCAGTGTACTATCACTTTGAAGTACTGGCAAAATTCAATGATTGAAAATTTGAATCGCTACCTCATCCCTCGTATTCTCCAGATGTGGCTCTAAGCGATTACTCCTATTATTGTTGAGACGTAGAGGGTACGATAACATCACGATATGAAAAATTGAAGCCCATCGTGAGAGCGTCAAAGAGTCGTTCCAAAATCTTCAATCGATTACTTAAGTCTGTAAAAAACTTATGTTAATAAAAAAAAATGCAATTTTGAGAAAATTCGATTCAAATTTTCGAATTTCGTTACAAAATTTTTGAGTTTCGAAAAAATTTGCCAAGAATCGACAAAAAGCTTCGTAGTAACTTTCAGGTTTGAAGGCAAAAAAATACATTTGAAGAAATGTTGTGAGGAAGGAGCTTTTCGGCAGTCTTTTACTAATTAAATAAATAATCTTTTTAAATATCTCAGCGAATATGCGAACTAGTACGTGATGAAAGTGAGATATAACGTCATGTTCATTCGTGTCCTGCGTTACACCTCAGCCTGTTCGAATTCGCGTTAATCTCACAATTTCGAATGAAGTAAAAATCACGAATCGATATATGAATCAAACTGGAGTACTATACTATAGAGTATTATAGAGCAGGTATAGGGAGCAGGAGAAGATTCAGTTCAAGTCGAATATAACCTCTTGCTAGTTGTTATTGCTTTTTCGCATCCATTCAGTTTAATTAAAAGTTAACTATTTGTAGCCTTTTGTCTCAACTTTTTATAACAAATAGCAGCAAAGTGTAGGCTGGTAAGGATTTTTGTTTTGTTACCAACCATTTCCTTTAATTATAAACGATTTGCCAAAAGCTATGCACAACATACATTTGCTGCAACTGTAACAAACTCGTATTGTGTGTGGTAAGGATTTTTAACCGCAACTATTTTATATGTAACGGAAAATTAAAGTAAAATAGTTTGAAAAGTGTTTTTTAGTGCATTGTAACGCCTTTCCTGTGGTCTCTGGATAATTGTTGAAAAATATTTAATAGATTTTAACTAAACTACAGCGATGCATACGCACACACTCGCATACATATAATAAATAGAGTGAACTATTAATAAATAAAAATCGGTCTTTGCACTCGCAAGCTTACTTGGACCGTGAATTTGAAAGTCATCTTCGTATTATCAAAGGATTAATTC
Source organism: Glossina pallidipes (assembly GCA_000688715.1). NCBI lineage: Eukaryota > Metazoa > Arthropoda > Insecta > Diptera > Glossinidae > Glossina > Glossina pallidipes. Next base: position 603,074 of record KK499878.1, on the reverse strand, counting down.
ATTTATATTTATCGCACTATAACTTTTTAATATTTGTACAAATCAAACTCGTTCGGTTTTATTTTTTTTTTTTTGCTTTGTATTTTCTTTATTGATGCCACGGAGTCTGAAAAATTTATTTGCTTTTTTTGTTTTCTTTTTTTTTTTTTTTTTTAAGCAAAATGAAAAGAAGAAAAGTTCTGGAAAGGAGTGTTGCCCTGACACGGAAGGTAAAACAAATAGTCATCATCACCCAACAATGATATCGAAAAATCGTTGAATAAACACAAAATGTGAAGTACCAGACGTTGCAAAATAACACACACACACAAAAAAAAAAAAAGATTATCTCGAAATTGTCTGTAATCCAATCTCGTTGAAAAGTAAAGTTTACTGCAAAACTTGTTTTTTATTTTTTTTATTTTTTTTTTTTTACTCTTTATATACATATATATTTATATACACATATATATATATATATATATATATACATATATATATATGTATAAATAAATAAATAAAACTTTACTCACTCCTGTAAAATGACAGATAAAATGAAATTCAAACACACGCCTTTAACGTCATATCATGTTTTTATAACTTTTTTTATGAAAAATAAAAATGTTTTTCTAACAGTAGACACTTGTCTGCAGAAAAACATTTTGTTTGTTATATGTTTTATTTTTATAAATTTTTTGTCAGTTTCATCTCTCTATAACAAATATTATATATAATATATATATGCATATACATATACATAACGGTCCAAGTGTTTAATTTGTTGCGAAATTTTTTCAATTTTAGCAATTTTTGAGAGAAAACTTATTTTTATTTAAGCAATTCACTAGCTTGGATAGTTGAAATTAAACTATCGCAATTTTGAATTAACTTATCCTTGAAAAATTCAACGTTGAAACGATTAGTTGACGAAATTTTCCTTACAAACAAAATATTGTCAAAAAAAAAAATGAAAAGAAAAACTTTGTGTTTACAGTAAAGCAATGAGAGCAAATGATTTTTACAAGCTCTCTTCAAAGCTTGTTGTGTTCTTTAGAACATTACTTTTACTTGTTCTACGCACAAAACAAAACAAAGTAATTGAAGCAGTAGTTTTGTGCGCGCATTGTGCACTGGGAGGACTTTTGATTGCGTTTTGAAGAGGATGCTCGTTGGACGGCGGCTATGTTTTCTGGCCTACAATATACCCAGAATTGTGCAGTCATTGTTAATTCTCTCATCCTAGCTCCGTAATCGAAAAGTGTCTTCTTTCTTTATCGACTAATCACTCAGTAATGCTACGAACAAGGTGAAGTCTAGCGCACTCGACATTTGAAGCTATGAGCGCTGACTGAACGTGCTCGCGATTCTTAGCTACTCGACTACTCAAGCGGACAGTAATTAAGAAACGAATACGCGAAGCTAACTAATCACATTCATATAGCTATTGCAGGTCTTTCTCATTATATGGCTGGATTAATGTCATCAATAGTTTATATTAATTATATTTAACATTATTTTGATAGGCTCCCTCCATGACCTCTTTTAAATTCGAATCATGCTCATCTATTGTCTTTCCAAACGCTAATGTGTCGTCAAGGTAAATTGTTATCTGTGGGAATCGAATCAATAGAATTTTTCTCATTCGAGCTTTGAAAGGCTTTTTGGGTAGGTTTGTTATGAAAAGACAGCTGTTTGACCAGTCTGTCTAAACCAAGAACTGTTAGAAACAGACACAGCTTACTTGCTTCATCATCATCTAAGCAAAGCTGCCGATCGTAAGTCTAAGACTAAAAAAATAAGTGCTAACATTATAAGAATGTCTTCAAAGGACGATGTTAGTACAAAATCGCCCTTTATAGATCCTTTTAAATGCTTAGAATCGTTACAAGGTCGCAATATTCCAGTTTTCTTTTCTATTACAATTAGATTATCAGAATAAGTAGGTGCTTCGGCTTCCCAGGTATACTCGTGCTGCGCTCAACTAAATTGTCTAATTCGCTTTCTTCTTCTTTTGGGTTGAGCATACCATTCATATAACGATAGGTTTAAGTGCAATTCTATATTTTTCCCAGAACTAATCAAGACGCATTCAATTACGCGTTTGTACCTAGCATAGCAAAAACTTGTAATATGAAGCAAAAGAGTTTACAATTGAATTTATGAATCAAACTTAATCTAATACTCAAACCTAATATTGGTACACACTGCGTTCTCAGCAACTATTGCAAATCCAATAACTTTGTTTATATGTGTTTTGATTATTTTGCCGCTTGAAAAGCCATATTATTATACTTTTTCTCATCGTTCTGGTAGCAAGGCGATACTGCAAGAAGAGAACGATATTGGTACGGCAGCGATGCAATCATCGCACCATTTTCGACCTTCTTCAGCATTTCGAAACCGCGCGCCAGCCAAGCCATGTTGTATCGATCTGAAAAAGTGGTAATCAGAAAGCGCTCTGTCTGGTGAATATACTGGATGCGGCAAAACATTCCATTTGAGCTGCAACAGTGTATCCTTGAAAACTCTTGCAATGTGTGGCCGAGCGTTGTCCTGCAAAAGGATGGTTTTACGTCTGTTAATCGTTATTGCTGGTCTTCTTTGAGTCAATACATTGTCTAATTTGTTCGATTGGCGTCGGTAACATATGCAGTAGCAGTTTCATTTGGTTTTAACGGCTCGTAATACACTACACCTTGCTGATCCCACCATGTGCAGAGCAGACCTTTATGGCCACGAATATTCCGGTTCGGTGTCGATCTCCTGGACTAACCCATGCCTTGTGAATAACTCACTATTACGAAATGGAAAATTGTTATTTTATGTAGAGAAAAGTGAAAATTGTCGAGTTTAATCGTGGTGTACATTGATAGTTCGCGTTAGTGTATCTTTTTGAACAATGCATGTCATGGCTGGTCAAAAATTCATAAAAGATATAAATTAAAAAAGCTTTCATTTTTATATTTTTAAAACACACGTAAATAGGAAACAAAAAATAAAAAAAAACATGAAAAACATTTCTTCTCTAGCCTAATATACTCAACATAATGCATATAACAATATTTGATAAAATACTTTATGCGGTTTTTGAAACATCCTTCTGGGTGTCACTGTGTCTGTGTTGACAAAATTAATATGCTAAAGTCTTTCGACGTTGGGTATAATAAGAGTGAATTAAATGTTAAAAAATGTATTTGAGATTCTGTGTTATTATAATAAATGCCTTTAAGTCAGAATGGCGATATAATATCATCTGCCCAAGAAATGTTTAGCTTAAAGAGACATCGTTTGGCCCCTTTGGTAGTTTCAATACTAACACTGTATATTAAAGCGAAGAACTTATCTAACTTTTACAATAATTTATAATTTTAAAAATGAAAACCCATTGAAAATTGAAAACAATTTCTCATTTCACTAAATTAATTCAATTTATTCGATATTACTTAAGGCCACTGATTGCGTATTAATGGAAAACATCCATCCCATCATTTCAGTACCGGCTAAACGATTGGTAACATTTCGATACCCATCTCTTAGATGGCCTTATGAAATATTCGTTATTGAGTAGCGCTCACTCTCTTTACTGTTCATTGCCTCCTCACAAATATTTTGGTTCTCTTATTGTTCTATTCAATCCTCTTTTACTAACCGTAACTATACCATATAACTCTTTTGAAACGTTGCTCTATTTCACATATGGCTTTGATATAAAAGATTTCACAAATCTGAGCTGTACTGTTCTGTGAAAATTCGGTAACAGTTAATAGTACATCTTGTGAAAATTTAATACAAGTTAAATAGAACGTGTGACAAAGGAAGACAAACTTACTTAGGATTTACAAAATGAGTTAGTGTCAAGTTTAGTTAAATATTAACTCGAATTTTATCCAAAGGGTGCAACTGTCGATTTTATCCATAAGATGATGAGCAAATCTGATCTTTACGCGCAATAGTAAAATTTACGAAAAAAAAAAATGAATATAAAAAATAATACTTAGTTAAGACGGAGCGTAGCAAAGCATTCTTAAATTTAGTTAAACATTTTGGCATATACTACAATATTGAATATAGATTGTGCAACTAAAACTATGTTACACAATCTGATACTCTTATAATTGTTGTGAGCATGTATATAGTAGATATAGGCGATTTCCATCGTTAATCTAAGGCAACTTTCCGAACTGTTCCGCCCGTTTGTTCGTTTACCGAATTGGTAGTAAATTCTCAAAAAAGCCAAAAAAAGTCAAAATCCAATTAAATAAAGTCTATAGAATGACTTACGTGCACCAACATATCCATAAGTAAGACGAACTTAAAGCAATCGTAAAATTTTTTAAATCCTTAATTATTATTAACCTAAGAAACCTTAATCGGAATTGGCTCTAATTTTAAAAGTGTAAGCAAAAAGTAGCTGGATAAAGGAAAATGGTCAAACCGACTCACCATCTAACACTTAAGACTATATACGTATATTAAAATAGGTCTGAAACGAGCGTTTGCGAGTGTGACAAACAGACGACTACAATTACTATGCGGTCTTGACTTGAATAACAGATGTAAAAAGAAATTCCAAAATGGATTTTTACAAATCCAAACGATATTAAAGAGTAACTCAATGCAACTAAATTTTTTCACACTACAAAATTGTATAGAAAACTTTTAAGTAAACCGGGAACGAGAAATAATGACAACCATAACATTTTGTAACATAACCATCCATCTTCTTTGTTATCTTTTCATATGTGTTTGTAACTAATATTATCGTCCTTCGTAATGTACACAAATAAGAGAAAATAAAAAAGGAGAACACACACACAGGAAGACCGAGTAAGTCTTGTGCACATGTTACCCTAAAACGGAAACGGCAGTAGTCATAATGCAAACAAAAACCATTTCAAAAGGATCCAACAAGTAAATAGCAGGTGATGTCAAATTCTGACAATCTTAGTTAAAATGCCAATAGCACTGACATGGACAATGAACATGCACCTATACTTATAATAAAGATGTATCTCGATAAACAGTCATAGTCCCAGGACACTATGGGAAACATAAAATAACAATGACAAAAACAAAAACAAAATATAAAAAATGAAAAATATAAAAGTTCACATGAAACTAGAGGAGAATGAGAAAAGACGTATTAATGGCATACATAACAGTTAAAAAAAAAAAAACAACTCCATCTATACGGTATAGATTATAAATGGATGATGAGATAGCAAAGCAGACGAGAGAACAGGAGTTGCTCAGTTGCTGTTTTCTCTATCCTATGCGGTTAAGTTTAGAGTGTATTTTAAACGTTTCTAGACATTTGAATGCCCGACGGAAATTAAAGTAACTTATATATATATATATATGTATGTATGTATATGTATCTGCCGTAAAGATTGATATCGCGTTTTACTTTGCGAAAGTGTGCGACAGTAACCGGAAAAAATTGAGTAAAAATACAAAAATAACGATTCTTTTATTTAAATTGTTTTAACTTAAAAAAGTATTCATTACTTAGCGTATCTATGTCGCATGAAATGTCGAATTTGTCTAATCTACACCACTTACTTATAGTCAATGTCATTCTCTCCGACTCTCTGACTGATGTCTGCTAATGTATCTTTGTTTTCAAACTACAAGTTGTTTTCGAAAAATTTGCTGAAATTTTTGACGCTAATACGGTTTGGTCCTGGGGTGAATTGAAAAGGAATTGCATCGGAGTACTTTTCTACAAAGATTCTCCACATAACGAGACATTTTGAATAGATTACGAAATCAAAAAAATTTGCGATTATTAATATTTCGCGTACAGAGAACACTGAGACATATTGTTCTGGCGTAGGAGGCAAGTGTGGAAGATGTGGATCTTAGGCAACAACTTCTGTCCTGTTTTCTATGTAGTTTTTGAAATTTTTTAATGGTAACTAGTGCAGAATAATAATTTGATATATAAATTTACTGTGACAAGCTTAGACCACGTAGACCACATTTTTCCGGATTCCTGGCCAAAGTTTCTTATGAAACACAAACAACAATATGGAAATAAGGTCTAAACGTTTAACTTTGCTAAGTTTGGGTCATTTCAATTAATCTTGTGGGAAAGCTCCCATATGGCGGTTTTCATGAGAGAGAAGCAGAGACAGAATGACAGCAAAGTATAATTTTTGGCGCAAACACGTGAAGAGTGATTGTTGGCGAAGTGCTTTAGGTTATTTGATAGCCGTCTCCAGTCCACTAAAATGTCTTTCCTTTCCTAAAACCGGTTCATTTAAAACGTCCGTTCGTTATTCTCAATCGACTGTTCGCCTGTACCGTAATTTTTTCACCTATATATTAATCTCATTAAAGCATCTACGTCACCTTCGATGTTTTCATTCTTCCTTCCTTACATAGTAATAATTTCTTTTTTCGGTCTTCTTTACCTCTCTACTTCGTGTATAGTGCCCCTTTACACTGTAAAGGACACATATCCCAGGGTAGATTATTGTTTATTTCCAAGGCCATTTGTTTGTTCCCGCTCTTTAACGAAGATGTTGCTTAAAGTTTAAAAGATCTGTAAGACGTCGATATGCCGATTAAAGGATCTTATAAACGTTATAAGCCAACTAGTATTTATTTCAGCTAACTTAGCACTAGCGTATGTGTTTCATCCTCTTTCACAATTCAATATATCCGACGCTCACATCTCTTTTATTAACCTTCTTACAATTAATTATATATTTTTCGTGGGAGGATTTCTTTTCAGTTTCTTTCACAGCTAAGCAATATTCTGTGTGAGATAACTTTAAGTCTGTAACTCACGAATCGAATTTTTTTTATTTTCTCTTACATTTTCATTCAATCTTGACTACTTCCACAGTCTTCGGTTTCGTTACGTCCGGTTAGGCTGCTCGATTCTGTTCTAAAATTGATACGTCTACCCGTTACGGTGGTCGATTCCAGAAGAATGAACGCAAGAGGCTGGCAAACGTCTTCCTCCCTCCCAAACTGAAATTTTGGCTTTGCTGAGCTTACTCTTCCCTCATTCGAAATCGACAACAGCTGGTTTTGAATCAGAGTTACCCTGAATAGTCTACTCCATCTGCTGCGTCTTCCGCTTAACATTATCCTTAAAATGTGTTCGATACTCATTTTAATCCTAACCTATGTACGAAAGCAAAATAAGGAACAATTGTGATCCTCACAACACTGACACCCATACTCCACCTAACACTTACCATATTTCATATACATAATATTCACACATGCAGACATACATATTATATCTTGTTGCTGGGTACAGGTTAATATATACAAATATTTTATTCTTGTTAATAAGCACATATATCGCTCTGCTGCTAAGCACACATTCTGACATACTTATACGGTGATCTTGTTGGTTCGACATTATAATAAACCCTTAACGTTCTTATATATACGTGATATTCCGGTACAAGGCTTATTCTTATTACCAACTACATATTCATATAAATAAAAATGTTATTCTTGTTACTAAGCACACATTTCTACATACACAAATCATTATAGCGTACGTGCAAATAGCTAGACGTTATAACGTACAGACGGATCATAGCCGCGTATGGAAACAAGGTGCACTATGCAAATAACATATATATGATGACGTTTACAGCTACATACAGAATAGATTTAAGTCACAATATCCGATAAGAGCACCTGCATAGACAATACGCATAATATTTATTATAGAGTAACGGTACATTGACGATGGCAGCAAGTAAAAATCTCGAAGTACAACGTAATCAGGCTTTCAGCTATATTATGGCTGTCTAAGCGGTAAGTAATATAATGCCAGGATAGCAGTGACTAAACATGAGTTACATATGACTTGCGGTTAGGGAACTAACAGTTTTAGCTTAGGCGCCATCTCTAAATGACTGCTAGGACAGCTAAGATTAGGCGGATTATCAGTGTTCGATTAGACACTATCCACAACTACCTAATTTCACGGATAGAGGTGCGGCGGTCGTAGAGCATAGACACCAATCTTCAATGATTATCTTAACATTTAGCTCTAGCATCTTTAGCGACTCAGAAATTCACACCGCAGCCGGCTTGAACTATGTAGTCAGGCTCAATAATTAAAGCACCGGCAAAATCTAGCCGAGATTAAGTTACTGGATTATACGATCTGCAATCTCGCAGAAGCCATAACATCGCCCTGCGGGTTGTTTACCTTCTAGCTTAAAAATTAGTAAGCAATTCCTTTCGCTTCAGTCTCCTGAACACAAATAAAAATTAGTTTAGAAGAACAAATCAAGGCCCAAATCATTTTATAAATTTCTTGCAAACGCGAGCAAATTTTATATAGAAAATATTAAGCAAAGAAGTCGATATATTTTCCATACTGCTTGCTATCTCTCCACAAGCCTTCGTTATTCCTCGTTCAAAGAACCCCCCAGGATTTTGCAGTGAAGACGTCACAATTAAATAATATATAGGAACGTAGAAGAGGAAGTAGGAGTTTCATTCTTCAGAGTCCATAACGTAATTAAACTCGCCAAACTTCTCGTCGAATGTCTGCTTTATTTTGACTACTGCAAGGGCAGGATATTACCACCAAGTTGCAAGTGGGAAGAGTAAGAAACTATCTAAAGTTATTATTATTATTATTATTATTATTATTATCTAAATTTAGCCAGAGAATAAATTCTAAGACTAAAGTCTTAAAAGCACTAGCATCTAAGGCTTTCGGCTTTTATTTATTTATTTATTTATTTATTTATTTTTTTTTTTATTAATATTGTTATTATTTTTATTATTAAAAACTCTACCGCACTTGAGGTTTGAACCCACGACCATTGAATTGCTAGTCGAGACTCTTGCCTACTCGGCCACTCAGGCGGATAATATCTAAAGTTATTATAATAATTAACATTCGTTTGCAGTTCACCAAATTGGCAAACTTTTCATCGACTCTTAGATTAATTTTTGGCAGTGTTTTCTGCCGTCAAATGTTTTGATGCCTTGCAGTAGTTCATATGATTATTGCGGATGAAGACAGTGTAGTAGTCACCACATCAAACTTACCTACTGTTTTCCAAGCTACTTAACGGCCTGCCGTCACCCTATAGTGATTGAAGGAATTTCGAAAGCGATTAACCTTGGCCACCTGATTATGCCATTTGACGGTCAAAATCTTTGCAATAATGTTTTCTAAAATACTCTGGTTAAACACTTTTACAGGATTTACAAGATTGTCTATGTTTACGGTAACCTATGACACAAGTATCTACATATTAAGGTCATCCTAATAACAACTTACACAATTTCAATACGATTGTTTGACGTGACGATGGATATCAGATGGGCCAGTAAAACTTATAGGCCTCTTGTAAGTGTAATGTTTGTTCCCTATTGATATTACGATTTTTAAAGCAAAAACTTTCATTTAATTAAATTGTTATGTTCGGTATGTTGAGGATATGTCTTCACATATAGTTTCACAAAAAATATGTTCTTATTAAGCTATTTAAACTTGGTCGCAATATGTTGAATAGGAATTTGGTTTTGCTGGTTTTTTTTTTTTTTTGTTTTCGTCTTCTTTTCGCTCTTTTTTTGGTTTTTACTTTGTTTTTTTTTTTCCAATGGGTCCTTCCAAGTTAAGACATATCATCTCAAAAACATACTGTATGTAATGTGATGCACGAATATTGTCTTCGACAGACACTTGAAAACGTGACTTGTTTACAAATCTATATATTTAAAGTATATAAAATTTCATGTGCACAGCCAATAACCATTCGAAAAATAAGATTTAAAATTAAGACCTAAACACTTATGTGCCGCAAGGGAATTTTTGAGTAAATTTTCCTTAATCCACAGATAAATAATGTGTTTACTGGATGAATCATTTCGCGATTAGATATAAATTTTCTTTTCATTATATGACGCGTGATGAAAATGCAGAAATACCTTCTTCTTTAACTAAGAGATTATCGATGCAAAAATCTTTTTTTCCTTTTATTGCTTTAGAACCGATTTGAAAATTTCTAATTAAAAAAAAGAAACTTGCACTTTAGAGGGGGTGTTAAGGTTCATGTCGTGTTTAACCCTTAAAACAATTGTGTGCTTATATAAGTCTTTCTTAAAACTGCAAAAATTTATAAAGAAAATCAATTTTATTTGGTCCTTCAAGCTAGTAATTTAATAATGAACGTTGAGATTGCACTGTAAAGGAAAGTAAATATGACTTTTTCGCAACAGACACATGGCAATCGAACATGTAGCCGCCAAGTTATAGCATTACAGTGGACAACGTACTAATTTCCGCGAATACATTACACTTCAAAAAAGTATTATTTTGAAAAACTGTGTTTCCTTTAAAACTCGCCGTCTATGTCAAGCCTCCTTTAGGGTGTAAGGAAACGTTTTGCTCCCTTACCAATTATGGCCATATAAATAGCTTAATACTAAATAAACATGCCGTAGCATTTCTTATACATGTCAGCAATACGGCTTTGGTTCTTAGGTTTGAGAGGGTGATTCACATACCCGACGGTTTCGCGATTTATAACTTCATACGATTTGGTACCTGGACCAGCAGTAACAATAAGACAGACATAAGCATAGGCATACAAACAAACATTGCAATAGAAAAAAAAAGACTATAAAATTATGCCGGTTGATATGGTACAGGCTTAACGGTTCTGCGGCTTATAAAATCATACGTTTTGGTACCTAGGTCAGCACTAGCAATTAGCCAGACATAACATAACATGTGTACATGTTCGATCATGCGAGTTGGTACTTAAGGTAGTATTAACTATAAGATATACATAAAAGTGTCATTATAATACTTATAGAGGTAAGAGCTGAGATTATAACATAGATGCAGGCACATGCTCGATCAGGCCTAAGTTAGCATACGTAATAATAGAGGTTTAAGAATATCGTTACAACACACATGCAAGTGAGTATTGAGGTTGTAACGCAGATATAATCAAAACATCTATGTAACGGGACAGTGATGGTGATCGCGACTATAAAAGAGCGCGTCGGAACGCGTGGGCTTAGTCGTCATCCCTGAATGACAGAAGGACACTCTCTCCTCTGCGACGTGAACCGGCTAGGGACGGGCGAGTGGTCCTATAGACCGAGGTTGGCTGCTATAACACTCGCGGCGTATTCTTTTTTTTTTTGCAGAATCTCGCGATACGGTTAAAACGTGAAAAATAATCTTTCGGAACGAATAAAAATCAAAATTGAAAGCTTTAAACAAGAGTCGGGTCACCACAGTGGGTTTTCTCCCACTCCCCTTAAAAATCGCTTATCGAAATATCATAAATTCAAATAATAAGAACAAAATCCGGAGGTCCAAGTTGTTTTATACAAATTTCTTGGAACGAGTCCTGGGGAGCCTTGAGCATACCACGCCAAAGAAGACTCGTTACAAGGGTATTATCAAACGTCGATTGCAAAAGTATTGATTTGGTCAACATTAGTAGTCGAGCATATATACATAAATATGCAGCTTTTCTTCCAGTCGAACCCGCTTTTCATATATCGTATGAAGTTTCTTTTCTCTTTGAACTCTTCGCGTGCAGACTGAAGTCAATCTTCTACTAGAATTTGTGTCTCGCATAGGAAATGGCCATAATTTTCGTTTCGGACTTGTATCTGGTGTAAGGGTTGGTGTTAGTTTACCGTCCAAATTTGGCTCGAAGTTGCGTCTCTCATGCGGATTAGAGGTAATTTTCCCGAATATAGATTCGTCCTTGCTTCAAACTTGTACCACACACATGTAGATATTCTTCTGCGAGAGCGTGCATCCTGCTTGTTGATTGGAGTTACTCTGCGGCTACAACTTGTGTCTCGCGTTTGGTTTCAAGTTTCTCTTAAACTCGAACTTGTTTTTCGCATATGTTAGTCGATAAATTGAAGTGAATGAGCTGAAAGCTGAACTTTCTATCGCTATTTGAAGAAAATATTCACTGAAATTCCTGATATTCAGCGAGTTTAGACATATTTTAAACATGAAGGGAATAATTTGTATTTTTTTCCAAAAACGTTTTGTTTTCTACAATTCATTAGTTTCTGCTTTGATCGGTAAATCATTACCGATGTAAATCCAATTAAAATTGACTTTAATCGTCGCCTATGTGCTTTTAAAGGACAGGAAGTTAAGATGCCACGCCCCTACTCATTAATCAAGTGTGGCTTCCGTGGCATTTACGGAACCTTTCAGTCTATTCCTTTTTTCAAAATTAATTTACTCTATTCGCACTATGAGTTTATATATGGAAGCGATATATGCGCATATATATGTGTGTTATTCAGCGTGTCTATGAAACAACGCATTAAGATTAAATTCTCCAATTACGTGTATGTATGCATTTTATTTAAGACTTAATATCTATTATAAACTTGATCCGGATTTTGGATGGCCATGAAATAAACCACAAGTTGTTAACTCCTTCCTCTTCCTCGTTCTCGTTCTCGTTCTTTTTGTTACTCCTCCGCTTACTTCCTCTTTATGTATACCTTTTTCTCTTTATAGTATTATTTTAACATCATTTCCCATTGCTATTATTGCAACGCAATGCTTTTAACCGCACAGCTGACACCAGATGCAAGGTTAGCAAAACCAAGTCAATGGCAAATATTTGCTAAAATGATTTATGTGAAATATGAGAACCAGCAGGCATGACGATGATTAGGATTTGTACAGCGAAACACTAAGCATGGCAGTCGGTCTAAGACAACGTTTATTTCAATCAGAGTGCGAGAGGAAATTGTAAAAAATCAACAGAAATAATAACAAAAGAGAAAAAAAAACATAGTAAAAAGCTGCCAAGCGATTTTTTTTTAGTAAAAGACAAAATTAAATAATACAATAAATAGAAAGAAAAAAAAAAGAATTACAAAAAGAGAAAGAGAGGGTGGTGGGGAGAGTGAGAACAACACAGACAAGGAAGGAGAAAGAACAAATGTGTCTACGGTCCCAACACCGCAAGTGTCTGAATAAATACAAAAACTTCAAAGGTTGATTCAACAAATATCCTGAGAGTTCATGTCATAGTTGTAATTGAATTTTATTTCATTCAGCAATAATAAGAACAACAATGAACGAACAAACATCTTGGAATAATTTTATTGAATATTTTATTTTTTACTTCACAGTTTTAAGGAGGATTTATTTAGCTATGCAGGCATAACTGCATAATAGTATGCATAAATGGTATTTATTTAGAGCAAAGGGCTAAAAACAAGATGCACTGACAATGCATGGACGCTATGACAATAAAAAATTTACATCTTATGACAGAAAATTCGCAAAAAACAACCTTAGAGAAAATTGGCCAAAATTCCTTGTACGGTTTGTGTCTTTTCTTTTTTCGGTATTTTTATAGCTATCGATGCTATTCTGCTCCACTGGACGGATGAACAAACATTTGAAATTAGGCAACAGGAAGTCATGAGGGAGAGCGAAAAGTCGCAGTAAAGTGATGAAAGCAAAAAAGTATAGAAAAAGGCAAACCTTTTTGGTTTTGTATTGCAAATGTGTTGTATAAAATAAAAATGCTTTTCAACCTTCCGATAAAGTCAAGTGAACAATTTTTGCTTATTCCCAAGGAAAAACCACTCAACAACAAGATTAAGACTATAATCGGTTTACGTCGCAAGTTTTGGCGCCCATCACCTACAGCTCAGACAGAGAAAAAAGCAAACGAGAAAATTCTCACACCTGCTTTATAAAGAATGAGATACAATAGGAAGTGAGTCTTATATGCGTTTGGAATTTATTAAGCAAAGCTACAAGCTCCAGTTTGCTTTAATATAAGCAGAATAGATATACCCAAGGGTTTCTGAAAATGCTGCCATGTGACTGAAAAATTCGATCTCATCTTGGTGCTTGGCGCTTCAAACCATTGTCACCGCTTCATGGCAGAGAAGAAGATTTGATTTTATTTGCTGTTTGAAATACTGATACCATTTGCAGATAGCGGTGCAATAGTCGTAGCATTCACCTTGCTATTCGTCTTCACAAGTTGATTAGCTGATTTGATGCAGGACAGAATATCAAAATGAATTTTTGTTTTTCGATTAAGTACAGGCCGTCGCTTGGAAGCTTCTGCGTAAAAACACAAGTACGATAAGGAGAGCTCTCTCCATTCAGGCAAACCATTGTTTAAGTCACGCTACGCAAGCTCTTGCCATTTCACTTGTATTCAAGCTTTGCAATTGCGCTTAGTATATCGTGTATAGATATGAGTGCAAAGAAGAAAAAAAACATGAAGAGCATTTTATTCCGCGTTAAATATTAAAATGCTCGTCATCTGTACTTTCATATTACCGCATGTATGTAAGGACATTTGGTTTGGACGGAATCTTTTGAAGTCTAAAATTTCCCAATTTTTATTATTTTTCAAAGAATGTAACAGACGTTTCGATTTTATAAAGTACTTGAATTATTGCATCACTCTTCATGGGCGATCCCGATTTATAACAGTAGAGCTGACTATCACTGTCCATATATTCCAAAGCTAAACTGTAAACATGGAATGTTGAGTGTACATAATCATTTTACTTTACCGCTTAACGTATACGGCAGCGAAATAAGATAATCTAAACGTACTCGAAACATAACATATACAGACATTTCTAATGATACACTAAGCATAACCTCGAAGAGAAAAGTGTAAATGTAGTATCAAAGTATCAGCTGCAAAAAAGCGATAAAGACGTTAGCTGCAAAAATAAAGCGCGTCAGGCGAACGTACGGGCAACGTCCAAGGCATTTAAAAAGGAAAATATATGGAAGATTGTAGTGAAGATTGCGTAACACAAAAGCAAACCGAAATTATTATATTAATTATACGTAAAACATAAGCGAACGGTATTTAGAAAGCTCGAAGCTGGGGCTACGGCGACCTATCGAAAAAAGTCAGAGAAGATAGCACTCTGGGAACAACTCCCCGAAAAGGGGGAAAATATCTGAAAGACAGCGGACAGTAAAATGCTTAAAACTTACTACACAAAGAGAATTTAGAAAGAGTTTTAGCCAAAAACGCGGATATTAAAATACTTTCGAACGAAGACACACTTGAAATTAAAGATCTGACTGAAATTCCCGTCCCAGAAGCCATCATCAAAGCCCAAAGCCTTACAAAAACGCACTTTTCCTATAAACGTTAAAAAAATTAAATCGTTCAGAACAGCCTATGCGGATACGCAAAATGCGATGCTTCCGTCTCCGCAAATAACACAAAATCGATACTAGCATAAGGTGAAGCGAAATCAGCTTGCCTAACAAAGGGAGGGGATATTGAAATTCTTCAAATGCCTAAAACTTGGCGAAGAAATATAAATAGAAGCAAGTATTCTCTTAATTGGAGAAGCAATTGAAGAAAATCACTTCGCTTCACATGCAATAATATAGAAAAAAAAAAAAAGCAATGCAAACGTACGCTAAGAGGAAGAAACAGCCACTAAAGCAAGCAGTGCGAGAAAAAATTACAGATGCAAAAATTCTGAGCGAACCGTATAAAGTATCTCACAATGAATGCTGGAAAAACGGTGCGCTGGGTAAAGCCGTCATTGGATAGTGCAGCGTACTGAAGAAAGGACTAAATATAGTTTCAATCGAGAATAGATTTGTGGATGGTGAGGTAGATGGTATTTATATATATATATAACATCTGTGAGCCGTTCACTGCGAATCGGATTTATTTTGATATTGTAACACACAAGTCGCCGAAGTCAAAGGAAAAAATTGCCCTCTTGGCGGTAGATGACTTTAACGTCTGCGATCTGGAAGGGCATTGTCCAAGAAGAAGTCCAATCGGTGGAATCGTAATTAAGAGTGTAGTGTCGACTTAATTCTCTAAAATCCAACTGAGGAATAAAAATTTTTCAAGACTCGATTGGCAAGACTGGATCGATCATTGATATTAAATTTGTAAACAACATTTTCTAATCAAGGCAATGTCTACACTCAGGGCGATCATAAAGTTATAATCCGTGACATGACAGCAGATATGTTTACGATAATCGAATTACAAATTCCGCGTGGAATATGCTGGAGGGCTGATACCTGCGATGAAGAGGAGCTTAATAAGATTATAGATTATGTGGGCTTGCAAGTGACAATAAATGCAACGGAAATGAACTCAGTCAGACAAAATGAAGAAGAGGTGATGCTTTAATGTTAAGGAAACCAACCAAACCATTATTTCGCGAATCTGTTTAAAACGATTAAATTAAAAAGAGCTTCAGGATCAGATGCTGAATTGTGCTGCAACAGAGGCAGTCGAGTGCCATACCAAGACGGCCGGGAAAATCTACAACAACCACCGCGTTGAAAGAACGCTTGCCGGAGTATGGAAACGCCAGCAAAACAAATCTTCGAATGAATCATCAGCTAGCGAAGGCAAACCAACAATCAAAACCAATCTGAACTACCCACAAAGTGGCAAGCACCTCAATACACCTCAAACAAGTCTAATGGGAAACGTAAGAAGCGCAAGCATGTTGTGAAAATCTATCTACTATTACAGGTATTAACCAGTTAAGGTAAAGCTCAACTCAATGACCTTAGTATGAGATGTGCGATTTCCTTGCATAAATGTGGATATATCTGTATACACATATATATACGACGTACAGATGCTCTAACCGAAGGAATAATATTTTCAATATTCCGGCATTTTCTTAAAATAAGTGTAAAAATATTCGCATTTGCAAAAAATACTAAATCGGAAATACGGTTGTTTTTTTTACGTATGTATATATGTGTTCCAAATTGTAAACTGCGTGAAATAAGCCGCAAATTTACTAAAGCTGGTGCTCAAAAGCAAAACAGGTGAAAAAGCAACAAAGAGACAAAAACATGTACATACATATATATACAAAATAATATTCAAATGCCGCTGACCGAATAAACAACAACAAAAACGTTACACGCAGCACGGTACGCTGTTGCCTTTGTAGATTTTTAAACATTGACTTCTCATATACTTAAAGTAGAGTGCGGTTATCCGAAAAACATTTGCATTCGCTACCATGTACATAAACACGAAAACGCAAACTCGCACATAAATACACGTTTATGCGCACGCACATACACACACACACACACACACACACACGAGTATGCACACTTATGCACATAAATGAAAGTATATTTTCAGAAAAGAGAGATATGTGCTGAGCTAAAGCTTTTAAGCCTAAAGATATGCTACGAATGCTAAAGAAAAAATAACAAAAAAGAAAAAATTAGAGTAAACACCACAATGTTGAGGTGATTGCTTGACTGGTTAGTTGGCTGGTTGGTTGCTCTTGCGTGCACTTTGTGTCTGTTTCTGTTTCTGAGTTTTTGTTCATTCTCTGTTTGC
The DNA here is from genome assembly GCA_000688715.1 of Glossina pallidipes. NCBI lineage: Eukaryota > Metazoa > Arthropoda > Insecta > Diptera > Glossinidae > Glossina > Glossina pallidipes. The sequence goes on along the minus strand of KK499878.1, from coordinate 585,747 downwards.
ATTTTAATGCTTTTTTTTATTATATATATATATATATATATACATATATATATATTGTGTGCGTGCGTGTTTGCGTGTGTTGGAGAATCCAACAATGGCATAGAAAAAATAACAAAACAAAACAGCAAAATAACATCAGCTTAAATTCGGTGCCGTGTTTATCAAACGGCAAACACCATTTAAAGTGTTTCGAGGATTTTTGTGCTTTTGTTTTTATTGCAGATGTCATAGCATTTTCTAGTTAACCTGAGTTTCCAATTTATTTTGCATTAAATCCACATTTGATGGCAGTTTATTCCTTTAGCATTTTTATTTCTTTCTTTTTAATTTTTTATTTACTTTTTAGTTATTTTTTATTTATTTGTTTATCATTTTTAATTTTATTCCTTATTTTTCTTTCTTTTTTGCCTGTTTTTGTTCAACTGCCACACACTTTAAGTTTAGCTCTATTATTTTTTCATTATTTGCGCGCTGTTTTATTTTTAGTTTACTATAAATATCACAAATGGTTTTTATTCTGATTTTCGTTGTTTTTTTTTTTTTTTTTTTTTTTTTACTGCTACCAACAGAGATAAATATAATAAATAAAATAAAACCATAAATGCTATGTAAATAAATTTTTTTTCTCTTTTATTTTATCTGTTGGCAAACGTTAGTATTTGTTTTCTCTTTTTTCTTTTCATTTCTGGAAATCTTTTTTCTTTTACATTTTCATTTTATTCTTTAACCAAGTAAATCTTGGATGTAATTCAAATATAAATGAGCGAATGCTTCAGATGTGCACCTTTGTGATGGTAGAACAAAGCAAAAAAAGTTAAAAAAAAACAAAAAATTATAATAATAAATAACAAAGCGAAATAAAAAAATAAAATAAAACAAAAAAAAAAAAAAAAAAAGGAAACAAGTGATATTAATGCTAAAGCGAAGTTTACAAAAGCATTAACATAATTAATGCAACACAATCTTATGTGTATAGCATGCATAATATTGCATTCGAGTGTAGGAAAGATTTTGAAAGAAGTTAGAGAACTTCAACCACAGACACCAGCGAAGAGCGAAAGAGTTTGAAGACAAAGCAAATACATATACAATACAAAAACATCAGATGCTAAGTATACAGACGAATACATTTAATTAAAATCTCCTACGAACGATATATAATGAATTTATGAAAGAATAATTAAATTAAAAAAACTTCTTCTCGCAAAACTTAAAGATGTCAAAATCATACAATTGTTTGGGATGCAAAAAAAAATATTTCCAAAACGATCTTCGAACGCAAAAATTGTTTTTTATTTGTTTTTTTCTTAACTTTTTTCAGGGCATTCAAGCACAAGTTCCCTTAATGGCTTCTCGATCGCGCGGACCTATCGACAAATGTTTGGTTGATTAAAAGTACGCATGTTCGCGTACTTCGGTATAAGGAAGACGGTGCAGAATCGAAAAATACCTTGAAATTCGAACCAACTACAAATATTTTGCTAAAGATTTAAGAAATATATTTAAAGTTTTTTTTTTTTTTTTTTTTTTTGTTTATAAGCAACTGATATAAGGGCATTTAATATTATTTTAAAGCATCTCTTGAGTAGCCTAATAAACTTTGCATACTTTCCAAAACTGAGGAGCAGCAAAAATAAGTACTCTCACTATCATTTATTTTAACAAAAAAGCTTTGCAAAAAGAAATAAAGCATAAAACTAAAAATGCATTTTAATTAAAACAATTTTTTTTTTTTTACCCATTCAGCACACAAGTGCTATAATTAAAGCAAAGGCTTTCATTATAAATTGAAATTTATTTCTTAAAATCTTCACTTTTTTTATTTAATCAAGAAAAAAAAACACGATAAACTAAATATATATATATATATATATATATGTCTTTTAACCTATCTAAATTATGGCATGAAGCATTTTAACCAATACGTTACTTCTTTACCCATAAGCTGGACCGGTCTGGGAAAGATTTTTAGACGCAATATAATGTGTGTGTGTGTGTGTGTGTGTGTGCGTATTTCGATTTTATTTAAATTTGCCTAAAATCATGATAATGTTAAGAATATTTGAATTAAAGATTCCTGGATTCAACAAATATCGCCGCTACAAGCCATAAAATACCCTATACCATCGCCTACAGTTATTCATTTAATGACAAATATAAATAAGGGTTTATATGCGAAGCTGTCAAAAAGGTGGTTCGATCCGAATCATTTTCAGAAACATTCATCCTTGGGGCAAAACAGGTCGGTGTACCAAATTTCACGAAAATATCTCAAAAATTGCGTCTCTATTCCAAATTCTTCTAGACGTTGCATGCGTCCGCACAATATATAGACTTATACCACAAGTGGTGTAGAGAATAAATATATTCATTGATATTCGTGGCGGAGACAAAGTTGAATAATGTATTAAATATTGAAGGAAGAGGTTCTTCAGAATATGCGCAACAAATTTACAAAGGAATTCAAGCATGCCACTTGTGAAGAGAAAGGAAAAGAAAAAGTAAGAAAGCGAATAATTTTTAGTGACTGATGAAATTTACCGCGAGAAATTTTGGTTTAGCAGATAATTTACGTTTCAATCCACTTACTTCAGCGAATCTCGGTAAAATCAAAGCCTAATCTAGTTCGATTTAAACATTTGGACATAATTATCCTATAGGTAAACTTACATTATCTGTAAATATGCATAAAATGGGAAAAAATCCGCCATGCCAACCCAATATCTACCTTTTCGTATCTTTTTTTTAAAAGCCAACTGTGGTGAGTGGAAAAGATTCGGCTACAGATTATTCGTTTTATTTCCACGAATTTATCAATTCCTTTCCACACCTACCACCGAACGGTGGGGGTATACTCAGTTTATCCTAATGTTTGCAATATATAAAAGACCGTTTCGGAGATCCTCTAATGCGTATATATTGCCGACTAGCGTGAAATTCTAAATCGATCTAGTTATGTCTGTCCGTATATATGGAAAGCATTGTAAATGAATATATCGATGTTAAAATTAATAGAGATATTGAACTGATCCTGTACACAGGTACCGATCTTGAAAAAATGGGCCTAAGCTGCCACCGTGATAAATAAATGATGGGGGGTTTAGAAGACAGGGCCTCAACGGGATATCATTTTCTTACTTGTTCTTATCATATTTTTTGCATTTGACCAGTAATTTTGCAAATATTTTTTCTTGCGGAAATTTCGATCTAAAGATTTCTCTTTCTAGTCTCGTTTGGTTTATTTAACGAACTCCACGGTATTCACCAAGTAATTGATTGAAATTATTTACGAATGGTTAATATAAATGAAAAGATCCATGTTGTCTCAAACGTGTGCATGCATTGTCACGAAAAACTGTACTTAGACTAAATATAAACTTAATTCAACATTTGCGCTATCTGAGCATTTCACAATGTAAGTAAGTTCGAAAAGTGTTTGGTGCGCTAAGAGCTGGGCCCATGTGCATATTGTACTTAAAAGGAATCGAAAATCGATTCACTCACACATTCACAATTAGGAAAATTCAAGGATTTGTCTTAGCTGCATAGTATCCGCGTAGTATCATCGCAAAGTGAATATTGTTTCCTTATACGTTTCCTTTCATTGCTGTGATGGAGTACAATTAGAGCTTTCAGGGGAGTGTAATTTTAACTGCTCTATTGAACTGTAGTTCAAGTTTCAACAAGTTTTTCTTTTTCATTTTCATTTTCTTTAGTTCTTGTTGTTGTTTATGTGCAATTTTTGCTTTTTTAAGTTTAACTGGTTAAACTTCGTTTGAGTGCGCTCTACAGTTCAATACCACTCGATTTTATAAACTAATTTTTTTTTTTTTTTGTTTATTTGCTCTTTTTTTCCTTTCCGTTCATATGTGGTTTTATGTGATGTTAAGGGGAAAACTTATAGGAGTTTTACTTTTTTTCCGAAAGTTTTCGTTGTGTTTCACGTTGTGTGTCTGTTTACATAAGAAACATTTCTGATTGATTTGCGACGATTAAAGCCATTTTCTTAAGTTATATAATATTGAAGACTTAAAAACTTGAAATTGTATTAAAGACAAAAGCCAGAAACAACAATAGCTTCAAAATGTATTAGTATTGAACATTTCGATGTAGCTGGGTTGTCCCCGGCACCAAAGAAAGCAACAAACCAAGAAAAAAAAAATTGCGAAATCCTTTTAAAAATACATTAATAATCCATGAAAGAACACTTAGAAAACAATTAAAAGTGCATTAAAAAAATAAACTAAAAAAAAAAAGGGAAAAAATCAAAAAAAAAGAAAAACAGAAATAAATAAAGTAAAAGTCAAAATCTTTTAAAGCTCTCTCGCATGTAGACGCGTAAACATACACTTTTCTATATTAGCAAAGCACAACACATTAACGCATTAAAAGTTAGTGTGCGTGTGTTTATGCATTTAAGGCGTTTTGTATGCAAAAGCTCAATTGTAAAAAAGCAAATAACAAAAACAGTGGAATTGCAAAAAGAAGAAGAAGTAGAAAAAGAAGACGAAAAGAACAACAAAAAAAAAAAACAAAATTGTTTAAAAGTCGTCTAAGATTATGTGTACGTCTTTTTTCCTTTTTGTACCACACAAGCAGCTGAATTGGTTTGCATGCGAACTTTAAAACATTACTGCACGAACTCATGCACGTAACATACGAATAGTGTTTATATAACGAATCTATACAAACTGTATGAAATGACTCAGATGCTTACATGGCTGCAATTATATATATATGCATGTATGTTTAGCTGTATATATTCGTGGATTGGCTTGTACGAACAAGTATGATATGCATATATATGCGCGAAGGCTGACAGAGTTGCAATTAAATATGCTAAATTGCTCAGAAACTAACAATTGTGTACTCATATATGCATATTCGAACGCATACATATATACATACATACATACATACATACACATACATAACATAACAATACATATATACGCACAAACACACATATATATATATATATATATACGTATGTTTTCAAACATACATGTGTGTGTGTGTGTGTGTGTGTGTGTGTGTGTGTGTGTGTGTGTGTGTGCACCTATGTAAACGTGTGTGCATCAAATACAAATATAAACGGAAGCGGAAGCCAGCAGACAGTGAAGATGATTTTAAGAGAGAAGCACTCATGTGCACCAACAAACACATATGCTTACATATATGCATACATAGTGTACGCATACATAGAATCATTTTACCTACTGCACGTTTATAAGTGCATTAAAGTGCACGCCGCTTATGCAAGTGGTTCTTAGTTCGGTATACGTACTCACACACACACACACACAGGCACACACTCGCACATATTTATATATATGCATACATACGCACAAATACAGGTTTTTTTCCTTTTTTTTTTTTGTATAGAGTGCCAAGCAGCCATATTGTTTATGCCGTATCTTAAATACATATAAACAAAAGTTAGTTATCTGAATACATATATGGAATTTTGCACAAATCTATCTAAATTTTTCATAAATTTTTTCTTATTTGATTTTTTTTAAAGAGCATTTTCTCTTTAAGCTATGCGTTATGCACTGATGGAAACCTTGAGACATTTGTTTTACATTTTCTAATTGTGCTTAGATAATATGCTCGTAAAGTTTTATGCTTCTTTATCACACGCACGAATTTTCATTTGCAAGGGGATTAAAAAACAAAACGTTTTCTTACGATAGTGCTTCTGAAAGACTTTACTTTCATAGGCCGCATATACTATTACCGAGCATTACTAAAGCTTTGTTAGCATTTTTCTCCAAAAGCTACTAATGTCTTATACGCCACATACACGAATCAAAGCAAAAAAACACTCAAATCGTAAAAAGCCTCTAATACTAAATGTGATTTCGTGGTGGCAGCTGAAAGTGACTACGATCCTTAAGAGTTTTTGTTTCGGTCCTTTATTTTTTTATTCTTTTTGTTTTTTTATACCTATCATCGAAGGATGAGGAGTGTATTCATTTTGTCAAAACATTTCCAACGCCCAAAACCAAGAATCAGAGATGCAACTAAGTATATATATTCTTGATTAGCGTCAAATTCTGAATTGATTTACGCATGTCCGGCTAATCGTCTGCGTAATCCATGTTGCAAACATTCTCCTGGCCGCAAAAATGAAGCCATCGACGTAAAATTTGGCAAAAGCACTAGAAATTCTTGCACGCAAATTGCTATTGAAAATGGACAAAATCGCTCTAAGAACACGTTTACAGTACCATGTAAACTGACAACATCTCTGTTGATCGTTACCCATAAATCATAGGAGATATATGTACAGAAGTTTAAACGTATATTCTATGGTCGGTGCTGTAGTATATATACATAAAATGGAAAAAATTGACCGCGCCTACCCTATATTACAGTGCAACAAAATTTAAATTTTGTCCAATACCTTTACAAGACGCAGAAAAAAGCTTCCAAAACATCCCATAAGGTATTTAAATTCCTGGCCAGTTTCAAATTTGCCATGTCCAGCATGTCTGTCTGTTCGTTTCTCTATCTGTCCGTCTGCGCGAGTGTGTAGTATTTGTGGTAAACATTCTCCGATTAGCGAAAATGAAAATATCGCCTATAAATTTGCAAAGGAATTTGGAAGTGACTTAGACTTCTCCAAGGGCATGCCTATGCGAAAACACATTTATCTCGAAAATAGAAAAAATCGTCCGCGCTTACTCCATATTATAGAGTATGAAAATTTAGTTCTTTCACTTTTTTTGCCTTTTTTAGGATAACGGTGATAGATATAAACGATTCGGTCACGACCGAATATAAGTTTCTTACTTGTTCTATTTTTCGGCCCTTTTTTTGCTTTTTTTTTTTTTTGCAGAGACATTTTACTGGAAATGTGACTTGCGTTGCATTAATAGCCTTAAAACGCTAGAAAGATAAAACAAAGTCGAAAAAGTTCAAGAAGAAAAAGAAGAGGAAGGAGAAGCGGAACACATTCCATATATATTCATCAATTACTGTCACTTTAAGTCTGCTGACAGCCTACACCAATCGTATAGGCCACCACAAAAATTCAGTTAAAAATGCAAACACAACAAGGAAAAGTAGGTCAATTTTAAGTAAAAGCATTACTCAATGGTACTTTAAGGATGGGGTAGGAGTTATGGAAAAAAAAAAAAAAACACTGCAATATAATGGAATTGAAAAGAGCTAATTATTGGATGTTGTGGTTACGTATGAATTTGAAATCATTTAACCTCACCAGTGACAAAAGAATTAGGTTTGGAAAGAGATTTACAGTTAAATGGACGCTTGAAAGTACTTATTAAAAATTCCCATACATTAAAAATACTTTTCACATTTCAAGTATTGTAATACATTAAGGCAAGCTTTAGAGACTAAATTTATCGAGTCTAAGGGTTTGAGCTGTTTGAGAAACTGAGACCTAAAACCATATAGAGGGATATGGGAAAAAATGTAGTATTACTGTCGTTCTACAGATCACTTGGGATCAGTAGATCGTCTAAACCATTAAAGAATATTTTGACTACGAATCTAAAACACGACTAAAGTAAACGCGATATTTGGGAATTGTTGTCGTTCAACAGTTGCTCAAGTTTTCCTGGTGGCTCGCCGGTCTCAGCTTCTGGCACTTTGTATATAATTTGGTATTTCGCAGTAAGAGTGGCAATAATATCAATTTTACGCTAAAACAACCAAACGAAAAGTAAAGGAAACAACTTAAAGTTAAAAAGTGAAGCGAAAATTATTAATAAATTATTAATTTATTATATTAATGTAACCATTTACATCTCTATTCTGATGAGTTAGCACACTTTGACGCTACGCTCTAATAAAACCGATGAATAAATAAATTAACAACAACAAAAACAAGGGAAAACATTACACTGAGCCATTGCCCAGTTCGTCTTTCGGCAAAAAAAACACTTCACTACTTCACTGTACCGAATTTCATCAAAGTATTTGAAAAATTGCGGATGGACAGACAAGCTTAAGTTGACTCAGAGAATGATTCTGAATCAATCGGCATAGCAAAAGCCTGGTCTTCCTCAATTCCTTCTGGACGTTGTCCAATTTTATCACAAGTGGCGGTGGGTATAATAAAGTCAAAGCAAAGGTCTGCCTTTGCTCATTCTCTATAAAATTGCATAAGAACATGGCACTTATTTTTTCTTCTATTTTCCACACGTTTTTCTTCATTATTTTCTTTCAATTTTTTGAAATTTTCTTTTTATAATGTTTGTAATGTTATGTAATGTGCACTATTCTCTGTCATTATAATAAAATGGTCAACGACCTACGAAAGAGCAGATCACGAATATTTATGTCTTGTGTAGTCTTTATATTTATGCTTATACGTTACAATACTAAAACAACACAAGACCGTTTTTACCATCGTTTGTCAGAAACACACAGTTGGTGACGTACAAGTGATTGTCCTCAACATAAGAATATTAACAAGTTTTGTGCCCATCCTAAGGAAGGTCTTTAAGTGCCGAATTAATTACCCTGTTAATAATGCATATATTTCACAGTTAATTATTATTGATCACAAACGATATAAATAGTAAAGAAGAAGAAGGGGAGCTTACGTGGAAATGAAACAAGAAAATGCTTTCTCCCGCCTAGCAAAAGGCAGAGTCTACGAACTTTGCAAAGTCAATTGCGAGTATCGTAACAAGTTTCTGATTGAAACAAAAGGACAAAGATGTTTGCGGTATCAACAATGCTTAACTTCTTTATTAGAATGCATGCTTATGCATTATATTTCTTAGAACTAAAAGAATAATCCATTCAAAGCAACTAAAAGCCATTAAGAACAACTAAGAACATTATAGTCGGCAAGGCTGACCATTGTAATAGATACCCCATGCGACTTCATGCTAGTACAGCTTTCTCTCCATGAAAAGGCTTGCTTTTCATGGCAACCCTCATATTTTGGGTCCTACAAAATAGGTCCAATCTGATCCAAATTCCCTACTGGTAATTTTTTTGCTGAATTTCAACGACGAATTTATTTTCATCATAAAAAATTGAAAATTAAACCTTTTTTTGAAGGGCCTGCTATTCATGAGAAATGAGTGGGGTCCAAGAAATCGGCCTATGTGGTTTCAATTTGGTTCACTTAATTTTTATGTGAAATTTCACTCGTGAGCAAAGTTTCATTAAAAAACATCAACAAATAGGACTTTTTGGCATATAACGGCTTACATTTCGTGATAATCCTTATATGCAGTGGTGTCTAAAAAATTGAACTAAATCGGTAATCGCATTTCTTATCTTATTTACATCTTTTTACCATAGAAAGGCTTAGTTTTCGTAGGAACGGTTATACGAGAGGCTGTTCATAAAATTGCCCGAACAAAATTTTTCATACCAACTTAGTATCTCGACCTACTATTATTCAGCGATTTTTGTTACCAAATTTTAAATATTGTAGTTTTATTCCATACAAGTACTTTTTTCAAAATGGGGCGCTATACGGAGATTGGTAGGTGGAAAGTAAGCCAATGCAAATCGTTTTCAGTAGAGTTCGCCGTTGGGCCAAAACACGCCAGTATACCAAATTCCATCAAAATATCTCGAAAATTGCGACCTGTAAGTTGAACCCAAAAATGCAAGAAGAACAGATGGTGAATTTAGCAGACGGACAGACAAGATTTAGAAAATGATTCTGAATGGATCCGTGTCATCAAAGCGTGATCTATCTCAACTTCTTCTGGGTGTTGTATACGTCCGCATAAACTTAATATACCCTGTAACACAAATGATGATGTAGAGTATAAATAACAATGTTGCATACTCGTATTTGGGTGCACGAGTAAGCTAAGAGAAAATATACAGAACCAAAAAAGTTAATCAGCAAAACTAACGGCACACATATTGCATTTAGCAAACTTGATTTTTTTTTTAAACCTAAATAATGTTGCTTGCGAAATTGTGGCGAGGAAAATATTTAACTACATCTTTGTATAATGGAAAGAATGAGTATGCGTATTACGAAATAAAAAATAAATAAATTATTAATACCTTTTAGAACAAGCGAGCTACAAAAAAAAAAAACAATTATTTCTCTCTCTATATTTGAAATCATAAATAATTCGATCCCTACGCTATTACTCCACCCACAAAAAAAAAAAAATATTTTAGCCAATATTTAAGCCAATTGATTTTAACTACGATTTTTTGCTAAAAAAAATCTTTTCACTGAGGAAATCGCCAAATATCGGTCTCCCTACTTAAAAATTGCGAAATATTGCATCGATGGATAATTATATTCTGAAATGTGTCGGCCGAAGTTTATCCTTTGGCAGTTGCATCTAATGTATGGAGCATTGCTCATCGACCAGCAAAACACGGATCTTCGGCATTTTAAAAATTATTATTCGAGAACGCACTCACCTATTCGATGTTTATTTATGTAATATTTAGAACAACTAGAAAATCGAAGATTTCTTTCATTCTCATATAAATCATTGACTGGCCAACTGCTCGGTAATCTTATGCTTTTTAAAATTTATTCTCTATGTAAAAGTAAATTCCTATATAAATAGATCTGTAAGGGCTTTAATCCAATAAGATAGCTGCATACACTTTAGAGCACATACTTAATATCTTTTCAAAGATTTTGATGGGTTCGAGGGGAAGATAGTAGTTAGTTGACTACCACAGATATAACGCATTCGAGTTCTACGGAAACTTTTGTGATTTATAAAATTTTAAAGAACAGATCAAATAATAGGTGAACAAAAGTATACCAATTTGAGTCAAGAATATATCCAATTTATGAAACTTTAGATTTTCGTTCTTTTTAAGCAAAATCAATATATCGAAATAGATCTCTAGTAATGATTAATATAAAAGCTCTTTCAATAAAAAATATATGCAATGAATTTATGTCAATAATGAAAAAAACTACTCCTCTAATAATTACATATAGTTTAATAATAAAAAGCTTTTAAGTTTAAATTGGATCCATATATAGGTCTCGGACAAGTCCTAGCAAACTACTAGCAAAAACAGAGTTTTTCGCTGTCAGATCAGAAAAAACGATATACAAAACCAAAAAAATGTTTTCTTTCGTTCCCGCACTTTAATGAATAATCATTAGAATGATATCATCCGCAATTACCCTTAACAATGAATAAATAGATTCTAACTAATGTCATTCTTTATTGTCGACATAAATTTTTATGCTGACATTGTTTACAGCACAGATTAAAAGGGAAAATAAAACTGACAAAAATTACTAAGTTATGCAATTTGTTTGTTTGTGTTCGTCTTCTTTTCTCCTTCATCGTAAATTTCTCGCTTTTAATCAACTTTTAATTTAACTTTTCACAATACGCTGTAATTACGACAATGAAGGTAATGCGAAATTACTTTTACATTTTATGTAATGTGGCTTGAATAACTCATCGAGAAAGAGCGAGCACTATTCAGAAAAGAAAAAATAAATAAATAAAAAGAAAAAGCATCTATACGCGAGTCCGCATAACGGCGTTTAAATGAACTCTCCAAGGAATATAACTCGAAACTATGGATTGGTCAATATTGAGGTTAAGTTCGAAAGTTGTACTCAATTTATTCACACTCAGCCGATCAGAGTAAGAAAGGGCTCTATAATATTGGGGGGGGGACGTCTGAGTTTTTTTATTTCCAGAAAAATGGTGAAAATTTATACGGTATTTGTGTTGCACATTCTGATTGACAAGTAAAAAATACGGAAACCAAAGGTGGTCACTGTTTCTGTAACATGGGCGAGTGGGCGAGGCCTTGGAAAAGTTTATTTCACTTGCAAATTTCTTTGCAATCTTGTAACCGACACCTTCAGTCTCGCTAACGGGAGAATGTTTACCACAGAGACTATATATTTAGGCAAGCAGACAGACGGACATGTTTAGCTGCATTCGAAACATGAAATTGGCTGAGTATTCTGTGCTTTAAAAAGATATTGAAAAGAAAAATTAAACTTTGATACACTATAATATTGAGTAGGCGTGGCCAATTTCTCATATTGTCATACACATGCAGCAGAAACGTCCATAGAATGCATGTTCAAATTTTTTTACATTTATGTGCTACAGTTTATGGCTATAAAGCCAATTTTTTATTCCTTTTGAAAAACAGAGGTGGTCCCATTTTGCCTGAACAGGTGCTATACAGATGGACAAATGGACAGACGGACATGCTCCAATCGATTTAGAATTTGACGCTGATCGAGAATATGTATGCTTGTGGGGTCTCTGAACCGTTCCTTCCGAATGTTGCAAACGTTTTGACGAAGTGAATATATTTCTCATTCGTCGGCGATTGGTATATGGATATAACCACAAGATTTATTTTTAAATAAAGCTTGAAGCTTTCAAAGTTCGCCTGTTGCTTTATTTCTCTTAATTTCTTCGATTTTTTAATTATTTTATACCATGAGGTAAATCAAAAGCGAGTGATTACCTCGTGAAAAGTGGACAGAACTTTACGATTAACTACAAGATGTACAGACGTTGACATAGTACAAGACGCATGTGAGAATAATTGAAAAGATTTATTAAGAGATTTATAAAAAGAAAAAAAAAGACAACTGAAAAAATTTATTTTTATTTTTATTTTAAAATGCATTTCAATTCATTTACTTATTCATTTATTTACTCCAATTCAAATTGCTCACCGTATATGTCAATTAATGTCGATATTGAGAGTGCATACAAAACTTCTACTTAAATAGCTCCGTTAAATAACAGTCAAAATCAGAATTAAACCGCTGTAAGAAGACAGTCGAGTTGTGCAAAATGAAAATAAAATATGAAACGATTTGGGCTAAGATTTTAAGCAATCACTTGGCAACCGATGGTACTGGACATATCTGGACCAGATTGCGAAATTACCCAAACTAACTTGCCAATTAATTTAATTTGAATATCGCATGCTCAGAGCCCAGTATGGAGCAGCACCGATTTGATATTCTTTAACGAATGCGATATTGCGGTTAAATTATAGGCACCTTTTAGGTGTTTACAAAGCACCCTGAATGGCTTAAGAAGTTCGCAGTTATATTGACATTGAACATTGAAGCCTTGTGACTAGGAAATTTTTATATAAACGATCAGAGAATTTAAAGTTTAACTTCCCCAATAAGACCGCCTTATTATTATATTAACTTAACTGGGAAGAAGACTCTTAAGAAAAAAAATTCTCAAATATTTGATTAATTGAACCAAAAAACAGTTACATGGAGTAAAAATAATTGTAACGAGAAATTTTTCGACATAGAAAAAGCAAAAGATAGTTAAACTAAATATTTATAAAGCTTTTCTTTGCCGATTTTCTACGCGAGTTAAGATAGACGATTCTATGAAAATTAATGCGTGCGTACGTTGATAGCTGGATCGAGAAGCATCTTTTATTCATACCTCTGCCAATATGATTGGTCTGCCCATTCGGTTTTACGATTTCATTCAACGTCAGCTGCTGTGACTTTGCGTAAGATATATCTCGCTATTTAGATAATGCATTAAATTAGTGCAAATAGACACATATATGTATATGTATATGTATGTATATCTAAACGGTATATATATATATATATATATATAGATATATATATAAAGATTGGAAGGAAAGTTCTGCGGTATTTTACTGTCTGCAGGTAATTTTACTTGACAGGTAAAGGCAATGTAAGATCTTTTTATTTAACGTACCGCCCGTGTGATATAAGAGGATTACTTTCAGTACTCTTCATCAGTTCATAAGCTGCGAAGCGCAGAGTGTATAAAATATAGGGGATTTAACACATTGCACTTGGTAAGAACTCCAGAGCAAGCAAGCAACATATCAATGGCCTGTAGAAACTTACGTCAGACGTTAGGAAGTACCGTTATAAATATTCGGGCCCGCTAAAGATATATAATATATATATTCTTAAGCCAAAGTGTGGAACCACAACGAATTGATGACTTCTTTCGGTATTTACAAACTGTCTGGCCATCTCATGCCACTCTGTTAAATTTCATAAATCATCTAAGCTGCGTGAATAAACTGATTAAAACTCTTTTTGCTCAAAGCATTTTCGATAGGTTCGACAAAAATGATCTCTAAATTTTTATCTCTGTATCGATTAATCTTTAATGGCAATGCAATGGCTGAAGGTATTTGAATCTGAAAACTTAATTATGCTGGCGAAATAAGTAAATTCCGTTTACGGTTCTTTTCGTTCCGATAATAGACACCACACATATACAAATTAAAAATTTATATAAAAATTTCACAAAATTCGTTTGAGTTTTACAAATTCAATCGACTCATACAATGCACTCTTTATATGGCAAAAGGCAAAAAAAAAAAAAAAAAAAAAAAAAAAAAAAAAAAAAAAATTTCATCATGATTTCGATGACTTTATGTACAGTTGTATGTAATTAAAATGTTTAAATATTTAAACTAATTATACTTAAGAAGCGTGCAAATGTATTTCAATAATTTGTTTTCATTGTTAATGCTTATGTATACGCCACTGTGAGACCATTATACGTGATTTTAATTAATATTAAATTCAACGAATATTAAATGAATGTAATATTTCCGTGAAATATTTATCATATATCTGTAATCGCTTGTCATGCACGCTTTTATTTTAATTCAAATTAAATCATTTAGCTCTAATTAAAACTTGAGTTGCAAAATTTCCCCTCATAATTAATGAAAGGCATAAAAAATTGTTGTTTATGCAACGAACGATTGCTAAAGTTGCAATTCAGATCAAAATGATTCCATCCAATCTGAAATTATAGGTAACAAATAGTATTACATCAAAATTTCTTCAAGATCCACGGTAAGGATTGCGATACAAAACACCGTTTGCTGTATTCTTCTTCTTATCGATGTTTAACTTGAAACAAATTTTGAATGGGAAACTCCTTTTTTTACTTTCTCACCTTTGAGCGTACTAAGGGCACAGTTTGCATTCGCGTCTTTGCACAGCTATCAGATGGACTACAGAACGACATCTATTACCGACTTATCATAGGGTACATAGGCGTAGGCGTATATTTTAGCATGCTGCGTCTATTAGTAAATTCTTCGAAAAATTTCAATACAATAAGGAACACGTCTTAGAGTAGTGCTTTTCCGTACGTGCATTTTTCGAATACATGCAATATCGTAGATGAAATACAAAGGAAAGGTTATATCGATTTTTTTTGTAAAAACATTCAAATTCCTGGCTTACACAAAGCTTATGAATATTTCGAGCACAGTAACGGAAGCAAATATTTTTGATGCATACCGCTCTTTTACTTTCGAAAATACGAGAACGCATTACAAACATTCAAAGCGATATGCACTGTGGATCTTGTGAGTTGAGCTCTTTAAAGGGAAAATAGTTTTCGAAATTTCTTTACAAGGATTTGGAACGTTTGTGATGTGTTTTTATGATGATATGAGCCAGCACAACTACAGACAGGAATCGAAGCTTGTTAACTTAAACAAGCTTCAATTTTTACCATAAATGTATGCTTTTCTCCTATGAAACTATTATCGCAGTATGCGATACTTTTACATATACATTTGTTTTAATCCCATTCATTCTCTGCTTTTTTCCTTAACTGATGTTAATTATAAAGTTGTAAGGTAAGAAAATAAAAATGATGAGACGTCGGCTCTCTTATATGAATACTATAGTATGCATATATACATACATACATGCTTATGGGTGTACTTACACGGAGTAAAAGCTATTATGAAAGTTTTTCTTTCCTCAACAAATATATTTACATATGCATATATGCATATATGCATATCAGTAATTCCGTTGTTCGTGCATATGAATTTTTGCCAGCCTATCACATGTAAGCATACCGTTGAAGATGTGCGGCAAACTTCTCATAAAACAGATCTCTGCAGTATTCGCCTAAGATTTTATTCCTTTACAGATCTCAGTTCGGAATTGAAATATGTTGATAAAATTCGGTGTATGTGTTCCGTTCTCTGCATATACTTTTTATGTTGTTATGACTGAGTAGAAATAAGTGATATGAGTATTCAAGCGTCAGGACAACCGTGGGGAAATTGCAGAGTTATTCTCGTAACGCTAATCGAAAGATATTCGATGTACATTAACTTTTGTCCACAATATTGTTCCATTTACTTTTGTTACAATATTTTACAATGAACATCACTAGAATAGTAGTAACATTATTTCAATAAAAAAAAAAAAAAAAAAAAAAAAAAAAAAAAAAAAAAAAAAAACTCTAAGTCCTCAAGGTAAATATTAAGCAACAATTTCCATTTTTAAGTGAACTAAATTTTAAAAAGTAAAAGTTTAAAAAAAAAAGAAACAAAAAGAGGTGTGCTTTGTTACAATTATAACCCTCTTTTGATAGTTAAGGGTATCAGCGAATCCGATTTAATCCTGTTGGCATCGAATATTGGTGACTTTCATTAAACTTATTTAAATTATAGCCGATTTGATTAAGTTAATCGTTGTGTTTATCCTTGAAAATAATTACGACTATATATATATATACGTTTGTGTTTGTTGCTCCTCTTTATCGTACTGTTAACGTTAGGCGAACAGCAATTACGTATGCAAACTACCATCATATTAATAAATAAAATTCTTTCATACTCTAACAGTTAATAAAACAAAAAGCCCCCATCAAAAGCAGAATCAAAAAAAAAAAAAAAAAAAAAAAACAAGTAAGGAAAAAGAACCGAATTTTTTATACCCTTCACCTTCACCATCCTAAAAGGGCTTAAAGAAAGGAAAAGTACTACATTTTTAATACTCTTTCAGAATGAAAATAGAAATTAATGTGACGTATGTGTTGCACGTTATGAGGAACACACAAGAAACACGGAAAGCAAAGGCCGTTAACATTCTTGTCCTTTGAAAAATTTGGTTTATTTTCAAATTGAATCTATGCGGAATTTCATAGCGAAGTATTTGCAGTAACTTCGCTTCGTAGTCATTTTTTCGAGTTAACTAAAAAATATCTTAACCTGTGCACCTTAAATGCATAAATTTTTATTTAAAAAAAATATATATTGAAATACACCGGAAAATGGGTGTAGTTAACGAATAAAATAACAAAAAATAACAAAATCACATAAATATTTTTCTTTAATTTTCAAAAAAACATATTCATGTACTTGTACATCATCAGCCAAAATCGCTCCTGGAATTCCACAAATTTACTGCGCACAATAACACAATGCTTCAAACACAAGTAAAACTTCTCATTATATTACAAAACAATATTGCATTTGCTGCATGACCACTGTGTGGTACTCTTGCTTAGCGAAATTTTACACCTCAATCTGTTTGAGAATACAGGCGAGTGACCAACGCCATCTTCTCGTACATCAACCGACAACGAGGGATTAGATGACCTTCTAGATTTTTTGCTTGTGAACTTTGCTCTAATGAGCCATTAGTAGGCCGATGCCTTATATTGCCGTCTATATAGGATCGCTTATTGCGAAGAGCATCAGCTAATAATTACGCAAGTAACCAAAATTTGGCAGTTGTTTGTTTGGGATGCCCTTTACAATGAGGTTTTTTTCATATGAATCCACGAATTTAGAACGGCAAGGTCCAATAGATGATCTAATAGACAGCGGCGCCATTTGCGGGATATGACTCTTAAACGATAGCGACCTAAGTGGCTATCCGTCAAGTCCACTCCTCCCGTGTTCATGTTATACTTTTGCGCTATTTTTGGACAAGAGATATCGATCTTTGCTTTAGCAGCTTATCATATCGACAAATATTGTCTACGGATTGCGATTCTTGGCCACCCCGACGCTGAAAAGTCAACATCATCGTGATGAGAAATTCGTTTTTTATAAGTTCGCCGCCGTCTTCATTAGATCCTTTTTGTTTGCGACTCTACAATTAGCCAATCTATTCTATTGTACACTTCCGACACAAAGGACACTTTGTTTCGATAAATAGCACGCAAGGGGCATGATGTGTAAAAATGATTGAAAAGCACTTTATGATTTCTCATTCTTGTTTTCTTTCTCGCTAATCGTAACTCGACATCGTTGGTGACTATCAAATCTGGCTCATCTGCTAATCTATTTCTGTTGGCTGCTTAGCCGGAGTACACTTCGAAACGGCATGCGTCTACTTTGGCAAATTCTGTTTCAGGAAACGGTCTTTTTCGTTCAACCCATTTGTCCGTCTATCGAAAGACGTTGGTTGCTCTATGAGAATAGATGAAAAATGCTTCATTTTGCTGGTCTATTACAGGTCTGATTTAGTGTAAACGATCGTAATTTGGATGACCTCCTGGAAAATGGTCTTCATAGCATGCATGTAAAAATGTCGATTCGTCATTAATTAGCGCGAAAATTATTCCGCAATATTGTAATTGAAATAACAACAAAGATATGAGTTTTTAAAGATACCATGTGGAACTATATCGCTATACATTAAAGGGTTAAGGAGATGTTTTCTGAATTCTCTGCGGCGTAATAAACAAAGCAATTTTTCGACGCATTTCGTCTTTTGCCAAAAAACAAAATAGCATCACAAACTTGTGAAGATATATAGAGACTGTGAGTTTATATCCTGATATCGGCAGTCATTTTATGTCGTTTAAGTCATTTTCGATTTCGCCGGTCAATGCCGGTCTTAATTCGTTAAACCATGAACTTGATCAATAGTGAATTAATAACACAATAAATACACATTTTTTTTCATACACGCTGTACGTATTGCTATCATTATACCCTGCATCACTTGCGGTACAGGCTATACTAAGCTTGTGCGATAAAATCATATTATGGGTTCATCTAACCCTTTTGTAATCGATCGCTCTGGCTTGATTGTCTGTCGGTTTGTATGTCTGTCCATGAAACATTGGGTTCAATCCCACGGACGCAATTTTTGAGATATTTTTTGCTGTACTTTGGAACACCGACTTGTACACTGAATTTTTTGAAACCCCCTCACCTCTATCTGTTGCTACGAAGTCTGATTCTTTCTACGGTAAAAAGGTCAAATTTTCAATATTTCATGGTAAAAATTAGTTCGTAATTGTAGTTCGACACAGAAATTAAGTTTATCGAATTTGCAACATGTAGGGCTATTTGTTGGATCTCTCTCGGTGGAAGAGTTCTCGTAAAAAATAGGCCTTTCTGTGTCGCAAAGGAAAGTGCTCATGAAAAATACACCCCTGTATGCCAAGAATGTGTACTCTTCAATACTTTGTGGTGAAAATTTTTCAATAATACTGAGTTGACATAGAAATTAACTGGACAAAATTGGAACCACATAGATCTAACTCTAAACTATTTGGAACCACATAGATGGAACTCCATCTACATAAGACTTGTCATGGATAATAAGGCCTTTGAAAAAGGTATTAATTAATAATATTTTTTAATTGAAATTGGTGTATAGCAGCCATCTGGCATAAAAATTAAGCATAGGGAATTTGAAACACATAAGTATAGGTTTCCAGGCCGCACCATATATAGGCGTTCTCATGAAGATTAAGGTTTCAAGAAGAGAGGAAAGAGAAAGAGATATAGAGGTTGTGTTCTCACCCTAACTGAGCACTCACTATAGCGATCAAAGAAAACTCTACCGCACTGAGATTTGAATCCGCGACCACTCACTTGATACTCGCATTTCTTACCTACTTGACTTGTCAGACGCATATATGGCAATAAAGCCTAATTTGTTTTCTTTCTTTATGACGAAAACAGATGAAAGATAATAAAATTTTCGAGAAGTAATACAAGTTTGCTAAATTTGAATCACGTCAGCTGAGGTGATGACCTTCCTCCGATATGAGAATATTCATGAAGAGTACGACCTTCCATTAAAATAATGTATAGAATTTTGTGTATTATCAAGAAAATGAGTGAATAAGGATTTTAAGCGAAATGGTGGAGGACACCTAATGGTCGGTGTTGCCTGACTATAATAATGTTTTCAATTTTTCTTTTTTATACATAAGTGCAATATGCATCCAGAACTTGCACGATTAAAAAAATGTTAGCATACGACCCATCTTCTATGTCTACTCACTGCGGATTTATGCATAGACTCAATATATATATATTTATTTATGTTATTTAGCAGCAAATGATAGCTTACGAGATGCAGTGATGACTTATTCTTGTGTTGTTGTGTTGTAGACTTTTCTCATTACAACATAAGCCATATTGCTTGGTAGATCAAAAACGTCATCCAATGTAAATAAAAGTTAAAGAAAGAAAGAAATATATATATATATATATATATATATGGGTATGTATACATATTTTGGAAAGGAAATGATAAAAATTCATTTTGTTAATTCGCTTATAATAAGCCGTGAGACTTATTAACATTTGCTTTCAAACTAAATCAGTAAGTAAGTAAGTTAAACAATTAATCAAAAACTTTATTATAAAATATATAATTCAACCTATACATACATATATATAGACATGCACGTAGCATAAACTTGACGTGGCCTCACACTCATGCAATTGCAAGACAATAGCATGAAACTTAATATTTTAAACAACTGGAAGCCAAATGTGCAACAACTCTAGAACAACTTTATGCATGTATTAACAAAATTTATTTCATTGTGTTTGTGTTCTTTCACTGACGACAACAGCGGCTAGCAAAGTGCAAAAAGAAAAAAACAAAAAAAAAAAAAACAAAATGAAAAGAAAAGAAAAGAAAAAAACTTTTATTAAGAGAAAATATGTGATGACATTTTCAACACAATTACAATAACAAGAGCAAGAACAAGAACACACACAAACTTTCCGTTATAACTTCGACTTATAAAAGTGAATCACAAGTATAATCAACTTTAGTGTATGGAATGTCTGAACAAGGTGTTAATATGCCTGCCTATATACCTATATATAAACAAGAGACGACGATTACATTTGTAAGTATAACGGCCTGTAAACGTGTGCATATGTGTTCGCGTTTCAGTTTACATATTTTTTTGGCATATACGGGAAAACTTTTTATATTTATTATGGTTTTTAAAAAAGTTTTATTAAAGTTTTCCTAATGCTTGCGAAATTCAATTGAGTTGCGTTTCCTAGACTTATGTCTCCCTTCCAGATACTAAATTGTGCAAATTTTCTTATTTCCTTCTTAAAAACCGTATTTTATAAACGAAAACTTGCATCACGAAATGTTGATCTGAATAATCGGAGAAAAGGCGAGCAAGAAAGCATTCTGCGGGCAAAGCTTTGTCAGCTAAGCCCACATCCAACTTAACAAATTTTCTAAATCGTAAGAAGAACAGCAATATTTAAGAGACAAACGCATAAACTGGATCCAACAAAAGACTCTTGGAAAATCTAATATGCGCTGTGTAATGTTACATAAGATTACAATAAAAATTGTATTAAAGAGTAATCTCCCCTTTGCCCTTAAAATCGAATCAAACCATTCAAAAATTTGTTGTGCTTGTAGACGTGAAATGGTAGGAAAATGCTTAAATTTTTCTTACGTTATCTGAAGAATACATTTGCAGCAAATGTTTGATGCGATAGCGAAAATGTAATCAAGAACTTTTTTTGCAATATTTGCAGGCAAAGCACAAACACTTTCCATTATTTTCGGAGAAATGGCGGTCATAGTACATATATGCTCCCTGCAAAATTTTAAGAAAACTTCCTAGGTTAAGTTACAGTTCATCATGCGTCTAGCATGCGTCTACAATGTTTGCCTGTAATGCACACTTTATCCTACCGCACTGTATATTACGCCGAAGTTAATCAACGAACCTCTGCGTCAATTTGCCATTAATCCTTGCAAGGGTGCTTCAAAGACGCTTGTCACAGATCTTATTATTGTTGACTTGTTTTCGTACCAGTTAAGCTTGCCGCCATAGAAAATCTTGTTTTTCATGAGAGTCCTTTTATATGGTGGGGCCTGAAACGCACACCTACGTGATCGAAATTTCGCAAGGTTGACTTTTATATTCTACCTTCCTACTATGAACATCATCGTAAAATACTAAAAATTAGATCTTTTTGACATATAACGATTTAATATTTCTCGTTTGCGACCAGGTCCAGTCCAATCCGTCCAATCCATTTTCAAGAGCATTCCTACTTGCGTCCCGAATTTTAGTGCACCGAATTTCATCACATTATCTCAAAAAGACAACTTTAAACCTTGATCCTGAAATGAATTTTGATCGATCGGATCTATCTTAGTTCCTTTTGCATCCACAAAAACATAGTATGCCCGGTATCATAAGTAGTGTAAGGCATAAGCATTTTACAAAGAAGAATATAATCTAGATAGGATAAAAGGACATAATAGGTTTAACCTTAAGAGAACGCTGTCAACAAACTTATTCGCGTGTTCATTCGCGACCTTCGCTGGCGTAGTGCTGCTTCTATCTCACAGAAAGTAATAAAAATTATTGACCTCCATAAAACTGTAGGTTAATTCAAGTACAGTACCTGGCTCGATTCGAAAATGTCTCGACGAAAACTCCTGTAGATGATAATGCTGCACTTCTCTGTGCATCAATCAGAATCTCTAAGCATAAGCTTATGATTATGAATATATTCACGTAGAGTATTGATGTTAAGATAGTTCAAGTTGAAATAAAAAATCTGTAAAAACATTATAGTCGAGCTAGGTCGACTATTAGATACCCTACACCATTTCGCCTAATACGGTTATTCACTCGTTTTGATAATAATACACCAAAATTTACATATTATTTCCATACAAAGGCATACTTTTCATGTAAGCCCGCATATTGGAGGAATTCTTCTATGCCGTGGCATCCTAAAAGTAGACGCACGTGATCCAAATTCGGTACGGTTGACTTCTATGGAAATTTACTGTTACGAACTATAAAAATGCTTTTCGAAAAATTTTAAAAATCGCATTTTTTTCCATATAACGACTTTTCAAAATAGGGCGTTGCATGGCGAATCGTCGAAAAAGTGGACCGCTCCAAACCATTTTTAATGGCGTTCGTCCTTAGGTCAAAGCACGTCTGTGAGCCAAATTTCATTACAATAAACCCAAGAATTGTAACGTGTAGCTTGAACGCACATTTATATGGGCAGATATCAGACAGACAGACAGACAAATAGACTTAGATCGTTCCAAAAATGATTCTGAATCGATCGATATAACAAAAGGTGGGCAGTCAGCGTCAGCAGCGCATTCGACGTCGGCAAGCAGAAATGGCGTTAGTCGCTTTACTATGCCTATAATTCAAGTTTTGCTAAGGAAGAAATTCTAAATCGTGAAAATTAGACCAAGAGAAAAACGAATCTAAGTCAGATGTTAGATCTATGTGGGGTATTGATAAAAAATTGAAATAGAAAACAATAACGGCTCGCACACCACCATAAAATACTCTAGACAACCCTACAGTTATACATACGGCTGATGAAAGCAATAAGGAAATGCCTTCGTTCTGCGATACTTTCCCACTATATGGTTCCGAAATCGCCCTATTCGCTCGAGTGCTTTCGAAACTCGCTCGAAACTCAAACAAATAGCATTGAATCGCAAAATGAGAGTAAAAAAGTTTATTGTATTTAACCGCTTAACACATATGTCATTACAGTATTGCGAAATTAAGAAAGAAAGAAAAAGGAAAGAAAAGAAAGGAAAAGAAAAGAAAAGAAAAGAAAAGAAAAGAAAAGAAAAGAAAAGACAAGAAAAGAAAGGAAAAGAAAAGTATACATTTGACTAAGTAGTCTGTGTGGTATAAATCGAGAAATCGAGAAATCTCACTCACCTTTGATTGCCGTAATGCTATCAATACTCAACTCCATTACGATGTAGATGGAAGTCCCCGGTATCAAAAATGAATTTGAATGCCAGTTGAGAAATTAAAAAAATGGGCTAATTAATCGAATGTTCGTTTGTGTATTCGATCCGTATCTTTGTACTAATGATTTTAATTACATTAAATGGAATAATGCCCAATAAATGAATAATGATAAGTGCGTGTTGCATTTACAAAAGACAAAGTGAAGAAAAATGAAGAAAGAATTAAACACAAACACATATGAAAGTGAATTAAAATAAAATAAATTCATTCATTTATTTTGCATGAACATCTTATTTAGTATTTCCGCTTCATTTTGTCTTTCGTTATCATTTTAATTCTTTAAATCTTTCTTTTTCGTATTTTCGTTAATTGCACTCCCTCTTTCCATCCTTCTTTTCTAAATGCTTATCTTGTCAAGAACAAATGCTTAAAATTAAAAGTTATGCTCGCATTGAATTGAAAATTTATTTAACAAAAACTAATTGCATTATTTAAAACTATCTTCTCTGCGGCTCTAAGTATAAAGTGTTTAGAGCGAGGAGAAGTATTGCTGTTCGTAATTCCGTCACTAGTTTTATAATAAAGAATAAAGAAGAGAACGTCTCACGATGAAGAAGACAAACAAAAAAAAAAAAAAAATTGGAAATCAATGCCGTTGAATAGTTGTTCTGTCAATCTATCTCTTTTCAACTTATACGCTCTTATCTTAATAGTTTCAATTTATTATGTGTTGATTAAATGTTTTTTTTTTTTCTTTACTTTATAATTAAATATTTTTGTTTCGAATTTAATTAAATTAACAAAAGGAAGACAGAGAAAAGGAAAAAAAGAATTGATTAATGCCGTTGCGCTAAAATTTTTTATTAGTTTGCTTTGCTATGAAATTCATAGATAGGACGTACGGAGGAATGATGGACATAACTATATAAATTTTTAAAATGTTGTCTTCCCAATAGGGAAGATATCGTTAATTAAATTCGTTTATGTGCTTTATATTATGATGAATATTATGATGATCAACGCCATCTACTCATTTAGATTTTTACTAAGGATAATGGATGGGTTCATAATTAATTTTGTATGATTTAATTTTTGAGAAGAAGAAAAATCTTCCAATTACGTGATGGCGATAACGAAGTTTATTCGTTTTAGGAAAATCGACGAATGCATTAGTATGTAGAGTGGATAACTGACTTCACTGAAAAGGAAATAGGAAAAAATAAGCTCGCGTTCCTCAGGGTACACGGTAAAGCTACAAGTCATGGTAATCTATTTTCGTATGATTGCAGTGAGACACGTTGTTTGCATCCAAACCAATTTTCTTAGCGCAGAAAGGAGAAAAAATTACGTAAAATTGTGTGGTAAGAGAAAGCTTTGTTTATTTTAAACAATAAAAAAATAGAAACGAAATCACTTCGCTCATTAATTAAATCTCAAAGTGATATTTGCTTTTTATATGAAACAAAGTTCTAGACCTCCCGACAATTTCATTTAACCACATATTAAAGTTTACACTTTTTCTTTTGTTAAAGAGTACGTTTGTTTTTGTAAAACAATGAACAAATCGGAAGTTGCTAAAATACGTATCACGTGTAAATTGATGGTCAGAACTACCACGAAATTCTGAAGCAATTCGTTCGAACATTGATTTTATCTAAAAATAACATGGATACGTCTGAATGCCGTTCTATATGTGTGTCGTGTGTCATCCTAAGAACTTATTGATTGATGTGCTATACAAAACCCAGAAAAACTTGAGACAGACCCATCTCTTATTATACCAATCGATTCAGAACTATTGTCTGAATGCACTTAAAAGTGTCCCTTTGTCTGCTCATTTGCCTGTGCTTTTGTCTGTCTGTCTATCTGATTGTCTGTTTGTCTATTCGCACTACCATGTAGTTTGCAATTTTCAATAATATTTTTAAAAAATAAGAAATGTTATACACTCATATATTTGAATCCAAAAACAACCCCTACCGCAAATTGCACTGAATCGAACTCTCTATATAACGCCCTATGTATTTTGGAAAATTTATTATATAAAAAGAAAAAAAACTTGTGGAGTTCAAAATTTCTCCAAAAAACTTCTCAAAAAAATTTCTCAAAAAATAGTAATGTGTTGTAGTAAACAAATTTACAGAATTTAGAGGGAATAACAGATTTCTGTAAACCTCCTCCCACATATGAACATACGTACAAAAGATGAATCTTTATTTATTTATTTAATCGGCTAAATAGATGACAGATATCTACGTTATACGAAGAAGCTAAAAAGTTACATACTTTTTGTGTTTGTTGTTGTGTTTGTTGTATTAGCACCATCGATAACATTAATAACAGGAAAGAAGCAGTAAACTCAAACGTACTTATATCGTACATCTTTAACACAGTTAATACCTGTTCATATAATTGCTGTATGGGATGCAGTACTCACTGTTCACTCTTATAGTGAGTGGGTTATTAACATTTTGATTCGACCAACCGAATGAGAAAAGGAGAATAAAAAGTAATAATCATCAGCGTTTTTACAAGCAATGTAAAAGTAACTGAAAAGTTCATAATTGGATCGATAAAAGTGCTAGTATGTTGGTATATAGTGCCTCGACACTCGCTGCTGAGTGTTAATATCAATTTCCCTATCTAAAGCAGGCGACAAGGTTTCCCCTTCACCAATTCAACCGCAAAGAAAACTCCTCCAAAACAAACACACGCACACACGCACACACACAAGTCTTCACTTATAAAAAGTTGAGAGATTAATCGGTTAACATGTGGAGGCAAACTAGAGCTCAACCTCCATCCCAGCTCGCTAACCCGTAATTCTATTAAATCAAGCTCACATTCATAGCTTGGAGACCAGGCTATTGACGCCAATTAAAATGAATTGGCCGTACCAAGGCAATGAACAGACAGTTTGTAATGTAAGGATCATCAAATTCACGAGGCGACCCAGAGTTCATATAGCTTTATTCACAATTGAACGGATATAGAGATTGAATCACATTTTGGAATCAAAAACCACATTCACAAATCTACAATATATAGAACATCCTCTATAATCTGTCCATGTATTTATGTATGTATGTATGTATGTATGTACGTGGTTCTTACATGCAAACCTCTATAAAAAGACAACAACTCTATGACAACAGTATCTACCCTGATATGATACAAAATATTGATGTGACGCAAGAACCTTTTGATGGAAATTTCCATAAAGGTCCCAGTCTTGCCCGGTGACCACGTTTTAATTATTTTTTATGTGCGAAACATGTCGATTTTTGAATTTTTTTTTATTTTATTTTCATCATACATACGGTATATGATGATATGATGCACGCATATTTCATTGATAGAAATAGATAGAAGAGCCTTGATCAACTAACTGACATGCTCCGAAATTATAGCAATTTTACAATTTTTATACCTCACACTACTTGTGGTGGTACAAGGGTATATTAAGTTAATGCGGATCTTTGAAACGCTTGGGATGCATCAACTTGTTATTATACCGATCGATTCTGCCTTCATCTGCCGTTCATCTTTAGCCAGCCGTTTAGTCAGCAGGTCGCAATTTTGATAGAATTTGATACACTGAACCACTTTTGCGACCACTTCTCATATAACATCTTACTCTGAAAAGTCGTACATATCAATACTTGTGTTACATTTAATAGTGCGCCGCATTCCCCCATAGTGGTTTTACTTGTTTTTCATGTATTTTTAATTAAATGAATATGAAAATTTATCCTACACTTGCTATCTGCGTGTTTATTACATATTTCTTAACTTCAAATATTTCGTTGCTTTTCTTGTTTTTATTGCATTTTTAAATCGGATGAAAGATTTTTATTTGTTGTTGTCATAACAATAGTGAAAAATGCCTCAGTGAACTGAATATCAAAGCAAATATTTCTAAAACGGTTTGTA
This sequence comes from Glossina pallidipes, assembly GCA_000688715.1. Taxonomy (NCBI): domain Eukaryota; kingdom Metazoa; phylum Arthropoda; class Insecta; order Diptera; family Glossinidae; genus Glossina; species Glossina pallidipes. Next base: position 558,049 of record KK499878.1, on the reverse strand, counting down.
ACCAAGGATTGCTTTTTACTTTCATTAAAACAGACTTAATTAATAAAATAAAACGACATTAGATGGGAACAAAATAATAGCACAGTGCATGAGAGAATTTCAACATAAAGACTACTTTGCCAAAAAGTTGTCGTTGTTGTTGTTGTTGTTGTTGTTGTTGTTGTTGTTGTTGTTGTTGTTGTTGTTGTTGTTTTTGTTGTTATGATTTCTTTTTGTTCTTCCGATTTTTATTGTTACGAAAGAAAGGCAAGAAGAAACCTTTCTTGTTGCCGTAGTTCTTGAAGCTGATTTTCTTCTAATTTTGTGAAATAATTGAGGATATTTTCTGTTGTTCGTTTCTCTTAACATAGCTGTGCATTTTTCATTCTAGGTCGTATTTTTCCTTTTTGTTTCTAAAGCATTCTTCTTTTATTTCTCTTTTTCTACCTCTTTCCCTTCCTCGCTCACTCTTTCTAAGCTATTACTGGAAAGGTCGCATAGTTTTCGGGTTTTGTGTATTATGATGCGAGCCAATGATAAAAAAGCTTTTGTTCTTCTTCTTATTGTACTTATGTGAAATACTAAAAGTTGCTTAATTGGCGATATTCGCTCCTTAAAGTAGATTATATATATATATATATATGTACATATTTTATCTGTTTTTCTTTTCTCAACAATAACAACAAATATTGCGCTCCAGAAAGATAGTTATGTAGCCGCAGTAGTTAACTGTCAATGTAACTGAAGAACGTTAACAGCGAACGAAATAAGTTTTACTTAAACATATTTTTGAAGTTGAGCGAAATGTACTTGAAAAACTTTTCAAAAATTTGGTTGTTTTTTTTTCGGTGTGTACTTAAGTGTTGAACTTTCTTAACTAAACTAAATTTTGCGACGATGATAATAATGATCGTTGCAATAACGATGATGATGATGATAATGGTAAGTATCTACTTGTTAGCTTAAAAATTGTTAAGTGATTCACGGTCATACTCACTCATTGACTACCAAATTAATTTTCTAGTATGGTCCCGTGTTGTTTTAAAAGAAAATTGATTTAATTCGACGATGAGGATTTTGGTTATTTAACGTTACGTTGAATACATCGCATAGGAAAGGCTGCTCGACAGAAAAATGCAATCAACAAAGCATCAGAAAAATAAAACTTTTTACTGATTTTTTTTTGTTTTGTTTTATTTTCATATTTCGCGATTTTCAAAGCAATGCTACTTGACGTGTGGTCACTTTTCAATTTGTACGCTAACTATCGGAAAATACGATACTTTACGAAGGTGTATGTAACACATTCATTCGTCCGAATCATGCTTACAGACTTAAAGCACACTCACACACACACACACAATCAATATCGAACCAAAACTTATATATTCTCTGAAATCATAACAGGTTTATAGATACAGACTTACAGATCACGCTTTGGACAGAAATATAAGTTAAAGTCCTAAAGATTGAGTTACAATAGCTGGACCATAAGACGAATTATATACAACACGTAAATTTCAATCACGGGAGACCTGCAGTTCTTAATCGTAACAAGCATTTAGGGCCACACCTATGTGCGAACTTGTACTTATATGGATGTATGGATGGATGCATAGATATTGATCAGGAAGCGATCGCCATAATTCGTTAAAATCATTGTTGAAGCTTTACAAAAATTGCCTTAATTTCATTAAATGTAATCCATATTAAGGATAGGGATAGGGATAAGACAGTGGTATCCCAAAAACATGATTTTTTTATTATAATATTTACTAAGATAACAAGTGAAGGGTATTGAAGGAACCGAAAATGTGCATAAAACTAAAATCTTCCTTTACATTTTAACCTACGTAACCATACTATTACTGTGTTGTATACTACACCATTTGACCACTCGAACTGCAATGAGAAAAGCAAGAAGAACAGTCAGAATCGGAGAGGGATGGAAAGAGAGAGAGAGAGAGAGAGAGAGAGAGAAGTGTGTTTCCTGTAATTGAATATTCCTCAATTAACTTCAATTAAATTGTTGCCAAATTAGAATCAATTTGAACTAATTATTACTTTTTGAGAAAATGGTTCTTTTCTGTATTACTGTTTTCTTTTCTCTCTTCCTAGAGAATGATAAGCGGTGAGGAGACCAATTGCTATTATATTCAATTTCTTCAATTCATTTTATTTCACTGGTCTTCTAAGAGGAAGAGAAAAAAGAAAACAATATTACAGAAGAGAACATATACATACATATATATATATATATATATATATATATATATATTCTCAGACCAAAGGAAGTTTTGCATTCATTTAGTTAAAAGTATATCTGCCCCTCTACTTATTTTTTCATTGAAATGCAATGAAATCTTTAAATTAAACATCAAGCAAATCATTATTTGAATCAAATCAATTCATGGCCCAAAAGCATATCAAAGGCTCCAAATATTTGATTTATTGCATCCCTTCTTGGAATGAACATCACATTTACGAATAAGAAAGAATATCATGACTCCCTATCGTCCAAGGTAAAGATATGATATTTTTTTAATTCATTTTTTTATTGCTCTTAGCTTACTATTATAGATGCTAGGACATGTTCGATTGTAACCGCCTCACAGACAGGCCAAATTTTGATTTAAATTTACCACTTCTCTATATTAATATTTTATCGATGGATGAATATAATCTTCCGTCTACGCTCCGTCTAAGCCGCCTTTCAAATACTACTTTCCAAGACAATAAATATAAGATACATATGGAAGGTGCACTCAAAAACGAAGTCTTTTTAACACGCGATCAGAAGATGCCGCTTCTAGAAATAGTGATTGAGGACTTCACGAAAGATACCTGTACCTCTCCCGTTCACCTTCCCCTTTTTATAATTCACCGAGACTGAAAGTTTTTGCGCATCTTCATAGTCGATCGCTCAAAATTAAATTTTAAATTTCTATGAATCGAAAGAGAAGGCTCGGCACTGACAAACAGTTAAAAATGTTCGTATCTTCGAAATTGTTTAGTCACATCATCGATTTGTTATCTCCCTCCCGTAAGGAATAAAAATTAATTTGTTCTTGTTTCTTTAAATGGTCCCTTTACATATTTCTATATAGAGATTTCCCGATATACATAAACAATTTTGGAAACGATCAGAATGAGAATTGAACATAAAACTTTATGGTGACTTAATATGTTTTCCAATATAATTTGATTTAGCCAAGAGTCCCGACAACCAAATGTTTTTTAAAAAGTGTTACCCCATACCCTACCAGACGTAACGTTGCTTTTTCCCGACACAGATAAATTTAAATTGAAATCATAATCGTCGATAACAGTCAGCTACAGTTAAATTTATAGATTATGTAACTCGTTATAAAATTTTTCAGACGAGAGGTACCTACGATTCAGCGTAGCGATGAATATACTTTTCTTACCGTTTTCGTTTCTGCTTCGATTCAGCATAAGGAATAATAATGAAAATCGTATGAAATGAATCGCAAATTTTTTATCATTGCTTTTCTTTTTCTCTTCTTGTTTCTACTCGAATGCAAAGCCACTACAATGAGAGAGGAGAGAAAACAAACAAAACCCCATAATTGCTGGGTTGTTTACAACCAGCAGAACAAAACTTGTTGGCAACATTATAATTTTGTCTAATCGATGTAAATTTCCTCTGCAAGTTTTTCTCGTGCATTTCCCTTCGAGAAAGTAGTGAAGTTCTGTTAAAGAAGAAACAAAATAAAACCACTATGACTACCGTATGTTCGCTTCAGGACGAAAGGTGTGTACCCATCATCTGCGTAAACCAATGAATGCTTCGCAAAGAGGAAATTGTTGTTGCTCCACTTCTTTTATTCTTAAATATGATTTTAATGAACGAGAGAGAGAGAGAGAGAGAAAGGATCGAAACTTCCTTCCCGTTGAAACAAAAGGAGTTAGTTTAGTTATTTTGCCATATCATCAATGCATTGCGATTGCCGCCCGTTCAAATTACATTCATTCCTTACATATTTAATGTTATTGATGACCATATTTCCAAATTTGAATGAACAGATACCGATCGATTTATAGATGAGTTTATAAATTCACATTTTTTACTCGATTTCCTTTTTGGATGCAAATGCAAATGTTATGCAAACAAAGTTAGCATATCATCGTCATTTTCTGTTCGCTGGCGCTTATAAACTTGAAAAATTCCATATCGCTCAGGGAATTAATTGGCTGATGACTTTTCGCCAGTCCTACGGGCAAAAGTCGCGTCAAATGCACTAAATTGGTTTATGCTTGTGTTGTGGCTGCTGTTAGTAGCAACTCAAACGATAATTACGTCATATTAAGCTGTCATCTTAGTACTATGTAGTTAATGTAGTAAAAGTGTCCAATTAACATTGCTTGAGTGAGTACTTGTCGTAAGTTCTACCGTTCTTAGCATTTAAGTTTTTTTCTTTTCTTTTCTTTTATTTTATTTTATTTAAATTTATTATTAGTGCATTAAATGTACATGAAAACATATTAAATTATTTTTATTGCTTGTTTTGTATTCTTTTTTCCCCCTTTGTTAAGCAACCTATTTCTCACATAATTCTTCTATCCCCACTATGTTTTCTCTCTACATGATTATATAGCGCACTGTCTTTAATACCTATGCACTTGCTTTCTTCGGCCCGATACAGTTTATTTCCACGATGCCAGGTCAGACAAAGTTTAAATATGAAGCGGCGCTTGGTATGCCCAGTGAATAGCGACGGGTCTAACTGGTACTACTACTACCTAAGTGACATAATGAGAGAATGGTTATCGTTCATTTCCGCCCTTGCGAACAAGCCAAACCCCATCGAGCACGTCATTTAAGGCCCCCACAATTTTGAGTCACCACGAAAGTTCGTGAAGTGTCATTTTCAGCAGTCGCGACGAAGGCATTCTCCGCAAATATTCTGTAAACAATAAAACTACCTACGGCACTTCTTCTTGAGCGAACTGACCGCCGCACTTCTTAAAAGATCGACCTACACAGGTCATAAAGTAAACGCTCATTCAATTTTCTCTTGTATTTGGATTACCCGGACCTTCGGGAGCCAATTTTGTCACATAGTTTTGCAATGTCCTAGCGAACACATAGACACAATTACGCCGTGCTATCAGCCACACATGTACTTATGTGACCCATACGAATCCAGTGAACCCGTTGGAATTCAGAAATACAGAAGAAAGTCTTCAAGGAGGTTTTACCTGATATTTTGCATAATTTTTCGTCGTCGGGATCGCATCTCACCAGTAAAAATAACGTTGGAAATTCATGTCGGATACACTTATATAGAGAAAAAATATTGAAGCACATGCAAGCGATCGCCCCCCCCCCCTTTCACACACATGGAGTTGAGCATCGTAACCCTAGTGATCGGCATGGTTCTTATTGGGAAGTCTGCATTACGTGACATTTTCTCACTTTAGCATTTGGATTATTCGTAAATCATGGAGTGCCATCGAATTAATTCTCCCGTGCGTTTTCAATATCAAAAAAGATGTATCGATCTAGCAATTCCAGGGCTTCCAATCACGTTACTACCTCTCTAGCGATAATATCGCACACCAGCAATAGCTGATTACCGAGAAAAGACATCTGCAAGTAGACGACTTTCTCTACTCTCTATGGTTTCTCCATAGTAAGTTCTAGTTGTTGGGAAACTTATCGTTTATTGAAGTCTATCAAGTCCACAACATTTTTGCCATGCAAGCATATAACTGAAAGCCGGAGATCACATGCCCTATGTTCATTTGCCTAATATGTAGCATGTACGTATTAAGCATAAAACACTTGTCTGTCCATCTGTCACCTATCTATTTATAATGTATTTCTCTATGGTGTACCTATGCATATCGCTACAAATTTTTTCATTTACTGGCAGGAGTTGATATATTCATAGATAACACTAACTTGCGTCAGTAGCACCCAATCCACCCCAAATACATCCCTTCAAAAGTGTCAATAGCGTTGATTTTTCGGCCAAAACATGCCGGTGTACCAAATTTCATCACAATATTTTAAATATTGCATCGTGTAAGTTGCACACAAAAATGCAAGGACATATGGTCGAATAAGCAGACGGACAGACAAGATTCAGAAAATGATTCGGAATCGATCCGTGATTCGTGTCATCAAGGATTGATCTATCTCAAGTTCTTCTGGTTGTTGTATACGTGTGGGGCAGGGGTGGTCAACTTTTTTCATAAACGGGCCAATTGTAATTTTCGTGTCGTGGCGGAAGACAGAACAAGGTCCAACTATTATTAAACATGTGGCATTCCCCGTCAATTTTTTTCTTGCTACGTAACTAATTTTATGGCTTAATGAACAAAAAAACACAATTAAAAATTTAGTAGCGACATAGTTGAGCCGCTAGCAGGGGCAGATACAATCACTTTAAGGCAACACTCTTTGTAAGCTAATTGAATTATTCGAAATTGCAAACGTGGCAGGCCGGACTTGATGACATCACGGACCGGCGGTTTCTCATGCCTGGTATATGTATTATAAATACATTTCTAATAAATCTTGAATCAATCCAGCAGATATTGATTGATTGATTAACAGATAGTCGATCATTGGAAAAACAAACATTTCAATGTTGCTTTTTATACTTTTTTTTTTTACTCTTACGCAGCTTATCATAAACAGACGAGCGTATAGTTGCGTATAAATAGAGTCGGATATCTCGCGCCATTTATGCGTTAAGTGCGTCAAGTTTTGCTCGATAAAAAGGAAAGGAAAAAAGTTAAATGTTGACATGACCGTCTCCTTAGCGAGCCTTAGGGTGGACGTTTTCCGGCTTGCGCCATCGACTCAAATCGCATAGGCTTCCTTTTTCCAACCAAGTTCAGGACATTGTTTACGATTTTTCATAAATAATAACATAAATAGTGTTACGAAATTCGCTTTTCTCGATACTGTTCGAATCACTAGATCGTGGATATTCTTTTTAAGGGACATACACTTGCACGTTTCAAACTTCAAGTTTCTTTATTTACAATCAAATTCTTTAAGGGTAGGACTATTTACATTTTGCTTTGGCAATACCCTCGATGTCTCAACTCAACAAGAATATTAATTCTTTTTGGACTCAAACGCTCTTGTCCGAGCGATTCTGCCTTTTGCCACAAATCTATTTATGTACATTTTTACAAGTATGCTACTCTTACCTAAGTTCATGGCTTCATTTTTAATCCGTTAATCTGCTTTTCCGCTAATCGTTTTCCCCGGCCGGCAGCTACGTGACGCGCCGCGAATGTGCACTTGGATTTTCCCTCTCTAGGGAATTTATTATTTGGGAAAATCAAATAGTTGGAATGAACTGGATTTGGGATTTCCGTAACAATATTATATGATTGTTATTATTATTGTTGTTGAGTGCAGCGATAATTATTTATGAAACCAAAGATTTGCTTATAATTTCGAAAAAAGAGTGTTACAGAACATTGCCAAGTAGGTATTTTCAGGTTATGACGAATGAAAACCATTTACTAAAAATATTAGAAAAAGCTCTGTAAAATAAATGACGTCGTCGCTCTCCTACCACAATCCACAACAGCTAAGCGAAATCATTTCGTTAATTCAGATAAATACTATCCACATGGTCCAAAACATCTGCACTTATTGAAAAAGTTAGAAAAAGTGAAGATACATATATATAATTATAATATAATTTACACCATTTGTAGTGCACACGCAGTTTACATGGTTATGCGGAATACATTAAGATGCTGTATTTCCTTTTATTATACCAATCGTTTAGGAAGCTTAGCTTGGCTGTCTATTTGCCTATCTAATATCTGTTCATGCATTTTCCTGTCCACGCGATAATTCTCAACATTTTCGCGATATTTTATTGAAATCTAGTGCAATAACACGGTTTGGTTTCCAAATCAGCGTGGATTAGATCGATTTTTATAACTACTGTCCATATAAACATCTATTCAGAAAAAGTCGTTGCGAACTGACGTCATGGGCATACAACAGAAAAAATTAGACCTTATTGTCATAAAAAAGCTTTGTTTTCATGAGAACAGATTCGAAAGCTAGACCAGTTAGGTCTAAATTTAGCTCAGTACATTTGAATGTGAATCCATTATTCTAAACAAAATTTCTTCACAAAGTCGGTACAAAGAATGAAAGCATATAGGATGTATCGGATAGACTATATCGATTGACGCCGATTTTTAAATTTTAATGCAAAACGAATTAAAATAAAATATGCGATTAAAAGTTGAACAAAAGAAAGACCACGAATGTATGAATATTCCTCACCTAGACTGCGCGTAGACCGTCATTCGCATTGTCATATGAATGTTTTCACAACTTTTACATAAGTTGTGCTAAAAAATGAAATATATTTGGCCAGCGAAGATAACATGAAATATAGTTGACATTGAGTAGTGTAGACAGATATTCCCCTAGTAAATACTAAAAACGTTCTTTTTTCCGTTAACCTGCGTTATCCTAGAATAACATTCAATTTATAGTGTTTTGCTGTAAATCTGGCTCCATATGTGGTGATTGTTATAAATTTTGCACCGCATGTGGTACGTTGCCAAATATTTTAGAGGTGCTTGTCTATGCTAGCCTTAACAGAAATCCATCATTAGCAGCATTTACTTTCAAAATATAATTCAACCGAATAAACTATAATACTAGAGGTCTCTGTCCAAAGAAACTATTTTGGTAGAGAAAACTGTTGGTTATTCTTACTTTCGAGAAGCGGATTCAACCTTTTAAAATTATTACGATCGGCTGAAAACACAATGAATTTTCATGTATATTCTTACGTCTGAGGAGGGATATTTTAACGAATATCCCTCCGAATATCCCTTCTTCTTCTATGTCGTTTTCTTTGTGTAATTACTCGTTTCCTAATACACACGGCCGTATAGTTTAGTAATTCCCACAAAGCACTCTAAATCTGAATCTTGACGAGGAATAATATCGATGCTAGTTCCTTAAGATACAGAATTTTGTTTAGTTAAACATAAAATTATAAGCAAACACATAAGAAGAGCACAAATTTAACAATCGTTTCTATGCCATCGAAAACATCGATTCACAATAAATATCAAAGTTCGTTGATAGATTCTACATTAAATGTTTTACAGTAATAAACGAGAAAGAACGTAATTCTGCCGTTTTGCACATATCTTTTAATGATTATTTTTCATATATTTAGTATATACGTAACCGGTTACTATTTGCTTCACATCAATTACCTAATTACTTTTCCCAAAACTAACACACATGGATTATAATTTTATATTTACATAAATTTCTTGCTGCCGGTTGTAAGAAAATTTCTATTGGAATATAGAAAAATATATTAAGAAAAAAAGAAGAAATATGAATCAAGCAGACGTAAGCAAATTAATGTCACAATTGCGAATTTCAATACAAGCAAACAAGCGACATTTAAAAAATCCGCAAGGACCAGAAGGTAGATTGCTGAAGCTACGCAAAACGGTCACAGCTCTCCTTAAACATGAACGTATAGAACTGTACTATAATCGAGCAGATGAAGCTCGAGGATATGCCGAATTGGTAAATATAGGAATATTTTAAGGCATCTCGTATGTGTGGTCGAACTCAATATGGTTATTGTTATAGTTAATTTCTAATGCCATCCGTTATGGGGATCGTCACATAGCTACCATGGAGTTAGCAGATTTTTGGTTGTTAGAAAAGCAATTAGTTCATAAGTTATTTAAAGTGTTGGTGCCGCGTTTTGAGAATATCAGTGTATCCTATACCCGCATGTATAAAGCACCAAGAGATTATCCGGGAATGTACTACAAGAGATCTGTGCTGGAATTGAGAGGCAATCCTTACCCGTCATTAATACCGGATTACTCTCACAACCGTACCTTTTTACATAACATACTGTTGGACGAAGCCCGTAAGGATTACAAACGTGAAAAATTCGCCGAAATAGCCAATAAACTTAAAGCGCAAAGTCCAGGCGATAAAAGTAAAGAATCAGAAACTAAAACTCAGATACAAGGGACTACATAAAGTGTATATAAAACAATAAATTAAATTAATCATTTTTTAACTAATGAAGATGGTTAAAAGTAATTTGTTTAGTTTGTTTTTTGCTTTTATATCATATGGAACATTATTTATTATTGGCAATGCCTTAGATATCAGCTGGTTGTGCCTTAAATATCTGTCAAGGTAATGAAAGTAATAATAATAACTGCTGGAAACTCTCCATAGCATTTGTGTTAATTCCACTCACTTAAAACAAAAAAAAAATTTTTTTCTTTTAACTGTTTCGCGATATGAACATAGAGGACGATACGGAAAGTATAGGTGAAAATGTGTTTTACTTCGAGAGTGACCATCTGGCTTTAAGAGGCAATCGTGATTATACAAATATGGTCCGCACCATATCAATGCTAGAGGCTCAAAAAGTTCGAGTACATCAGCAAATCGAAGAACTCGGTCTGGCCAAAGCGCGATACTTGGACGACCCGCAATTATTTTTGGATAAACTGAAACGTGGAGAAGAAATTATAGCGCCAAATTATATGACTATAGTGAAGGTAAGTTCTTAATATTTGTGTGGTAACATTTCTAAGTCCACTTTAATTATTGATCGCTCCATAAGGTACCTGAAATTGGTAGTTATAAAAATAATGCATCACAAGAAGTAAAGGCAAAGCCAGAGCCTAATGCAGAATCAGATAATGTAAAAACTTTGCCATATATAATTAAAGAGACAGTTAAACCAGAAACTCGTTTATGGACAGTTGAGGAGCAGAAACGCTTAGAAGAATTGCTTATAAAATATCCCGAAGAACGCATTGAAATGCACCGTTTCAACAAGATCGCCAAGGAATTGGGCAACCGCACTGCTTTGCAGGTTTGCAGTCGTGTACAAAAATATTTTCAAAAACTTTGCAGCGCTGGTATGCCAGTACCAGGGCGTATACCCAAAAATCGTAGATGCATTCAAACAAAAGTAAAGCATCACTACAGGCCATCAACATTCTTCCCCTCGCATAATGTACCGGTGCATATTCCAGAAGATGAACATGCTTTTGACGATTTAATGAATTGTAATGCAAACAAGCCATCAGAAATAAAATTTAAAACCAGAGCGGGTCTATCTGATATTTTCGATAATGATGTTAAAAGCGAATCGATCATAGAGGAACAGCAACAACAAATTCTAAATATGTTGAATGTGATCAAGCAAGAAAAGCAAACGACGAACGAAGGCTATAATCCTGATCCTTTGGCGTCAAAATGTGAATCATGTAGACTGGCTGCAGTTTCCCGTATTCGTTGGCACTGTAACACGTGTTATTGCGACTTAAACGTCTGTTCGGATTGCTTAATTTCCCAGTTAATTGAGCAGAAATTTGAACATTTATCGCACGATGTTGTGACTGCGAGTGAACCTTGATTAATAAACTTATAACATACGCTTTTACAATAATTAATTTTGATATTGAAGATAATGAAATGTACAAATTGTGTGAGAATTTTAATTGTCAATTCTTGAATCATTGCTATAATTTTCTCCAGCATTCTCGAAAGGCCATTGTTTTTTAACTTTATAAATTATTATAATTCAAATTAGACAAATTTGTTAACTCAACAGCGACGAAAGGTTGCATATTAATTCCCTACTCGTTCTGTAATGGTTGAAGACGTAAGAAACTCTACAATATATATATATATCCTTGGTCAACTTTGTTGGAATTCTTAATTACAAAAATTTGTATAGAAACTTATGAATTTGGGACATTTTTTTAGACATATTTCACAGGCTATGTACGAAAATAAAAAAATAAAGTCTTCCCAATAGTTAAAACATTAAACCTAAAAAAGTTCGGGTCATTATCCATTTTAAAAATCTTTCTATTTGCTAAAGAAACCAATAAGAAATTTTGAGTTCGAACTTACCTTCCATCAGAGCAAGGTCAGTTTTATAATTTTCTTAAAACCCTTCGTTTGTTCATTGTTTGTGGACGCTTGCCAATGCAACGCCATATTTTTGCGGTGATGCACAACGAATTTATTGATTTTCTTTATTCTTAGAGTTGCTACAGATTGTAATAAGAGCTGTAAAAGAATAGACGCAAATTCCTTAATGGCTGACTTTTCGAGAGTAAATTAGCGCGTTATATCAGTCCAGCATGATGACATAGTGGACGATTGGGATCAGGCAAATAAGCTAAACTTTAACGCAACCAAAATACAATGGTTTTGGTGCTATCAATGTAGAAGAATCTGCACTTGATGTTTTAGGTAGAAGAATAAAAACCGACGTTGTTTGGACAGGACACGTATTCGAAGTATCGAAAGAGACAATTCAGAGCCTTGATTCTTTAAAGCGATGCAAAAAGTACTTGATTGCCGCCGATATCAGTGCAATGTCTACCGCCTGTATTCGGCCAAAATTAAAGTACAAATCGCATGTGTGGGTGTGCGCCTTAAAATCTTACTTAGAGACCTTAATCGCACGCAGCGGAAGGGTTAAATCCTCAAAGCGAGAATGTCTAAAATTTTTCAATCCTCATTTCTGTTCTCTTTCCTGGTCAGCTATGCGACCCCACGTGCACGAGACGTATGCTGGGTGGCTGCCCATATTAGAAAGAAGACATCTATTAACAAATAGCATTGTGCATAACATTCCAATTACTTTATTACAAAATGAAGGCCTTAATTTTTTTCACCGAGCAAGTCAACGCTGCGTTTTCGGATCAAGGTAGTCGTCCCTATAAACACTTATCTTTGCCGATTAGAATAGAAATGACTCTATTAGGGCTACCTACTAGTAGATCTTTACCGGAACTTTATCAAGGTAGTTCTAAGTTGTAACTTTTCTCCTTATGATTCAGGTAAGTAGGATCCGGTAGCATATTTACCAAATTACGTAAGGCCACGGATTGAAAAATTCACAATGGTATTTGTTTCCATAATACTATAAATGGTTTAACAGGATTACAAATTTTCAGGTACAATCAATGTCTTCAATACGTTTTCGAAGTTGCCGTAAAAAAATAAATGCTACGATTTATTCAATGCGTTATTGAATATTGATTTTAAATACTTGCCAATCTATTATAAACCATTCTGGTTTGTTGCTCTGTAAATTAACCTCTTTTTAATTCGTTTACAAAGGCAGGCATTTCGAGCGATATTGATTATCAATCCTTAACCGTCATTGATATCGGGTTACTCTCACATCCGTAGCTTTTTACGTAGCTTTAACGTTTCCATTTTCGGTAAGATTCGGTATCCATCCAAAACAACGTGTAGTCATTTCAGTAACTACAATTAGTGCTGCTGAACTATCTAGCTCCACTGTTGAATTGTCCTAAGTTTCCGTTAATATTGGTATTAAAAGAAGCTTTCCTCTGTTTTCGTTTGCATGCACTACTACCTTTTTCTGTATATTTGCAATTGACTTTCTCCGAGATTCTCTGGCGTCTTCCATAGTGCTCGCGTTACTATCATCAATCAACAATATTCTGGCCGTTTGTGAAATGATCTACTAATGTGGATCCGCCTCTCAGAAAGATTGCATGTAGAGGGCACAGTAAAGGCAACAATGCCCGGACGCTTCGCAATGCTGGGCGGAGGAATTCCGTCCTAACCATAAGAATTTTCAATTTAATCATAAGAACAATACATTTAATCATAACGAATTTCAGTGTAATCATCTAATCTTGATGGGCACTTTATCATATTTTAGACAACGGAGATCATTACATAAAATTTAAATTTGGTAGAGAAATATAGAATAGGACGAAATCGTATATAACGATTCATTTTCTCATTAAACCTTATGAGCAAAAACCTGCTACGCATTTGAGTGTCAGTGAACGGGTAATACTTATAAAGGAAACTTGTATGGATTAGACAAAATTATCATGCTACCAACAAATTTATTCTGCTGCTTGACACGCGTATGTCATTATGTAGACTGACAAATCTATAGGCTAATAGAAAATTGCCGAATCGAAGCATCATCAATTAAATGATTCAATTAAGATCAGATATATGTAACGTATAATTTAAAATCTACATTAGAGTAAGTGCTAAGCATTAGCTTAAGTGTTAAGCGTGATAAGAAAGATACGCGAAGTTCAAATTCAAATTTTGCCTTTCCAACTTGACAAGTGAAGTGTAAGAACGGAACTTGAAACCTCAAATGTGCAAATCTGTTTGATTTTAGTGAATATGGCGCTATAGCCACAGCGGAAGAGGTAATAGCAATATACCCAAAGGCGATAAATGAAAAGTACTCGTTCAAGTGATTTAATGCTAATTTAATCAATCCTAGTGAACAATTTTATATTATTTTATAAAACAAGCTATCCGTGACGGTTGGAAAAACCGGAATGATGAATGCCTTATAAGACCTTTCGCGTTTTAATTGTAAAACAAAAGTTTTCAATTTATTAAGTGAACAAAAGTATTTTACGTTTCTTTACGATCAATTTGCAAAAGTAAAGGACGAAACTGTTCTGAATGATTCAAATTGCGCAAGAAAGAAATACGAGACATGGATGCTATCAAGATATCAATATATTGCAATACAGAGAGGTGAAGCGCCTCATTTGCACTTTTTCAATTTTATTTAATTCAGGATAAAACAACAAAAAGCGCAATAGCTTGTTGAAGCATTACGTACTCGATAGCTGTTAGGTAAGATTACGTTCAACGGGATTTGCAAGAGAAAATTTAAAGTCTTTAAATTGGATGTTTGAATGCAGGAGCGGGATTAAAAGGATTGCTATTCACACCAAACTGTTTTAAATAATTTTATTTCGCATCGACTGCTTATTAGCTAGTTTTTTATGCGAATAAATCAATCAAAACATGCTTGACTTTGTTAACGAATTTTAAATTTTTACTATCCTGGAGATATGTGCAGAGACACACAAATTTGTACTTTATGTGGTTTCTGTTTCGTTTCGGTTTGATATAAAAAAATGTACTTTTCTTATTTAAATCGTATTTCTTCATTTTTATAGTTTTATTTAAGAGAGTCAACAAAAAGACGATTGAAGAGGAATTTACTTCTTTGCATAACAGATTGCCTTCAATTATCTCAAAATTATCTCTTCTCGTTATATACGTTTTTGTTGCTGTGAGAAAAAGTAATAAGAGAATGCTAATCCTCTATACTAACTCGTTTATGTAGTGTAACGAAACGCTCTTGTCTATAAAGTTCGTATGACTAGACTGCGGTTTTAATTATAAGCAGTTTTTAAGGGTAGAATCATTTACTATTTTCTTTTTCTTACAACATTCTTGATTTCCCTTTCTTTTCGACTGATTTCATCCTCCTCAAATATTCTCCTTATGTAAGCAAGTTATCATTACAGTTAATCATAATTGATTTGTTTTCCGCAAATCTTTTTCGGCCGGCAGCTGCATATCGCGCCACGCGCACTGGGCTTTGTTTTATCTCTCAGAAGTTTATTTCCTGGGAAAATCAATTAGTTGGCGTAAAATTAGAATTAGGATTTAATATAGGATTTAAAGAATTCTGTATTTTGGTACCGGCACGATATTAAGTTTGCGGTAAATGTGGTCACACTAGACCGATTTGTTTTCGTTTCGAAGATATTATTGAAAGAGATTATATCCTTTGTCGATTTGAGATTGAAAATCGATTTGGCTATGATTGTCCGAATGTCCATTCCTTTGAAGAGCTATGACTATTGTAAAAATTCAAGTTGCATACTAATTCTTCGAACATTTGTTCTTAGTAAGTGATTACAGATTGCGTTTAAAAAAGTGGTTACGATATACCCATAAACAAACTAACAGAGTAAATCTTCAGAAAATTTGCAATTTTTCGGAAAAACATGAAAAAAATGCTACGACTTTATTTGTAGACTATGTATAAAACGTGAACTTGCTGTTTTATATATATATATATATATATATATAATATATATAATAATAATTTAGTTTAAGGAATTTATAGAGTGAAAGTAATTACGAAATACAAGTTAAAAGGAGATAAGAAAAAATATGTTGATCAATTTTAAATATCAATGGCAAGACTATATGCAACATTTTTCTTGTTGTGTGTGTCTATCGCTTTACTCATTCAATTTGATAACAGTTATGATACTCATGTAGCTGTGTGTTGTTATAACATGCATAAAACTTTTTTCACTCACTTTATGCCCATCCTTTGCCCGATGGCATCTTTGCAACTTTACCGGCGCTTTGTCTTTTCTCTTTTACTATGTGCGTGTAGCTACAGTACAGCAGTAACAAGCGTGCTTATATGCATGTACGAAAGTTGTATCGTATTAATTTCTGATTTGTGAAGCTTATCTGACAATCTTTAAAAGTTAACGTTATGTCGTTTATAATGAGTGCCGTGTGCGTCATTATCTGAGATCCTGAAAAAAACACAGTTCATATTCGTTTTGCTTTTGTTTCGAACCGTTTGTGAAAGAGAGGCGTGTGTATTACATTTCTCTTATTAACGTTTTTTGTCTTTTGTTGCTTTACTACTTCCTTTTGAGTTTATTGTTCAATGTTCTTTGGCTTTCAGAAGCGTTTAGAAAAGAATAATGATGCCCTTGATGAAAATTTTGTCGAAAAATCATTACCATCGTAGAAAAGAAATTCAGTCATATTCAGTGATTATTCCCAATCATCTATGACGGGCAAAAAATTGCGGCAGAGAGTCCTTTAAACACTGCCTGCGTGTATACGATGCAGGCTCTTTGGCTTTCAGTGAGTTTTAAATATGGATTATTTACTAGTTTACTGGAAATGGTTTCGGCAATGGTTCTATGACATCTGTATGGTTAATGGAAAACTATTTTTCAATTGTAATCTTCAGCAATATACAATGGCTTGCTATTTTGCGAACATTTTTACCGCCATTTCTCCGATTTTGAACAAATCGGTCTACGTAAAAATCTTACTTTCTTGCTTTCTTAATATTTCCCGATAAAAATTCGTGAAAAATGGTATTATGACATATTGTACTGTTACAAATTTCTGCTTTTCTAAGATACGGTCCGTATCACTAGATCGTGGATATTATTTTCAAGGGAAATGGACTTCAAGTTTCTTTATTTACAATCTCTTCTTTACGGCTAGGATTATTTACATTTTACTTTGGCAATACTCTCGGCTTCTCAACATTAGTATTCTTTTTCGACTCGGTGTTCTCGTATGACTCAATGTGTTCTTCCGACTAAACTGCCTTCCGCAAATAGTTTATTTATATACATTTTTACAAGCATGTTACAATCACCTAACTGCATGGATTCATTTTTAATCCGTTAACCTGCTTTTCTGCGAATCGTGTTCCTCGACCGGCAGCTGTATGACGCGCCGCGAATATGCACTACGGAATTTATTACTTGCGAAAATCAATTAGTTAGCATTAAATGGATTTGGGATTTTCGTAACAACACGAATGTTTTCAATTTGAATGAATTCAGATCAGTTTTGTTGAATGCGAAAGAATAAAAAAGAGTTCTTAAAAAAAAAAAATAAACGTTTATACCGTAAAGAGATCTAATTTTTTTCGTATTTTATAATGAAAGTTAGTCCAAAATTCCGATCCGACATAGAAATTTGCTTACAAGTCGAAACCAATTGGTCCCATTCCATATATGATTCGCAGATTGCTCTCATTTGTTCTTGGGAAAAAAGTGGAAGCCTATACCGCAAAAAGGTCTAATTCTTTTTGCGGTATTTTACAATGAAAGTTAATAAGAAATCCTGATTTTTGTCTGAATGGGGCCAATACGTGAAGAATAATAAGTTTTTTGAAGAAAAAGAATAACTTGATCAGGGATTTTCGTGAAAAGTAAGCTTTTGTATTATGTATGGTGTAGGGTACTTAATTGATTGTCTTGCTTGATAAATTAAATAAAATTCTTTGGCATTGTTTACGTTTTAATAGAAAACTTTTTTTTTTTTTTTTTATTATTATTTATTAAATAAATAAAATTGTTTACAATATTAAATTTTATATTCTCACATACATATTTTGTGTGAAGTCATGTACGCACTGGATGGGCGGAAGCCTGTTTAAATATATATGAAAAAGTGTATGTAAGTTTTGCTAAGTACAAACGAATCTAATCCAAGCTTCCTTTAATAGGGATGAGATTATAAAAAAAGTACGGGAGAAAACAAAATGTCGCCTGCAAACAACTTATATTTGGGAAAGTGTTTAAATGCAAGCCCGGACTAAATAAGTTTAAAGTTAAGATAACATTATGTAAACCTGAAATATTTATTTATCGTAAATGAAAAGCTATTTTCTATACAAAAGTTAAATGTACGCACTGGTCGAGTGCATACAAACATATTTATATATTTATTTTAACACAGCTAGTGAGTTAATTTTAATAAAACTTATACATATATATATCTTCAATAATACTTATGCATATATGTCTTTTTTACACGTTAGATACGTCCCTCAGAAAACTGTGCAAAAAAATTGCGTAAAAAAGTACATGCGTCATGCGGTAAATTGAAGGACATGATCTACGCCTTTAAAAAATTGTGTAAAATGAGAAAATTCTAAATATTCTCCTAAAAATCTGTGCAAAAAAACTAATATCAAAATCCATATCACGTATTTATAAAACAAAAACAATTCATTTTTATTAAAAAAAAAAAAAAAAAAAAAAAAAAATTAAGACCCAGTGTGCAGTGAAAACGCAGTCCATGAATGCAACATATAAAAACTTAAATTGAAATTAAGAATAAGAATCAATTTCCCAAGCGTCATGTTTATTACGGGCCGAATTAGCAACAAATGAACTTTACGAACTTTATTGAAATTGTCGAAGTATAACGGGGTAAAGAGAAAAGTGATTAGGAAATTCGGATACAAAAAAAAAAACAAAAAATTCGAATAAAAAAGTGTATTTGTTGTTATTGGTGGGCAGTGTTCAGCGATTTCAAAATCGGGTAAAAAAAGGGACTTGGGTTTATATACACATAGTAAGGAGGTTTTCACTGGCTGTTAAATTAATTTCGTTCGTCCACACTTGATTTCATTCCATATACCCTTTCAATATATAGCCGCGAGCGATTATAGTCGCCGTAAGCTAATTCATCAAAACATTGTTACGTATTTTGCATTCGTAATCGCTTACCTAGGGGTTTGGCTTATAGTGACCGCACTAGTGCTGCTTGCGATGATTATTTATTGTATTCTCTTTCGTATGCAGCGTCAGTCAAGCCTTTTACTTAATTACGCCCTTAACAAGGCTACAGTACTCTTTTAGTAAACGAAATAACATATATATATATATATATATATATATATATGTATATATATATATATATATATATATATATTTTTTTTTTTTTTCTCTTTTTACATTCTTCTTCGTTTCGTTTAGGATTTGTCTTTTAACTTATAATTTTAAACTTTTATTAAATTAAGAAAAAAAAAAACCTTTTTAATTAAATAGAGAACAAAAATTTGTTAAAATTTTGTGCATTTAAACAGATAGTCTTTTATGCGGCATTCATTCACTTGCTTGTGACATAATTTGCACTTGATAAAAATTGTAAAAAAGTGCATGCCCATGAGTTCAAAAATATTTAATAAGTAGTCTAGCGTTGTCCATATTCCTTCTGTAGCAAATACCAAGAGCGTGGACAGGAAGCTACGTCGTCGGATATATCGTCATAAGGGTGGGGTGCATGACTATTTCTGTGTCATGCGTTTTATTGCATTGTATCAATCAAAATGAGGCAACCATATCACTTTTAAGGATTTCTTTTCAGGGACTGACGATTTTATTATTCAAATTTCATTTGAACTGTACGCAAGATATCGTAATAACTTGTAGCAAGGACGTTGGAGAAATATACGTTGTCCTAGTCTGTCGTCATTTCCGTTCGCGGATTGGCGCCGCACTAACTGCTTTAATTTGGTCGGTTGCGAAATGCCTGTGATTTCTTTGACTGGTGTTTAGCTGTTCATAGTAATCTGTCCTTTCCGAACCCATCACATGGAAAACATAGTTTTTTGCGAGGGTAATCTAAAAAAAAAAGAAATGAATCTAAGACAATAGGAAGATGGAAATGATGTCGGAGAAAATACCGACGAGAAACGGAAACGTAAAGCACACGAAGCGAACCAGCCAGAGACAATTCAGAAAGCAGAATAATAACAAGAGCAACAATACAAAAACAACTAGATATTAAGAGGCTTGGAAAGGAAGTAGAGATAATAGCAGACAAGTAAAATTAGCGATATGCATTTCGGGACGAACTTGGATGCCCCTCATGTAAAGTAAATTTAGAGAAATCACTAAATTCTTCTTTCACAAATTAGGTTCGTGCGGC
This sequence comes from Glossina pallidipes, assembly GCA_000688715.1. Taxonomy (NCBI): domain Eukaryota; kingdom Metazoa; phylum Arthropoda; class Insecta; order Diptera; family Glossinidae; genus Glossina; species Glossina pallidipes. The sequence continues at coordinate 537,714 of KK499878.1, read as the reverse complement.
TGTTCGGGGCGCTTGGTTTGTAGGAAAAATGACACTCGCATGCGATAATGAAAAGACTTGAAATTCTTAATTTCTTTAAGATCGTTTCCGATCAAATCTGTTCAAATTATCGTATTTTAAGAAAAGAAATGTTCCCGGGCAGATTGTCGACGCGGACCACATATATGGTGGAATAATTTTGGAGAATTTTTAAAAGTTACAAATGGAGTGACGATTAATGACTTCAGCAGCCGGTGTAGACATAAAATATCTCCATCATTACTTTCCTCTTCATTGTTGCCTCTAAACAAAACTCTATTATCTACACTAAGGACAACGATAACAAGAGCTATAACAAAAAGTATTCCCTGACAATAGCCGAATAACAAAAGTCTTTTGCTTCCTTACTGAGGAAAATCGCAAACAAAGGCAATCCCGATACAATTATTAGCGATATAGCTTGAAATAAAATTGTCACTGCTTCGGACGCTGCCTCTCGAGAATCGCGAACGATTTCTACTGAACAACAACATGATGAGGAAAATGTATTAACTATTAAGACAATCGCCATCATTTTTTGTACCCATGTACATACATTTTGCAGCTAATACCAGAATCCAGTCAGCCTCTATTACATCCATTTCCGTTTCGCCAGAAACCAGCCGCAACTTTTGAATTGCTATAATATAATCAGAAAGATGACGATGATATTGATGATGATGATGATGATGATGATGATGATGATGATGATGATGCTGTTTTCTACATTATCATGCATACGGTGGAAACGCCAATTGCGCCATAGCTAACTAACTAACAACAGCGGCAAGAATAACAACAATAGATTTTGTTCACAAACAAGTCTGGCACGGAAACTCAACGTCAACCAGAACCACAAAAGCATTCAAAGTATTCTCTCGCCACAGCAATGTTAGCACATCAACAGGTACCAGGTTTTTCTTTAAAATTATATGACTATACAGACGAGTTTTTGGATGTAAGTGCATTCACATATACGCAATTTATTTAATTATTTAATGTCCTATCTATGACATTGAACGGAAAGAAATAATTTTAAAAGAAACTTTCCTTACTCGAAAGTTATTCATTTATCTAAGTTTTACTTCGAGCATTTTTTTCAATAGAAAAAAGAAGAAAAAATCAAACGCATTCTTACACAACTTTATGGTTAAGCAACTGAACGGGTGCCGAGCGTTTTAAAATTACATACAAAGTTATTTTCAAATTTTTAATCCATCAAACTACTACTAAACGGTTTTCATTCTTGTTCTTTCAGGCTTTGCTTTCCGTGTTCGTAAATCTTCGAGTAATAGGCGTTGTTTACTAGTAATTTCGAAGTCAAAAATCTAAAATCAATATTGACTCAGGTTTACATGTATTGCCTCGTCCTCATACATAACCCGTCCGATCAATAAACTAATAGCATAGCACGTAGATGTTGCCCCCTAATGATGAATTTATACGATTCTTACATGGTACACTCGAAAGAAATCTGAAAAGCTCATGACACTCCCACTTTTAGTTTACATTTGCAGTTACTTTAATGACGCTACTCTTGTAATGTTCAAAACAATCGAAAAAACTCAATTTTCTTTGTTGATCAGACTGTTGTTTTTCATGACCAGTAATGCGTTCACAATCAGCATTGGCCTGAAAGGTGTTATGGTGACTCTTTCTTTGGCGAATTGGCGATTGTTCCGGAAAGCATATTAAAAAAGTGCATAAAATCGTTTTGGAAGAACGAAACGCGAAGTTGCATGAGACAACTGACAGTTTAAAAATATCAGAAGGGGGGGGGGTGTTTACTATTTTGTATAAACATTTGTCCATGGGAAAGCTCTGTTCGAGGCGGGCATCGGACGAAATCAAAGGGATTTCATTCATTTCATGCGATATCAATCGAATCGATATCGAATCTCAAAAAAAAAAAAAAAAAAATGCTTGCCAGAAAAAGAAAGGCTTCAATGAAGAGGTGATCGTCGAAAGTGAGGCGTATTTTAAATGGTTGGATAAATCGTTTAATAAGAGAGACATAGAAATATTAAAGAAGCATTGGACTAACGGCATCACTCTTGAAGACGACAATGTTGATAAATAAACTCAAATTTTGCCGAAAAGTTGTTATTTTATTAGCGATATTACGAACATAGAGACTCATGTCTTACATTTACAAACCTTTTTATATCAGAAATTGCTTTTCACATCTTCCATTGGGTTGTGCCGCTTGTTAAATTTATTACAGAATTTAACTATGACATGTTAAATGAAAGAAGTGCTTCTCACGATCTGCAGTTAATTTGATTTGTGAACTTTTAGGGCAAAGAGATACCGAGGTGTTGCTAGCTTCCCAACTCAGTGGTGTTCTTCTCAAAATGATCAATCAATCAACTTTCTCAAGTTGTATAGAAGCTTACTAAATATTTCCACTTGTTTTCCCTGTTTACGCTTTGATGTTCATATATTAAGTTCGTGCGGATGCATGCAACTTCCAGCAGGACTTGGGATAGGCCCACGTGCTAAACCTGTCTGCCCGTCTATTGGTTTTATTCTCTTTGGTCAATCTACAGGAAGTAATTTTTGCGATATTTTAATGAAATTTGGTAGACTGACGTGTTTTGGACCAAAGACGAAAACTCTTGAAATCGGTTCGGATCGGTTACAATTAATCATCAACATTCAAAGATGATTCATTCAAGAGATTCTTATTTCCAAGTAATAGCAGAAACATTTTGTTTTGCTCTTCACTTACTTAGTTATTTTTGTTTTTGCAACTGACGCTTTGAACAGTGTTCTGCCCCTACATTTGGGATTTATTGATTATTTTCAGTTACTTGGATATGTGAACCATATTTTCGGGTAAAATGAAATTAAAAATTTAAATTGCACTGCTCTACGAACAGAATATTTTTCTTATCCTTATATGTGAAATTTTGCTTAAGCAATTTTTGCGTACCGTTTCAGGTCATTGAAAATCTAAAAGTGGCCGAGCTATTTTTTGAAAATCTGATTTAAGATTTCTTTTTTTTTCCAAGGAATAAAATTTCCTATGGTCGATATGAAAATAGTCGAGTTAAACTGAAAATAATTTACGATTAAAGTACAAAAGTAATAGGGAACTAGTTGATAATTAAATTAAACCAACAGAAGCGCAAAATAATGATAACAACAAAAATGCCATAACGGTAAAAAGAAAGCAAAAAAAAGATTAATAACTGCAATGAGCAGAAACAAAAGCGAACCACAACACCAATTATAATGAGAAGAATAGCAACAATGGTCAGGATGACACTGATGTTACGGCAATCGCGACGTTACTGTGTCAGACATTTCAAGGTTAGTAATAAACCTTAACGTACTTACTTGCGCAAACTAATGAAGCGTGTAACATATGTTAAAAGCCAGCATTTGGCAATTTAAACGTTTAGGACTTACGAACTTAGAGCGCTGCATATCTAAACACAAGATTTAAAAATATAAAATTGAAAATTCATCTTGAAAACGAAAACTTCTCGAAGAACATAACATAGAGAAATTGATTATCTGTCTGTAAAGGAAAATTGAAACCCGAAACGATAGTTTACCAAATATTTCCATTTCAAAGAAAAGAAAAAAGAAAAACAAACCCACCATCAACTTTGAGTTATGATGCACGTTGTCAGCTACTATATGTATAACACGTGTTTCATTGGACTCAAAAAAAATCGTGAGGAATGAGCGAGCACAACAAAACAAAAAAGAAAACCAAACTCATACTACGACGGCGACTGAAATCAGCCTTAGCAGCAAAAAATTATGGCAACAGAAAATTGGACTTTAAAGAAAAATCGCAGCATCAATAAAAACATACAGAAATACATAATGAAGCATGCGGTGATTTAGAAACGTGGCCGATTATAAAAGCATGATCGAAACCATTACCATATGCATTGCATGGATAAATTGAATAAGTTTCTCAAAAAACAAAAGAAAATTTTCATGCTGTACATGGTATGAAATGTTTCAGGCCACAAATGAAGACGAAAACATTTCATATACAAAGTGTGCGTTTAAATTAACAAATATTGTAAAATGACAGGATGCTAAAGTTGAAATCAACAAAGTTGCCCAACTGTACGCGAATATGTATATAAGTTTACTTTTCAAGTGAGATAGTGGATGCTGTTCGGACGACGTTAACAGAGACTATTCAGTTAACTACAACGTCGACATTAGCGTGCGCTGCGATGCTCTAGTTATTATAGAGCAAAATCGTCTCACTGCCATTACCAGTAGCAAAGACTTACTCTACTACTCTGCCTCATTCGGAGGACGTACGAGTAATTCGGAGCTGGCATTGTTATCTATCGTAAAATTTTATTTTCCTTGTTTTACTCGAAAAAGAGAGAAAGAAATACAGAGAGAGAGGGAGAGAGAGAGAGAGAGAGAGAGAGAAAGAGAATCACTTTACAATAAAATTTTTTCAGCTCGCCGTTTTCTCTGACAGCAAAGCGAATTTTACTCTCAAAAAGTCGAAAACGGGTTCCATGAGAAAACACGGCAAAATAAAAAAAAAAATAAAAAATTTTAAATAACAAAACAAAAAACATATATATTTTGAATATTTTAAGTGAGAAATTTAAAAACTATAAAAATAAAGTGATAAAAAGAAATTTAATTATTTATGTAAATGAATGAGCTTTTATTTTCTTAATAATTAATGGCTGTAATGTAAGTTCAATTTTTAAAGTTAAAAGTTAATCATAATAATTGAACCTTAACTCTTATACTTAATATAATAACAATGATGTACTTTTACTTTATTTATATAGCAGAAGATTTTCGTCGCGTTGTAACAAAGCCTTAAAAACGTTCCATACATGGATGAATTAAAGGATTACATTGTTTGGGGATATTGTCGCTCGTAACTTTTTACAAATTAAATGCCGTAGTATGAATATATTATGCAAAAGGATCTATCTATAAACATACTCCCATCCAAAGCTATCCCCCATTAAAGCTATAAAAGTAGTTAAAATAGCTATGGGTTCTCCATGAGCGTATAGTTAGTTGCACAGCATAATTTCCGACATTTCTCCATTTAATAGGGCTTTAGCACCTTTTAAATGCAAAAGGTTCAAAACGCTCTTTTAAGGCTCAAATAATATATACCTCAGTTACGTTTTGAAAAAAACCCTTATTTTCTTAAAATTATTACAAATACGTCATTATTTTATTGCTTTTAATTTAACGAATTAAATTAATTTCATAATACTATATAATATAATGAATGATATATGTATTAAAAATTAAGTGTAATGTAATGAAAAATGCCTATATATATTTATTTGTTTTTTATGCCAATCAAAATATCTGGAAAGAAGCCATTCTTGAGAGTACAGAGTACTCTGAGTGGAGAGTGCAATATTTAATTATAAACATTTATTGCATGCTTCACTTAAATTGCGTGCAATACAGAGAAACCAGATAGAATTTGACGCTGGCGATGTTGATTCAAGATTATACATATAATATACTTTATGGGGCTATGAAGCTTCCTTTTGAGTTTTGCCAATATTTTGACAGAATGAGTTTACCCTCTCCCCACTCATCTCTGGCTAATCAACTTAAACATGTTTTCCTGCTTTTCTCATTGCTGTTGTTGTTGTTGCCCGTACTAGTCTTAGTCGATTCAGTCAGTTTCAGTTAGTTGAGTCAGTCATTTTTTTCTCTTTGAACGAGGAAGTGCACAAATTTGTTGTCGCGAGAGCATTTGCGAAATAAAATACATAAATATATACAATATTGAGATGAAAACTATTGGCACACAATGAATACTTTTACGTATGATTAATTAATTAAAATATATTTAATTCCCTAATACTTATGTTCATGTAACTAAATCTTTACTTCTTCAGATTACTTCGAATGAATGAACGAAATGAAGCAAAATATGCGAAACGTGTGTGTATGTGTAAACAATTGTTATTGTAACACTTGTTATTAATGACAAATAAATGGCAACGAGTGCGTATGCACACTCATACGCATCTAATATACTTAAGTGGATAAAAAACTGATCTGATGTTTAAATGATTAAAAGAATGAAAAGAATGGAAATAAAACGAAAAATTTTAATTATTGTGAAATGTTTTTCTGCGCTAAATAGTTCTGTTTAACTTGAAAAACACAAAATGCTGAAAAAAAGAAACTTTTTCTTACTTCCCTTGTGTGCCTGCATTTGTACGTAACAGAAAAAAAAATTTGCTGATGATTTTAAAATCCTCTACATTCACGCGAGTTTTTTCGTTGGCGTGATTAGTTAAGGTGAGTGAGTGAATGCGTGAATTTTAAAAAAAACATTTTCGTAAGAAACAATTATTCAGTGGAATTCCTTAACGCGCCTACGAATTAATTTATATGTTTAAATATTTACTCCAAAAAGTATTATTTCATTAGTTTTTATTAGTTAATATATTCACTTAATAATATTTTCTGTTCGATTAATTGCAATTCGTGTCCAACGTGGTGTAGTGTATATTTCATAAAACCACGATAGCATCTATTCATTGCATTAAATGCAACCATCCTTCGGTTACCATTTACTCCTTAATGTACATGGTTTTGCTTTTTATCACTCTCTTCTAAAAATCCCGTTAAAAGCAGTGCTGCAAACAGCTTGGTTTTCTACATAACATTTACATGTATTGTCGTTGTTACTTTTAATTTTCATCTGCGGTTGTGTGTATGTGTATACAAGTGTATGGATTTGTATGTGCTTATCGTAAGTGTACTTTCATCATATTACCTATTGTTTATATGTATACTTTACAGGGTGCAACTTGACACAATTTTCATTTACGAAAAATTTGAAGCAGAAGTAATTGCGTATGATCCGTTTGTCTTAGAAAGTGGAAAACTTTATTTTGAAAAAACATCACAATACTGAGAATGCAATGAATATTAACAATAATAAATAGATGGACAGACGAATAAACGAACACGCTTAAGTGCATTCCGAATTTGAAACTGGCCACGAATTTATATCCTTCATGGAGCTATGAAGGTTTTGAAGGAAAAATTAAATTTTGGTGATTTATTTATTTATTTATTTACTTATACATGAAACTCAACTAAAATAAATGATCAGTCGATTTCGATTTACACCCACAACCGGTACAGATCCAAGTTGCAAGTGAACAGTGAACAACACAAGTTAATTTTCGAATCATAACGAGATGTTAAGATTGCAGGTTAGCTTAAATGCGACATCGGAAAATGGCGCGTATTAGGCATAGTGGTTTTGATAGACTTTAAAGAATCCGATATTGAGATTAAGCGATAGACATCGTTGAAGTTTCTGCAAACAACTCTAAACGGGTTGAACAGCTCATAATTATTTTTACGTTGACTCAGCTTAATGAACATAAAGTGTCTAGAGAAGTGGTTAGGGACATTAGAACTTATCTCACCAAGTAATGTGAGCGAACCAATAGTACCACTAATTAACTTAATAAAGAAGGAGAGGAAGAAGGAGGAAGAATAAAACTAAATTTCTCAAGAGACAGTAAGGTTAACAGAAGCAGCCTATTTCCATAAAGAGGCAAAGAGACAAGCGGGCCCCAACCTAAATTCTTATGGGCAAACACCGCAAGAATCGCTTTTGAACTAATTTAATTGAATCTACATATCAGCTGCAGGAAGGAGACCACATAACAGAGGCATAAACTATACTATATGATACATTATAGTATTGGGTAGACATGGTCAATTTTTTGTCACTTTTGTACAGGTACTACAGCATCGCCCATAGAATGGACGTGTACATTTGACACCTACCACATCGGTTAAGAAAAATCTGTTACCGCCTTAACAGAGCTCTGTTAAATAATTAAAAGTACGATATAGTTGGATTTGAAAGCCTGCTCCGTCCATATTAAACAACGTAAAATACTTTTGTGGACGTCGCTACGTGCAGCCTTGTGGTTAGGTGCAGCGGAGTCGCTATGTCCACGCAGCTGCTAGGTGCAGCGCAGTCGCTAGAACTTGGATTCTTAGAAAATCGGTTAGGTTATGGGCCGACTCATTTCAAAATTGAAAAATCATTCCATCAAAGGGATAAAGAAATGATTGCCACCCTCTTTTAGTCTAGGGCAGTGATCATTCAGTGCGAAATCTAAAGATAATCAATTCGAATACTTCTAATGAAGACTACATTTGCGGTGACGAGTTCACGAACATTTTTTATTGTAATGAATTATGTCTCCTTGTAATGAATTAAGACTCCTTTAAATATTTCAAACCGACCTCCGGATCCAATTAAATGTGCAACAAAAATGCTCAAAATTTGAGAAGACTACAGCTGACGCGGACGCAGTCGCAGTAGAAGTAGAAAAAGAAATAGAAGAATACACGTCTACCCCTAGATTCACGTGATATAGGTGAATATAGTTGACATTTTCTAGTTTGGCCGCACTAGAGTCTCAAATTTGGGTGTTCTTCCACTATCCTCTATCCATTTTTCGCTAAAACATCCGTAAAAATAGTTCCCATAAGCAGAATTTGAATTTGTTTAGTTTATTTGAAAGATATTTTCATATAGATTCATGAAATGTCCACAAAAATATTTTACATTTTTTAATATGAGACGGAGTAGGTTTTCAAATCCAACTATACCCTAATTGGAATTATTTAACAGAGCTCTGTTAATTTCTTAACAGAGGTTTGTTAATAGAGATGGTAGGTGTCTTTGCTACTTAAATTCGAATTTATCTTCACACCCTTTAAATTTTTATAGATTTATTTGCCGTAATTTAAGAGCAATGAACAAAAAACAGAGGTATTTTCAGTTTTCGCGGTATTGTAGACCGATTTGGCCAATTTTCAACAGCAACATGCATACAAAAGCTTCCAATGTTTCTGCTAAACTTGCCAAAGTCGATAGCTTCATTTGTTTGGCCGGGAGAATGTTTAAAACAGACATAATACAGATGGACAGATGGCCTTCCTTAAATCGATTGAGATTCTGATGCTGGTAAAAAAAAATATATATACTTTGTCTCAAAATGAATATAGCATTCATCCTTCGGTGATGGGTATAAAAATATATGCAAAGCGTATGTCTGTCTATAAAGGGTTTTAATATATTATTGAACTTGTATTCGGTTTCCAATTTAAAACTCGATAAAATAATTGGGAAATAAATTGAAAATAAGTTAGAATTAAAATTTTGTCGTTAGTTTTGGACGTATTGAGAAGCCAGTTGGAATTATTCTCGTACCGAACTTCTAATTGAATATTTGAGTAGCAGGTTTTTAGAAGTATATCTACGGGATCGAAAGTTGTATACGGAAATTTTAAACAACTGTCGGTGTTTTCCAAGGCCACTTTAGCTTCTTCTGCATTCTGGGAATGTCTGTGAACAGATCGCATCCATTTTGTAACCTCATATTATCAACCGATCAAGAAATGTTTGTGTCGACTTTCAGCTTTTTATCTTCACTTTTATGCCTGTGACGACGTACAAAATTTATTCGGGTTGGGTTCGGGATGGGTTTTCATAGAAACCGGTATGCAACACGACATTTGCATCAATATAGAAACAAGGGGCTTGTCTCAGAAGAAAAATTAGACCTGCACACTTGCTGCATTATATCATTCAAAACCAATATGTGACATTTAAACATATTGACTTCCCTATGCTGAATTGACGGGTGCCGTAAAACTAGCGTTGAAGGTAAACTGAATGAATGAACTAACTTTTAAGAAAAACTTATCAATTAACCAACAAACATAGCCCATAACCGTTTACTTTAAAACTTTTGCTACACCCCTACATCATCTCGACCAATACAATTTCTCACCTACTCTCGCCATAAAATATCGTGGCCCGCAAAAAACTGACTTGCTGCGCGAATGCTCACGGGGAAAGTGCCTGAAAGATCTACCTATGTATGCAATTCAAACTTAGTGTAGTCAATTTATAATTTGAATCGCTATTCGGAATCAATTCTCTTGCTGTATAAAGATCTACTTTTTATAAGAACGTTTGGATGGAGAGGGTTTCCAAAAATGAGCACATACCACTTGCATTTTTCACATTCCTATAGTATGCGAAAGCACTTAGGTAGAGTGCTCGTAAATACGGTCGAATGCCATTCACTCTTAATAGCGTTCGTTTTTGAGATAAAACACATTATTGTAGAAAAATTTCAGCAAAATGTCTCTGAAATATGCGAATGCATGCAATATTTAGATGGGTTTAAAGTAGACCCGTTATCGACCGGTTTCAGAATAACTTTCCAAATCAACTTAATACTAATTGTTCGTCTATATATTGGCTGTTTGTCTACGCTTTCTTAAGTTTCAAAATGTTTTGGTCAAACGTTGCGCCTCATTGAATACGGAATGAAATATTTTAAAGAACTCATCACATGACAAAAATTTGATTTAAAAATTGACGAAAAATAATATTTTTTTTGGAAAACTTGATTGACAGCGAAATTTTGAAACCAATCCTATAAAAATGCATTCACAAATTGTTTTATGTGGCGAGAAAATTTAAATTTTACTATTTATTATTATTATGATAATTCATTTAGCGAAAGAAATAAATTCTAAAAGTTCTAGCATCTAAGGCTATTGATTTTGTTAATGACATTCAAACCTACGAGTTGCTAGTCCAGATTCCAATTCTATTTGGTAATGAAAATTTGTCTGGAATGGAGATTTGATATATAAGTGAAGTGCGCCAAGATTGCATTGCATTTGACTACTTCTCAGACTGGCACACACTTAAGGATTGTCGTTATAAATTAAGCTTTTGCATGGCAACAAGGTATAGAAATCGACTTTTTAGGACGAGGTTAGATGAAAAATTTTATTAGGCAAACTACTGTAGCATATTTTAAAAGCGTTTAACTTGCTTTAATTAAAGCTGTAAGTCCACGTGTACAGTTTTAAGAACGAATACAAAAATACGATGCACAAAATTTATCTTTTTTGTTGCTTGGTTTTCCTTATTACTGATGAGAAATACTTGGGCCGAAAGTTTATTCATAGCAAAAAATCAGAAAAACAAGTAGGAAACTGAAGCATCATGCGCTCCCTTCGATGAACTCACTTCCCCCTTCTTGCTTTTGCAAAGCGATAAGCGAAAACTGGATTTTCTCTTGTTAATAGATTTCACACTTTACTCTATTTAAGGAACGTATATTATGTGTCTTTTCCTCTCTCCCTCGATAATTCCGAACGAAAAAAAGGAGATTGTATTTCCTCCTTTACCTGGACGTCTGCTACACACTACGCGGCAGGTATGTTTTATGAAGCAACAAATGTTAGCGGGAGAAATTTATTTGTTTTTGGAAGTCAAGTGAAAAGTTCACTGTAGTAAGCTGAAGGTTTACAAATTATTCTCTCACTTTAGCTTTCTTTTTTCTTTTCTGCACTCGAAAAATCGAAAAATCTTCGCTGGCAACTCTACTATCCCCACAGTACCACATAAAGTTTTTGCGTACTTTACCAAGAGATATAATACTGGGACCCAAAAGTAAGCGAAGTAAGCGCGTGCGACGCCCATTATGCACTATGATGATTGTCTACCTACAGTCTTAGTTAACCTTAAAGATCTTGGGAAAAATTAGTATTTTTGCATTTATATGTTGCATCATTTGTTCGTTGGCATATGTGCGTTTGTATAATTAGGGTAAAATTTATTTATCTTGACTTTGATGTGCATTTAGATTAACTTAATCTTATCCGCAAATTTGAAAGTATAGCAACGGACTTTAAAAAATAGAGAAAAATCGAAAATTTTCGTTTTGATTTCTTCGGACTTTAAAGATGATCTTAATTTGCCCTTCTTTTTCTTTCATTTTCCACAATAATTTTGTAACTTTGAAGGCCACATTGTTAACTCAGTACTAGTTTGCATGAATTCGTAGAGATCTCATTTCATTTTATTTCTCAAACGAAATCTGTCCACTCTACACTATTCCCCCATGTGTCCCATTCTTCGCAACATAAGCAGCATGTAGAGTAGGTAGAAATTGCGAATACCATGGCAGTGGCCGCCCGTTCAACTCTCCGTGCGGTAGAGTCTACTTTGGTCATAGCTAAAGTGAATGCTCAGTTGTTAAAGGCATAACATTTACCGGAGGAACACGTGCGCGCTAGTCCGTGGCCGTTCCTTACGTTTTCCTTTTTCCTAACTACTTTCACACGGTCATGGTGTTACATGAATAGGAAACATTCTGAACAACTGAATGACGATGGGACATACTACAAAAATTATTGTGAGTACTTTCGTTTTAATGTTCTCCTCATATATTCACTACACTTTCAATCAGTTCTTAATGTCTCCTCTGAATTATATGCGCATTTGTGACATTCAAAAAGTGTTCTTCACACGTTCTTCATATTCTCGTATAACGAGGTCTCACTTTCGTATCGAAATTAATGCACGTTATACGTAATGTTTTGTTTATGTCACGCAGTCCCGAACATTTATTTCTTATACCTATAACTATTGTAAGTGGCAATGAATGCGGTTTAGTAGGTCGGTTGTTAAAAAGATTTATTTTATTATGTGCTTCAAAATTTGTTTATAGCATTTGCAAAATCAGTTACGCAAGAACATGAAAAAGCGATTTTGATTTTCACGAACGTCTGTCTCAGCTATAAATTTTCTCTTAATCCTTCGCTACTTCCCATTTTTCCTGAAATTTTACAAGCCGTTAAGTGAAGGTTGCTACTGCAATTTGAATGCATAGTCTTAGCACAATTTTCAATTGATTGCTTAAGTACTTTTGTTATTCGTGTGTTAAAAAGATGAAATTTGGTTTAATTGCCCTGTCAAAAGCTTTGCGATTTCCTTTAATTTTTCACTTAGTTTCGTAGAAAACATGCAGGCATTAGCTTATTAGGCTTCCGTCTTAAGAAATAATTTTTTTATTATATTGCATTACTTATTATGTGGATAGGAAATGATCTATATCTCTGTGGATTTAACGTCTGCACCTGGCATGTGCCTTAATGAGACGGGTTGCCTACAACCATTGGCAATCGCATTTAGTTAATTGAGGATCTCTCAGGGAGAAAGGGGGCCTCGGTACCCTGAAGGATCGCAATGGAAAATGGGTGTGGGCCAAATTCTCGTTTAGTGGTTTACGTCGAGGCCTATCTAAGTATCTCTTAGATAGCTCCCCGTGAAACTTTGGGGCAACCACAGCCGCCACGAATACTCCCCGAAGGGCCGTACCCAAGCAGTCAGGCAAAAAGGCGCTCGTCCGGCGTTTCGATGGGTAGTATGCATCTTCCTGTCGGAGCAATCTTACTTTGGGCAACCTGACCCCCGTGGACATACTTTAACTTCTTGGTTTATCGTTCAAGCAAGAACTTACACCAAGCTATACAGTTTTGGGTGATCTCATACTGTACGCATATAGCACTTGGCTTTGGACTATCCACACGTCCCGGAAAGCTGATCCATTCGCTATCCTTTCTCAAGGCAAATAATGCTTCTAAGGTTGTCATCGCACAGCACACACACCCAGCTGTGCGCCAGCCCTCTTGATATCGCTGGCCATCATCATTAGATGAACTTCACCAAGAGTACCAAATAGGGAAAGAAATGCTCCTTTTCAAATTAGAAAAGGGCGCCCCTTCCGATTAGGCTCCTTCCGCTACCAAAGAGAAAAACTTGTTGCCAGGTTATAGATAGTAAGCCTTAAATCTTTCTTTGCCATTGACTGTGCGATTCTCAAGCAAGAGGGTCATAATGCAGCAGTCAATGTTTTATAGGGAGCACCACGAAGAGGTGAAGGTTTCGGCACATCTATGGGTAAACCAAGGATCCCATAATTTCGCTCCCCAGGAAATGATCTATGATATTGGTACGAAACTCTTTTCTTGATACGGTTCGTATCACTATAATGCGTCAATCCGCTTTTCCGCTAATTTTTTTCGTCAACCGTCGGCTGCACGACGCACCACGAATTTGCACTTGCTTTTTCTATTTCTTTGTTAATTTTTGTTGTCGGTCGACAGCGGCATAACGCCTGGAATGTGCACCTGGTTTTTCCCTCCTTCGGAAGTTTATTTTCTGGGAAAATCAATTAGTTGGAATGAGCTGTATTTGGGATTTCGGTAACAATATAAAGAGTAGGAGGAGAAACACTAAAGAAATGCTTGTTTAGAATTAGAATAGTAATGAACTGCAACTCGAAGAGACTTGAAGATATTTGTAAAATACAAGGATCTGCATACGCTAGAGTCATTATTTCGGTAGTACCGTATAGATGTCTGATGCTATAGAATTACAATCACGAAATTTTCTTTGTAAGTCCCGGATTCCTTACTGGGTAGTAATAGTAGAAAAGTCCGGCTAACACTGTTTTTGTGATGTAAATGGAAAGAATGATATGCTTTCTGGCAGACACAAAACAACTCAATATATGGCCGGAACTCAAATCAATATTGATTGGAAGGATCAAATTGTTGAAAGTCAAGTTTGACAAGAGATAGGCATACCATGCACGAAGATACTATATACTTATCATATACTTGTTTGTAATTTTCTTTGTTGTTAAAGCAAGAAACTCAAGTTCGAATTTGTGCCACAGCTGAATGCTTCCATTACAACGTAGTAAGATTGAACACAGCATGTGGACATTAGAAACGAAAAGAAAACAAAAGAAAGAAGGAAAACAAACTTGGTTTAAGGTGATTGAAGAGATTTACTACTTTACTACATTAGGTGTATATGTTTATGCATACTAAGAATGCAAAGAGAACGAAAGAATTGATAAAATTATTTTTTAATTTTTGTCCAGGGCATATAAAGCCCGCTAATAATTATCTTAGATCTGATAGATGTGTAGAAAACGTTTGGAATCTCCACAAATGCAATAACATTTGTATTCAAATAATATTTAAAGAAAGCTATAAATTTGTATTAATACAGTTTTCCTGCCTCTCCGCAAGTACATGACAAGTAAAATACAAAACTTATCGAAACACATGCAGAGAGTAAAAGTAAATGTTTTTAATATTTCACTAAATATCCTTACATTGGGTTCTTCGTTTTCTTATTTCAAGTTTTTAAATAACGGTGTCGTTACTTTGCTGACTACATCGGAAAGTCAATGTCCTTGATGTCAGCAATAGACAATTTATTGTAAAAAATTGTTCACACTAACTGAGAAAAGATGAAACGGAAAATTTCTTAAACAATTTTGCCACCTCTTGTGTTCCAATATATGTATGTGTGTGTGTGTGTGTGTGTATGTACTTGTATGTAAGTGACAAGTATCATAACTAACAATTTGAGTTATTGTGCTTTATAAAACCTAAAAATATGCACTGAAAAATGCTTGCAATTTACTTTTCTTACATAACACTTTTTACATCCATAGAGAAGACTGCATTCACTGATTGTTAGGCACGCATAAATTATGTGTCCTTTCATTAAAGAAACAACAGCAACAACAACAAATAAGAAGAACAGCAAAAATCTTGAAATTTGTTGCTGCCTTTGTTTTGCATTATTTCGTACTGACAGCTTATGTACGCTAATGTACGCTAAAAGCGTCCTCGATGCAGAGAGAAAAGTTACAACAATTTCAGATAGCACGTAACAAATAAAATAAAGCAAGTAAAGTGTGGCTCATCATTAAATACCCTACATCATGCTACAATTATCTGCATACCGACTTTTCAAAAGAAGGCGTTTTATGGGAAGTATAGAATAGTATTCGTCCTTTGGCCAAAACACATCAGTGTACTAAATTTAGTCAAAATATTTCAAAAATTGCGATTTGTAGATTGAATACAAGAAAACAAAACAGACGGACAAACTCACGGACAGACAAGCTCAGATGGATTTAGAAGATAAAAGGTGTGTCTGTCTCAATTTTTCTAAACGTTGCATACATTTGCAGAAACTTATTGTGCTGGTGCAGGGTATAATAATTACAGACATTACAGTTGAATGAGGCGGCGATTAAAACTTTAAGCCACATTTCCTAATACATTTTTTGATTTATTTTCGCAATAAACTAACAGAAATTATACCTGATTTCCGTTTAAAGTTGTCTTTTTCATTGCAGCCCTTATAAGGAATGCACCTCAAAACGTGAACTGGCACGAATCATATTCAGTGAGATTCGTTTTCTTCTCAATGAATTTATTATCTGGATAAAATTTCGTCATAAACTGGACTTTTTTTTGCCATGTAAAGGCTTAGTTTTAATGAGAATCCTTGTGGGATTTATTTATTTATTTTTTATTTACTCACACATCAAACCCAAACAAAATAAATTAACAGTCGGATTCCTAGAAGTAAATCTTATACTAATTGATATTAAAAACTAGTATAAAGTAGAGAAGAGAGAAAAAATCATGTACACACCTAGCACAGAGGCACACCAACAACCGGTGCAGATCCATGTTGCAAGTGAACCCCTAAATCACTGCAAACATACAAAAGCTTCGCAACCGATAACAGTAAACAACACAAGCTAATTTTCGAATCATAAAGAGATGTTAAGATTGCAAGTTAGCTTAAATGCGACGTCGGCAAATCGCGCGTATTAGGCAAAGTAGTTTTGATAGACTTTAAAGAATCCGATATTGAGATTAAGTGGTAGACGTCATTTAGGTTTCTGCAAACAACTTTAAATGGATTAAACAGCTCGTAATTATTTTTACATGAATTCGGCTTAATGAACATAAAGTGCCTAGAGAAGTGGTTAGGGACATTAGAACTTATCTCACCAAGCAATGTGGGCGAACCAATAGTACCATTAATTAACTTAATAAAGAAGGGGACATCAAGAATAAAAGTAAGTTTCTCAAAAGACAGTAAGGATAACAGTAAGGAAGCAGCCTATTTCTATAAAGCGGCAAAAGGACAAGCAGGTCCCAACCTAAATTCTTATGGGCAAACAGCAAGAATCGCTTTTGAACGGATTGAACTGAATCTACATAACACCTATTGGCCCAGTGAAGACCACACAACAGAGGCATACTCAAGTATTGGGGTAACTAAGTACATGAATAGGCTTTTTGTAATAAAAGGATGAACAAGCTCTTAATGAAACCTAGCGCGGACCTAGCTTTACTCAAAGAAAGCTCAATGTGCAAATTAAAACATAATCTTGTCGAATAGAATCCCTAACATTTTCCAAGTTGTGTGAGTCAATGCAATACTCGGTACTGAACGATTTTCTTCTTAAGAAACAAAACGATTGCGATTCGAAGGAGAAGGAAGAAAACAGTTTAACATCATCGGCGTACATTAAGATCTGACTGGGTTTAATCACCGAGAGGAGATCATTCATGTATAAATGAAATGAAAGGGATTCTAAGTGGCTGCCTTGAGAGACGCCAGATGTCACGGCAAATTCATCGGAGGCGATGAAGTTAAACAGAATCCTGAATAATCCGTTATGCAGATAAAAGCTTATCTATTTCACTAACTAGAGAGGGAAGCCAGAGGTATAGAGTTTGAAGATCACTAAGTTATGGTTAACTAAGTCAAACGCTTTGCTCAAATCAGATGTGAGATAATATAACATAGACTTACGTGTTTTAATCTAAGTACAGTTAATTTTCATGTACTATTCAAAGTTAAACTTTTTTTGCTATAAAAGGGCTTACCCTTCGTAGAAACGGTTGCATAACGTAAAGAGAGTTCAAAGCATTAACGTTACTAAGGCAAAATATTATTATTCAGCGATTCAAGATATAAGAAATTTTTAAAGTTGAAAGTATTTTTCATTTAATCACTTCTTCAACATAAGTCGTTATTTGCCCACGCGTCCTACATTTTTCATATTAATCTACATATTATTACATAGCGATTTCCAAAAATTTCCAAAACTTTTCATATAACAATTTTTTTTTTAAAATAAGGTATTACACGGGCTACGGTTATAAAAACCGTCCAATCCAATCCATTTTCAATATAAAATTACATGGGCAGACATCCGCAGAGGAATAGAAAGACAACCTTCAGAAGTGATTCAGAAAGTGAAGTGATTTAAAATGTGCAAAATTCCAGATGAATGACATCTAAAGTTTGTTCGCACACAAGCGAATGCAAATAATTCAAAGTTCATTTAGAAAAGAAAGCTAAAACAATGATTGAATCAAAAAAAAAAAAAAACACCCGAAACAAGTAGAAAAATATTATGCATTTTATAATGAATCTTATATAGCCATCATTACACAAATAATATCTCTTTAAATGACGACATTTCCGCGCAAACTTTTTATAAATAATTTGCGATATCTTTACGATGACGTCCACTGGCAAAGCAGATTTGCTCTAGTGATTCAAAAACGCATGTCTTTCAATCTTCGCGAGTTCAACAACAGTGGGCGAGGCATTAAAGATAATTTAAAAAATTAACAATAAAAATGAAGTTCATACATGGCGGCCATATCCCAAACAGAATCAATTCAATTTAACTTCTTTTCAATACTCGTACATGGCCGAATATGCACAATCGAATGTATATTTAAACATATGGTGCAACTTAGTTGGTCATATTTCGATATTGCTTTTGTTTACTTGTTGCACCGTCAAAGAATGGGAGTTTACGAGCTTTGTTTTCACATTTGTAACGTCAAGAAGTTCGCATTCCCTACTTACCCTAAAATATTTATGTATATATATACTGTTAGGGAGAAAAGTCGTGATCTTGTGAGCGGGGAAAGAAAAGAGTAGGAAAAAGAGTGTAAAAGGGAGAAGAGGTGCAGTGCGTGACGTCCGCGAGACGTCTGTTTTATTTGAGTGCGGGGTACAAAAGTATATTGTTTTCTCGACCGGTTTTACCGGGAGACCGGTACGGAAATAGAAAATGAATTATAAAGAAAAGAAACACAGTGTGAGTGTCACCTTGAATTAAGGTTTCTTTTGAACTTTGAGAGAACATGAAATAAAATTACGTGAGAATTGTTTGTACGCCCGAGAGAAGATAGATAAGAGAGTCTAAGAAGTTGGCATATTTGATCCGGAAAAAATAGGTGGTCTTGCAGGTGAACCCTGGTGACCGGCGAGCGTTTCCCGGCACAAAGAAAAAGTGCATACTACATATATATTGCATTCATCATCTGTGTAACAGGCTAAGCCCACTTTGATATCCCCGTCTGATTGTTCACATGATCGAATCTGCTTGCAATGTTTTGCTAATGAAAATTAAAACATATTTCCCATAGTTGTTTCAAAATTGAAGACAATAAGGGTTTTTTAGCTTGCGATGATGGAAGTAGAAGATGCACCTCAAATTTTTTTGGATTCGTAGAGTACACAAAAGTGAACGAATGTAAAGTTTGCTTTCAGCGTAGATAATATAATATATTCTGTAATTAGTCTGTTGAAATGACGAACTAGTGTTTGCGTTTATATGATTGTATGTGTCCTTTTTATCTTTCCTGGTGCGCAATTTTCTCTCTCACAATTCAACTGTTAATGCTTCTGCAATGATTCCAATCAATGTCAGTGTTTTGCGTGGACTATAACAACACTAAAGACATGATAGTAACGACAGTGCTCTCTAATATTTAATTGTTTCAAACAAAAAAAACAAAATTAATTATATACGTTTCCAAAACACGACGTACGACTACTTACTGTAAATCGAGGTATTAAAAAAAAAAAAAAAAAAAAAAAAAAAAAAAAAAAAAAAAAAAAAAAAAAAAAAAAAAAAAAAATTACGCTCGTAGTTCTAGCATTAACATCTCCACGACACGAGAAAACATATATTGAAAACTTCTTCATATATCTTGAAACTTGCGACTTGTAAGTTCAGCACATGCTTAAGTGGATTCGAAAAATGATTTGCGAGCAATTGACGTAATGAAAATGGACTCTAACTTAAATTCCTCGGTGTTTTGCATACATCCTTACAAGTTTGTTATATCCTTATTACCCGTGAGGCAGAGTAGATTTGCACACGTATGTCGAATTTACATAAAGCCTTACAGCGGATACGATCAGATCGATCGAACATATATATATGAATGCATTCTTGGCTTTAATCTAAATTCATGTTCGATTACGTCGATATAGAAATCATATATATAGCAACAATGAATTCTTACAAACACCACCACCACCACCGCTATTGTTTCGACCAATACGGAAATATATACTTTACGCATATTAACTGGTATATACCTGTCGTTCGTTTCTATTTTTCGAAAAAAATAAAACTTAGTTCACATGTTTTTTTTTTCTCGTTAAAAGTTTTCCTCCCAAAAATAGTTTTCAGTTTGAC
The DNA here is from genome assembly GCA_000688715.1 of Glossina pallidipes. NCBI lineage: Eukaryota > Metazoa > Arthropoda > Insecta > Diptera > Glossinidae > Glossina > Glossina pallidipes. The sequence goes on along the minus strand of KK499878.1, from coordinate 517,456 downwards.
TAAATTTTCCGTTTTAAAAACATCTATTTTTTATTTATTAAAGCTCGCTTGCCTAAAGCCGCATGGGTCTTACTGACTGGTACTAATCTCTGGAAAAAATTATAACAGCCATGTTTTGACAAAGTTTGCTTTAAATCTTCGTACATGTTTTTCATTTCTCCTCTTTTAGAAAAATATCTACGTTTTGGAGGTAATTTCTTAAATCTGGTAGATCAACTCATATTACATTCTGTGGTAATCAAATTTTTTATCTTTAGCGCTTCATGGGTTCGACGAAATGTTCAATTGCTTTTCACAGAGCAAAGTTTGCCTGAATATGGTCTGTTTTGTGGGTCATGTCTTGCGTCGAGTGCGGGCGTGTGCCAGATTTCAATATTCCGTGCAATTTTAATTATTTGATGACACCTTAAAATAGGTGCCAGAGATTTAGTACCGTTGTTTTCTTTTTTTTTTTTTATCAATTTCTATCTTTGGCAACTAACATCTTGCTATAAATCCTGCAGAACAAAAAAGGTACGTTTTGAAAATACGTTCGTTCTCAGAACAAATAAAGTTTAATTACTTTTCTTTTCTCTTGCATTTAACAGCAGAACACTTCCATTTCAGACTGCCAAATGAGTCTTCTACATAAAAAAGCAAAAAATGAAAAAAAATAATAAACGAATCTACTCTTCATTTAACTAAACAAGTTTTCTTTCGAACAACACCAAGCTTTCTAAGGTAATGGTAAAAGAAGTTAGAATCATCTAATAATCGTTAAATGAATGATAAACCGATAAAGGAAGAAGGAGAGTATAGTGCTGTTGCATTAAGTGTGCCTTTTAGTGAGTTGAATAACTTTCCAAGCATTTCCATATATAATGAAATGCACTTCAAAAGTTCCTAAAACTCAATTAGGATTAGTTTATATATGTATTGTAAATGTTTAACTGGTATACAATCTTGGTATATAATTGGGAAGCGTGTGTAGTAGTCATTTATTAGGGAAGTCCTGTAAAGTCTATTGTATGCAATGCTTTGTTTTTTCATCTTTGTATATATTACGAGATTAATGAACTCGTTTGTGCACTTTGCTTTAGCATGCAAATAATTTGAGGCAAATCAGCGTAGGTCAGGACACAACATATATAGTGCTTCGATGTGGATTCAATTATCACACTTTGCTTGTGAAGCAATATGAAATTATATGCGACAAGATTCTGTTTGAGAGTCGGTTTGTGGTTCTAAAAATGCCCGCAACAAAATCTCGATTTTATCTAAACGAAAGCAGACTACTCTTTAAAGTGCTTTTAAACGAAAGGGTAAAATCCGTGTATGAGTCACAATATGCTTGAAAATTCAAAACAATATTCTTAAGTGCTGCACTACCCTGGTCTTCTTAAAGGAAGGCACCTCCATAAAAGCCATAGTGTTAGGATCGAAGAAAAGCTAAATTGAATGATTTATTAAGCATGTAATTTAAAAATGTTGGGAAAAGCATGAAAAAAGAACAACAACAAAATAAATCAATACCCAGGTATATAATGGAACGGATAAAATGGATATCAAAAATGTTCATTTTAGAGGCGATCGACACGTACTGAAATAAAAAAAGCAATATTTTATGAATAAATTATCTACCGCGACAATCTCTTGCGTATTTAACTACAAAAAGTTATTTTTGTAGTTTTTTTTTTAAAGTCACAATGAAAATTTCTGGATTTATGCTGTTTGCTGTTTGCTGTTTGTTGTTTTTCGAGTGGTTTAGGTTTTGCGACCATTTAAAGGGACGCCTTTCTTCTTTTGTTTGGAATTCGAAGGCCATGGAAATATTCTTCCACATTTGGATAATGGTCCTCATTCTTTTTCTTCGAAAATTTTCGCTGCATCTATCAAAGACAGAAGGGCACGTTTTACATGTTATGTGTGTGTGTGTGTGTGTGTGTGTACGGAAACGATAACGAAAACAGCTAACAAATGCATAACTAATCAGCCGAAATCATAAAACAAACAACAAAAATTTTTATTAGAGAAGTTTTATTTTTTTGCCAGAGTCCCCGAGTATTTTCGAGCATTGCGTTGTTTATTGGGCGCAGGTAGTCTTTTTGGTGTCTTTGGAGAAGAGCTCGAAATTTTACAGAGAAAATTTCTTTAAGCTAATAAACTTCTTTATGAATTTTCTAGAACTTTCCCACTATTGGCTTTCTGAAGAATCTACAGTGGTGTACCCCTTTAAGTAGTCTCTTCCACTATAAAATCTCAATATTGAAACGAAATTTACCCATTTTTATAGGATGTGAATAAAAGAAAGAAGAAGATTTCCTAGAACTAACAATAGAAATTCGAAATTCTTCAGCAAAAAGTATTGAAATGGAAACCGCTTCCATTGATAGAATTACCAACAGAATACGTACTTCTACATGGTGGTCTTGTATTGTGATGAGAGATACGAGATGATGACGTTAAAATTTGGAATTTATTCGCAAATCCAGGTTATTAATGGTTTTACAATGGGATGCATACATGCGAACGTTTATTTTCGCTTGCCTGTGGTGGATTGTGGTGGCTGTGTTTGGTTGCAGTTTCCAAAATACATATAATATATGCATGTATTGCTATGTATGCACTCTCATGTCATTCGCACACGCTGGTCTTTCAAAGTAAGTACTTAGGTTAAAATATGCTGCACAGCCACACAATTTGTTTGTAATGCGAGAACAATAGTTCTACATGCCCGCACAAATCTGCACATGTACAAACAGTTGGAAGGAAAGAGTTACATTTATTTACATGGAAAATAAATTTTTCATCTGACATTTTGTAATCTAAAATTAATTGCGTAGAATTTCTTCATATTGTTATGTCGTTGTTAAATGTTAATCGTTTCTTTGATTGGTGTTTAGTTTAAAATAAAGGGGAAATTTTTTCAAAAAAAAAAATTAAAAAGCAAATATTCTGGTTTGTGTTAACAAATAATGAAACTATTGGGTTGAAAGTAAAAGAGATTGGTTGCGTTTTCTCTGTTCCCGTTATAATCATATTTATTAGTTATATGGCAAGGTAGGCGACTCACTGAAATCTTTACAATACCTTTACTTGAAATAATGCTATAAATTAATCGATTATGACTACTTTTACTATGATGTTCTGACGTATATCTGCACTAAATTTCACATCGATTCTGACTATATAATATTCGAAAATTCATCAAAATAAAGACGCCCCAAATTTGCGTAGAGTGTGTCTTTGCCGAAAAATATAACTGTGCTTATCAGCAATAACAGATTGCGAGTACATATTAGTTCAGTCCGTTTTCTAGGAGAGAGTGTAAGTAGTACTACGAGATACTGAATCAGACTATGACTTCATCATTTGAAAGCGTTCTGTATAAGCTATACGCAACTGTGTAAGATATCTAACTAAAATTTTGGAGCTTCGACCGGGTGTAAATCTGTCCCATTTACGGGAAACTTTCCTTTGGCCGCTTAATTCGAAGCATAGCGTTGCTGAATTCTTACGAGCGATTAATGGTGCATGCGTGACGATATCTTAAGCCCAAATAGCCGGGATTCGGAGTAGGAGATTAACATCGATGATGAAGTTGAATATTCATCGCAACCAGAATTGATTATCTTATCCCGAATGTGAGCATCTCTAAGATGTCCTACCAACGATAACTGATGTAAGTAATGCAACAAAATTTACTCAAAAAATGTTTCCAGCTCTAACTTGGCGGCTCTCACCCTCCTCGCCGTTATCAGCTTACGTTACTCTTTCCGATTAGCACGGATTTCAATAGATGGTTTATTGTTTGCCGGAACGGTGCTTCCATTGTTATGACGATCTTCAAGTATAAGTCCCTTTGGGCATAGCCTCAAAGGACGACATATTTTTTTGAGATGGAATTCGCAAAATTGATGAGAGGTGGGAAAAAATAATAGCCAACGACGGACAATACTTTGATTAATTTGGTAATTCGTTTTGTTCTAAATGCATTTTAGACCATAAAAAAACGACCCGAACCTAAATTACGCTCCCAATACAATGAGCTCTTACCTTTAATTGGTAATGAAGACGATGCCGGCTCACAATGCAAGCAAAAGATTCGATTCGGAACGCTCTGATGATAATAAAGAACAGTTGATCCATCTGTCGTTTTGACGCATTAAAGAACTTAAAAAGTTTTTATTACGCATTCTTGTCGGTTGGTTTGCTTCAGTATCTGTGCTGTTGATTTGAATATTTTATCGACCGCCTACTTGATTTTTTGTTCACCTTTTCGTCTTTCGCGGTCGCATGCAATATTTCGGCATGTCGGTCCATCTGTCTAATATCTGTCTAAACATTCTTATGTCCAACACACCTGTCGCACACATACAATTTCCGCGATATTTTAATACTATTATGTGGTACATTGCCATGTTTTGGCCCAAGCCGAAGGTTTTTGAATATGGATTGAAAGGACTTTTCTTTGCTTTGATACCAATAAAGTGTTCGTGAAAAAGTTGTTATGCGAAATAAAGTTTCGACTTATAATATCACTTAAAGCAAATCGGTAAATGACGATAGTATTTTGGCATTCTAAACGAATAAGGAAAATTTGAATGGCGTGATGTCATTTTTTGAACCTCCTTCCATGTAAACGCTGTTACCAAAAGTAAGGCTTTACTTAGATTTACTTTTTTTCCATTTTTGGTATTTTGTGATGCAAATTGACTCAGAGTAATGATTTGATTTTAAAATTTCCCGTTCTAGATGTGAGCCGTATTGTTTTGTTCTTCAGACGGATGCTCATAAAAAGGTGCTCGTGAAAAGTAAATCCTTATTAAAGGAGGACTAGTTCTAATTTGTAATATATTTTGACGAATACAGATGAAGAGTAATGAGTTATAGATACATTAAGATTATTACGTTTCGTCTACGTCGATTCACGTTTTGAGTCCCCTGTCATATAACTAGTAACTATTTTGTTGGTAGTTAATAACGAAAATATGGGAAGAATTGTTTTAGGCAAAGTGCTGTAAATTATTGAAAGGTTGGTTTTTCTCGATTATATTATAACATAAAGTGTTTTAATTTTTTAGTTTTCTTTATCGTTATACACACTTATGATCAAACGTTTCATCAATTTATTGAAAGTAAATGTGTGTGTGTGTGAATGTAGTGAAAAAAAAAAAAAAAATCAAAGAGAGGATGAATAGTTCGTAAAGCTCACTAAATGATTTATTAAAAATGGAACATTTTCGGTCCTTCTCCCGAGCACAGAAAATTATATTGCTTTTCTTACGTCTTCCGTAAATCCTTTTCCGGTGCTCGTACTCTTCTTTAATAATGTAAATGTAAGTGGATTGTGAAAAAAATCAATACACACAGTCGAACATAAATCACTGCAGTTAAATGAAGACATTAAAAATGAAATAAAATAAAAACTGTGATAATAAAATGTAAGTTGGATATGTGTGCAAAAAAATCCCGCTTCTAAATAAATTTGTTGCTTAAACCGGCTTTTTTGCAATATTACATGAATGTCTAGCAAGATGTTGCCCGCGTCAAAGTTGCGACTGACGACTTGCTTATACAAAAACATTTTATTAAATTTTCTATATTCGTTATGTGGTATGTCAAATTTTTATACGTAATGACTGTCTACTACTTTCTACTAATTTCATTCGGTTCCCGGGTGCAGTAACCTGTCGTGGCTTTAATAAATAAAATGCAGCAAATTTTTTGTCTCATTTTCTGGTTTCGATTACAGAATTAAAAATCCACTTTTGCAGTGGTTATTAAAGCTATGATTGCTGTACATGGATGTATAAGTAACGAAAGAGCAAATAGTTTTATAAGATTTACCTGAAATTGCTATCACAACTGAATATACACATTCTCCTTATCTGGCTGGGCTGAAATTCAATAAAAACGCCAACGTTCATTTACGTATATTTGTATGGTTAGGTGATTGGCTGCGAATTTTTTTTTTATTTACCGCCGTTTTCGGTTTATTCAAGTGCAAGTTTTATGGACTTTATTGTATTATTATTATTTTTAGCTTAAAAGCTGTAATGTCTTAACTTTTTTAACGATAATGTAATTCATTATAACGTTTGATTCAGAAACAGAGAATCACAGAACATTTAAAATTCTTACTTTTATCTATGTTAATATTCGGTCTTCACTTCGGTAAGTGTTGATAAAATTGAAAATAGATAAATTTGTAGCTATGTTTTTCTATGCCTTCACTGATGGCAGTGTAGTGATGCAGTAGTCTTCAAACTTGCTATACTAAGTTTCTTTTCCAATTTGTATACCCACCACTGTAAGATGGGCGTATACTCGTTTTGTTTTTCTCCATAGTGTATGTAACTTCCAAAAGGAAGCTTCAGAGCCCCTATAAAGTATATATATTCTTGATCAGCTTGAAATTCTGAATTAATTTAGGCATGTCTGTCCATCTATGTGGTCTTTGTTTTTAGCACTTATTTGGTAGCAAAAATGCCTATATCGACACAAATGTGTTAGAAAAATTGGAATTTTTACCACGTAGGTTGGTATTGAAAATGGGCAAGATCGGTTAGAGCAGAAGCCCGCAGTAGAGCACAAATTCCACGCAACTCCGTTTTTCTTAACAAAAATATATGGGTTTGTGCTCGTTACTCAGAAATTATAAAAGTTAAGAGAGTGAATTCCACACGTTCCACATTTACTTTACGATCCACGATTTCTGCTTTTTATGTGCAAAAATGGAAAAAAGCGGCCATTCCCACACAAAGTTGCAAGTGTAACTTTAAATGATCTTTTTTTTTCATGTTTTTGAGGTTTTATGCTTATTCATCATAACGGAAACTGGAAAAAACTACTAAAACTATTTTATAGATTCCTAAAATTAAGGCGTATTGGTATTGTATATGGTAAGGGTGCAGAAAATTTAAGGGGACGACGCCGCCACTCAGAAGAATCTAAGGGAGAGAGAAAAGGTAGATTATTATTACATTAATCGATTGTGGGTAATCTTCAGAATCGATTTATTTCAATTTTTAGTTTTAGTTTTATTGTGGAAAGAGCAAATTTATATAGACTTTTTACATACCTACTTAAGAATAATACAAATTTATTAAATCTTGTTCCATTATAAATATAAGGAAAGAAACTAATATTTGCAGTAGCGTAGATAGCGAAGAAAAATCTAAAACTAAAAACCTGCAACTAAAGTGAAGTATCAAAGTATGACGTGTGAATGTATTTTAATACAGGGTTTAAGGAATTTGTGTTATAAGAATGCTGTTATGTAAATGACAATTAACTATACTTTTTTTTTTTGATTAAATTTCCTGTAAGTAGAGGGTCTTCATTTATCATTTCGTACAACAATTTTGGCACAGGAATTCCTTGTTGCAAAAGTAAACAATAACAAGCAAGCAAGAAAATTAAATTCCGCCGTAATCGAATTCTTCATATCTAATACTTTTATTTAAAAAAAAAAAAAAAAAAACTCCAATACTCTATAAAATTGAGTGAACGTGCCTATAACTTTTTTACATGCACTGTAACATCCCGTAACCCGTAGAATATACGGGGATAGTTTTATCGTTGCTTCTCATGTAGTTTATGAATAATGAGCAAAATGAATTAATTTTTTTTTTTTTTGTTTTTTAAAATAAAGATATTTTCAATTTACATTGTACGCTGTGTCGATTTAGACCATTTTTAATACCAACGTGCATGCAAGAACTTGTAATGTTTTTGCCAAACTCACAGCCGATGTATTTAGAAGAACGTTTACCACAGATATTGAATAGGCGGACATACGGATATGCCTACAATAATTCAGAATTTGAATCTCATCATAAGTATATGTGTATTTTACTGTGTGTGTGTGAAGCTTCTGGGCATTGCAAACTTTCTCTCTTCGCCTCTCGGTATTGAATATAAAATAATGTCTCCGCATCGGTCAAATCTATTTGGTAAGCGTTTTGACACTCTTGCGCTTGGGATTGAGAGCAATTAGTGCAGTTTTAACTTGTTTTGTTGTTGTTTATTGGGAATATTATGTAACGTTAAAAGGTCCATCAATCCTCGCTTCCACGAATGGAAAATTGATATTTGGCCGGTTCAGGTATGTTCCTAACATTGTCATGTGCTGACAGCTGTAAATAATCGAAATCGTTAATAGCAAGAGAGCACTGACGAGGAACTTTAAAAAATTAGAGAGATTCACTTGCCTTTCTTCTCACTCGTCATATGCTTGCAACGGAAGTCGGTAGTTTTCAATTTGTGGCATAATACCTTCAGCGCATTTAATGATTTCTCGGTTTATTTTGAAATTTTCATAAAATACTTTAAAATGTGAATTCTCTTCAATTTTACAAATTTCGTAGATTATATTGAGAAGTTAAATAGACGGTTCAATATTTTTGCTCACTTTATTCGCAATGGGTTTATAAAGATATCGAATCGTTTTAGGTATGTTTAGATGTCTGTTTAAAATCAGTTATGAATGTCTATGTTTAAGTGACACTGACCGGTCTTGATGCAAGGATGAACGGTACGACCTATTTTGAAACTGCTATCCATCATATGAAAACCAATTTTCCATTTCAAATATCGCTCGAGAAAAATTGGTGAACACTAGTTTTATTATACATGATGCGCAAAATTTAAATGGGATGGCACAGTTGATCAGATCCCCTCTCCATATAAATGCTCTTTGGTTTTTTTTTTTTATGAAATTTGGATGTCATATGTGTGTGTATGAAAAATAAAGCTAATTTATTATATATATTGTGACGGAGAAAAATGAAAAATTTAATACGGCGAAGTAGTATAGGGGAATAGTTGCTTGTTATTATGTTTTAAATTAAAAGCGCTCTAAAAGATCTCAAAGTGCAAACTTTTAATAGCTTCTCTTCTTATTTTTTCCATCTATTATTAATATAGTAATAAAAGGTAATAAAGCTTTGTTTATCTACAGATAGAATATATTTGCACTAAACCATATTCAAGTGCCATGTTTTAACTGAAAAGAAAAAAACCAAAAGAAAAAACAACTGAAAAGGCGGGCTCATGTTTGCCTCGTTTCCACTAGCACGTTTTTTCACGGCAGCTAATATTTGATCCTTACCAGCCTTATCAGCCTTCATATATTTAAAAATCGTACTATTTGGATCAGAAAGACTTTTGTCACACATGCGCTCTAAAGCTTCAAAACTTTCGTCAGATACTTCCATTAATCCTCGAGGCTCTGTATCAACCACTGTCTCATCAAGGACCATTTCTTGAAATTCTTCCATTTTATTTTTTATATTTATTTGCCGGATTCTTTCCTCCAAAATGTTCTGCAAATCTTCTCCGATATCTAAACTTCTTCGGTCGCTCTCCTTTATTTCGTTTTTTTGTTTCGTTGCACTTTTTCTGTTTAAAATGGCGGAATATTTGTTTTTGATTAAAGTTTCAAATATTATTTCTAAATTAATAACAAGTAGATTTTTATTTCATGTATATTGTGCGTCGTTCTTTGGGATGGTAAAACGAATTGTGTCAGAGATGATTATTTGTTCTCTTACCTCTCCATAGTTAAAAATGTTTTAACAATATTGCGCCAATTTTCACTCGATTCAAAATTTTGCACTTCAAACATATCCATTAAATCTGTTGTTGTTCTTAAATGTTTTTATTTAGCTATCAGTAGACGCTAAAAAAATACGTTAAATACTTTAGAAACATCATCTCTGTATTTGGAAAAGAATAACCAGTCTGATGCGCAGGAGAGTTGCTATACCAGCAATTTCACAAAGGCTTTGAAGAAACAGGCAAACATATAAAAAATGTTATAAACAAATAAAGGAAAATATTTCGTCTAAGACGCCGCTTTACAATCCATAAACTACGAGAGAACGCGCTTAAGCTCAATGATGCGTTATTCCTATTTTCGAGAGGAGACTTCAACTTTACCCACTTTTTACGAGATTCTGCGGGAGAAGTCAACTCATATGGCTTTGTACGTATACAACTTGTAGATTCATTCATAAGTGCGCTTCAAGTTTTTGTCTTTTTCCTCTCACTAAGAGGATATTTCGTATAGGTATATGAACACGATGGTGATAGCCGTCAAGAAACTTTTCTCTTTTAATTTTCTTGTGTCACTGTATGTGGTTTTGAGAAAGATGACAACAACGTTGGGCATGAAAATTCAGCTTTACACAAGGCACGGCAAGATGTCACAAATTGCAAATAAGACCGAAGATGACGCTCTCAAGACACGAAGTGCACGAAAAATTGTACGCCGAGTGATATTTCCAAAAATGTGACCTATAAGTTAAGGAGCACAACAAGCAAGCTTTCAACGATTCATAATAGATAATGGGCCTCATGAACTTGATTTATTCTTATCACAAGCGATATAAAGTATAATACATTTAGAGTCTATTGCGTATATTAATCACATATACTTAATCAAATTGCATAAAATGTAATCATCATAAAATTCCATATCATATCAATAGTATAAAGAACAGTTAAGTTATATTTAAATTGCAGTTGCATTGTGATTGCGCCTTTTCTTGTTTCTTTACATGCTAATGAACGAAAATATAATAAATATTAAGTTATTCATCGCTTTTGTAACTTTTAGCAAGAAGTTCTTAGTAGATACCACAACATACATACATGGGGTCAGATTAAGATAGGATTTAAACTGGGATTTCCTACTTGAGTTAAGTATGTTAGGTCACCTCCTTGAAATGGCAACAGCATGCGCATTGTTTTAGCAAAGAAAAAAAGACATTACGATAAAGTTAACTATGATTGTCTCAATGGAAAAGTATACAGGAACAGGCTTTGATGGCATGCTTTGCTGGAGTATCGATGGCAAACTCTGGAAATTTGGATTTTTGTAGAGTTACATTTTCATCCTTTTAACATGCAGCGAATTTAAACGTATCTTCCATTGGTCAATTTACAATTTTGTACATACATTACTAGGACCTGATCACGATATTTCAAACTCCAGTCTTGAAGCACTTCGCATAGAACCACTGACACGCCTATGCTTTACAAAATATTAAGCATTTTTTTTTTTTTTTTGTATTCTCGTCTGAGATGGTAGGTATGGAAGACTAGCTTCAATATGAAAATCAAATGTTTGATGAGACTTGTGCATATATCCGTGATGAGCTGCACAAATAAAATTCTTGTCGAGTTCTTGGACGACATATACTCTAAAGCAATGTCAGTACTATAAGTCAATATAAAAAAAGTATTCTTAAATTTTCGTTTTTCTTCAGCCTTTCCGAGTTTATTTGTCAGAAGATTGAGTTGAAATGCTTTAATATCAGTATTAGCATAAGCTTTGAACTCTTTAACCGAACTTATGTCACAAATTTCATGAAAAAGCTAACATACATGAAACTGAAAAATTGACGAGATGAAGTCGGAAACTCATGTTTCTCATATTTTATGTTCTTGATTGTTGCAAACTAAAATAAGCAAACATTTTAGTGATGTTTTTAATATTCTTATGACTTGCACAAGCATTTGGTTTTAAAATTATATACTACAAGAAGCAAATTATATTCGATTGTCACCGAATCTTTTATACCCATCATCAAAAGAAAAAAACTAAATTTTCGTAGTCCGCAATGTTGGGTAGATGTTGCTTACCTATTTTTTCCTAATTTTTTGATTAAAAGTTGAAATTTATATCGTTTATGAGTAACGAGCAAACTACACGGAAAAAAAATACGCTCTTAGTTTTTGTTGCATGAACGTGTGTCCTTCTGATACTTTGTGAGGTCTCTGAACTTTTCTTCCGAGGGGTTGCAAACGTTTTGACAAAACGAATATATCCCTCAACCTTCATTAATAGATATAAAAATGGCTGCTGTGGGATATGAGTAAACATTACTTTTATTTACATTAAAAACTGGAAAAAGAACTCGCATAAGCTACAGTTGCACCTCGCAATGTAAATTCTTTTAGACCATTAACTCCACACTATCAGTAAATAAACAAAAATTCTACAAACTGAAAAAGAATTCTTGGGGAAAAAAAAAGAAAAATAACGTTAACGTAAAATTCCTTACACTTCTTTCGAGTTTTCCTATAAAAATGCGTTGTATGTTTCTTTATAGATTTGCGTCAAAACATGTTTATAACACATATTCGAGGTTAAGTTATTTTATCATCATTCGATTTTACTATGTCTCATTTTTCGTACTCACCGCGGGGGATACATCAGGTTTGTAAAATGTTTTTGACTTCATCGAAATACACTTTGGAAGGTTCACAAACTATGTATCCCCCGTTAGTATGAATAAATATTAAAATTATGGAATAACGATTTTGTAAAAATCGCAAAAAGCGTCAACGCGATTAGCAGAATCGCGATTAGCATAAACAGTCTTAGTTGGTCAGTGTAAGCTTATTTGCTTTGCTAGTGTAGATGAGTTTGGCTTTGATCTAAATATGCTCTAACACTCTAAAAAATTGGTTTGCGAATCGCTTGGTTTACATTTGAAAACCAAGTTTAAGCTGTGGGAAATACGTCCATGAACAAATCTATGACAGCTACGACAGTGCTAGACCTAAAGTTGGACCGAAACACAGATCGAAGACATTTGCAGCTTTATGCCAAAATATTCCTGACACCATAGGTATTTGGTTGCTTCTCACTTGGTCTGTTTTCCGTAGCGCTTGTCAGCAATCACAAAAATTATGTTCTTAATGAAAGAGAGAAAAGCTAAATTCTTCTGCCCAGGCAGTTTTGAAAAAAACTGTCGAAGAATCCCAAGCAACGCGATGGCGCTGTTTAGATTTTATTTCAAAACTGTCTGGGTTTTCTCGCCATGAAATCTGAACAGCGCGATCGCACTGCTTGGTACTCAAACGGTTACTGTCACCGAATACATAATGATTTTCCTTTTGCTCTCTTTTTTAGTAAGATATTTTCATTTCCTGTAACGTTGTCACTACAAAATCGATCTGTATTTCTTGCAACGCTTACCTTGTCTTCTTCTTTTTGCAGAACTGGCATGGCAGTCTTTCTTGAAACTGTTTTACAGGACAGGAACATCTTTTTCTCCTCTATTATCTCTTCATCGCAATATGTGAAATTTGCTATCATAAATTTCACTCTACTTAAATTATGAAAGCGTGTTATTAATGGTAGTGATATTTGAATTTCAAATCCCTACAGTATTGGCGATGTTAGCTGTATTATCACTATACGAAATTATAACTCCAGGCGTGCTAAGTCCTCCATTTGCTATTGTCGAGTTGGGTACACATTTTTGTGATTAACTATGCTCTATGGCTCACCACACCTGCTGCTACTATACAAATTTCAATAATGTAGAAATTACGTAATAGTACATGGATGAGTAAGTCCGGAACTAGGCAACAAAGATCGTTTTTATTCATCAAGATAGTCTTCTTCAATCTTTCTTTGCAATATTTCATGTTGCAAATATATAAAATTCCGAAGCACTTCGCGGAAACGTGTACAAACTTAAAACAATTGTATACACACACACACATCACCCTGTTTACTTAGAATTTAACACAATTGTAGGCAAACTCCTGGCTTGCCTTTGTTGACTTTTCAAACGGAAACAGATATTCTGTTGAAAAAACGCTTATAAGATCGAAAAGAAACCTTCAACTTAGTGTAATGTTGAAACTATAACTTAAAAGAGAAGTGAAAAACTATCACTTCTTTCATAGCTGATTACGGGTATCTTGATTGATTTTGGTGAATATTAAGCCCCACCTAGGGGATGTACAATAGAGGTCTGGACATAGTGGTCGTCAAAAAGTATTGTAGATACAGTTGATGTCAAATCTTTTTTTCTTTCTAGGAAGAGTGTTTAGATCGTAGCGGTATAATTATAAACGTGATGGTATAACGATATAATTAAATCAATTCTGTATTCGTTAAGCACATTAGGTGCTTGCCGCATTTTTCATAGGCAACTTCTACAGGTAAAAGCTATAAAGAAATGAGAAATAATTGTGTGCACAGCGATTAAATTCGATGATTATGGCCTTTCTCTACCCTAAATAACAGTTTACCATTTAGCATTATTGAGATATTGAGTGTATGCCAAAGGTAATTATGTAGCACTCAAAATTGCATTTACGACCTTTATCACTTTTGTTGCTTAACTTCAAGAAATCTGCTGCCGAAGCCCACCAAACACGTTCACAAGGTTATGGTGATGCTACTCCATGATATCCTAATTGTCAACTTTGGTCATTTTGATGTCAATGACAAAGAACGGCCTAGAGGAGCAAAAAAGTTACAATGAATTGCGTGGCTTATTGGCCAAAAACGCAGCTCAAACTCTCGAAGAACTGTCGAACAGCTTAATGGATCAACTATTTCTAGACGTTTACATGCGATAGGAGAGATCCAAAAGGGGGGAAATGGCTACCATACGAATTGGCTGAAAATGCCATTTGGGTCATTTGTTGCAATTGTTATCAACGATACACTATTGCAGCTCAAGTACGAAGTTCCGCCTCACCCAGCGTACTTATCAAACATGCCTTCTGAATATCACTTGTTCAGATCGATCCAGGATGGCATGATTGGCACAGAGCTTCGCAAATTTGGAGAAAAGTAAAAATGGATCGATGTTTGGATCGCTGCCAAACCAATATAAGTTCTGAGATAGACATGGTATCATCACGTTGCTAGATAGATTTGTAAAAGTCGTCGAAAATGATGGCAAATATTTTCATTCATATATTTTGAATAAATTTTTCTCAATAAATGCCTTTTTCAAGTCAAAAAACTATCACCTATCACCTAATACGTATTTACTTCGTAGAATCTTTATCATGCATAATATTATGCATTGAAAATATTACAAACACAGCTGAAAAATTAGAAAGTACGATATAGGATTAATGAAATTTAAAAACAAGATGTAAATGAACTCATCTTCATAAGTCTTCTCATATCCTTTTCTGATATGACTTTATGATGATATTCTATAAGCGTTTATCAAATAGATTCTATTTTCTTTCAGTGCTATTTAATTCCCTTAAAGCATAAAACATACTTATGCCGAAACGTCATATAAATGAGAAAAGGAAATGTGAAAAGCATTAACAGATGAATAAGATGCATGATAAAATTTATGACATTTATGATGAAAAGTGGGCATTTAACTCAATTTAAGGCATGACGGACAATTCTATATTAAATAAATAAGCAAAAATGTGTATGTTTTTTATGTTTGTTTTTTTTTATTTGAATGAATTTTTAATGCGCACTTTAAAAAAATATTTAAATAAAATAAAAAGTTTATTTTCCAATGTCTCCTGGACACTGACAGAAATAACTACCAGTGACCGTATTAAGAGCAGACAATAGCTACTGCAGTCAAAGCAACGAAGCTATAAAAATACAGTTTATTGATATGTATTACGTTTGCACGTATATACGTAGCGTTTATTTACGTAACTACATACATATGAATGCATATGTAAGTATATCTCCTGATTTATATAATAGTGAACTACAAAGTCATGTTCTTTCTTTTCATACTAACTAGTGAACTGCAAAGCTAAATGATAAAGAAATTTTATGATTCTCTTTGTAATGCGTAGAAAAACAAATCCAGCACTTATCGCCATCACCATCATGGATTCTGAATTGATTTATTTATTATAAATGTTATATAGTGAAACGATTGACATTAAATGGAATTTCGAAATTTTCACACATATTATGTACACAGTACATATGTACAAATCAAACTGATATCTGAGAAAGAGACTATAATGTAATTTTTAATTTCCGATCTTGGAAAAAATAGCAGAATCCAGTTCGTTTTAATGTATATTTTCCCGGTAAAGATATTAGTTTAAGTTTATTTTTCAAATATTTATTTAGAAGTAAGGGCAGGTCACTGAAAATATTGTACAAAAATAGATCTTTTTATTATTTTGCACTGAAAAGCACAGCTTTTTTATCCTTTTATGTTATTCTTCAGACCCATTAAGCTTAGAGTAAAAAATACACGAATGCTTACAAAAAGAAATGTTTTCCTTTACGTTTCATTAGGAAAATATATGTTATTAGAATAAAACAAGTGAAAACATTATAGTGGGACATGGCATTGAACACCCTACAAGATATCCGTTAATATATTTATGCATATAACGACTTTTCAAAATAAGACGTGGTAGAGGAAATAGGCGATAAATCGCTCTAATGCAAACTATTTTCAACAGCATTCGTTGTTGGGTCAAAATACGTCCGTGTACCAAATTCTATTAAAATATCTCGAAAACTGCGACCTGTCCCTTGAACATAAGAAAAACAAGACAGGCGTACAGACACAAACGTGATCCTGAATGGGACAGTATAATAAAAGGTGGGCCTATCTCAAGTGCTTGTGTGTGTTGCATGCATCCAGGCAACCTTAATATATCCTTGTACTACACGCAACTTTTAACCCTTTAGGACCCAATTTCCGCTTTTTTGAATCTTCGTTACGAAAGCTTTGAAACAGTTATAAGCAAATTATTGCTATAAAGTATACACACAATAACAAACAATAGATCGCCGCAACATTTAATGAAAAAAATTGATGGCAAACGTTATATCATGTACCGTCTTTTTTAGGAACTCGCTAACCGAAGGAAAACAACTGAGGCAAAGAGACAAAGAGAATATTTTCATTATATTTGTTTACTTATTCACACATGGAACTCAGCTAAAATAAATTAGGAGCCGAATTCAATTGACTCTTGCGAGTAAATCTTATGCTAATTGTGGTTGAAAACAGATACAAAGTGTATAAGAAGAAGTAAAGAAAAAAAAAAAACACATGTATAAATGCATAAGAAAGAAAGCAAATAAAGAAAAAAGCATGTACACATACAGCCCACAACCCTTTCAAATCCAAGTTGCGAGTGAATCTTTAAGCAGTGGCAAACATGCAAAAGCTTAGCAACCGATAACAGTAACACTTGTTCGAATCGTAATGAGATTGCAAGTTAGCTTAAATGCGACATCGGCAAATCGCGCGTGTTAGGCATAGTGGTTTTGATAGATTTTAAAGAATCCGATATTGAGATTAAGTGGTACACCTCGTTGAGGTTTCCGGTTGAACTGCGCACAATTATGATAGATAGGAGGGAATGTTTTGTCGTATTTTAAATATGTAGGTAATTTTTCTTGTAAATAAAAAAAAACATCTGGCTAGTGAGTCATACCATTCTTCATTTACTTGTGATATTTAAAGTGAAGAACATGTCGGTAGATTAAGTGCATTTACGACACTGCATTGTGTAAGGATTCCAAAAAGGAAGCAACGCATCGGTTGCATGTCAAAATTTATGTGCGGTATTTGGAAAAGATATCGGAAATGTTCGTACTTGTCAAAGATGGTTTAGCAAATTTTGTTCCGCGCATCTGAGCCTCCACGAAAGTGATCGGTCTGGACAACCATTCAAGAGAGATCGCATTAAATCTCTTGGGTTTATGTTAAAGCAAAGTATTTGGGTTCCACATGAATTAACGGAAAAGAATTTGTCTGATCGTGCAAGAATGTGTTCATCACATCCGATTAGACATAATGTGGAGCCGTTTTTGGACAAGCTGGTTACTGGAAATGAAATGTGGATTCTCTACGAGAATATTAAGAGATAAAAATCTTACTGCAAACCAGAAACATCATCAGCAACAGCTCCAAAACCAAGTATACATCAACGAAAAGTACTGCTTTGCTTGTGGTCGGACAGGAAAGGTCCAGTGTACTACGAGTTGCTGAAACAGGGAAAAATCATTAACGCGGATCTGTACTGCAGTCAGTTGGATAAATTGAAGGTAGCTATCAAAGAATAAAGGCCTGCATTAGCGTGTAGAAAAGGAAGAGTGTTCCACTACGATAATGCTCGACCGCATACTGCAATGGTGACACAACAAAAACTGAATGCGTCACCCACCGTATTCACCTGACATTGCACCTTCTGATTAGATCTCCGCAAAATTATCTAACGGGAAAGAAATTCAAGTCTTTTGTAAGTATTTCTAAGGCAGTTGTTGACTATTTTAACTCCAAGGACGAGAACTTCTACAAAACAGGAATTCGCAGGTTACCTGACAAATGGTAAAAATACGACAGAACTTTCCCATCCAACCTAATATATATTTACGGTTCATTATTCGTATATTTACATACATTTTTTTCTTGCATTACAATCGCACTAACAGGGCGGTACTTGCAGGTTTGCTAAGGCAAAAGTTCCATTAAAAGCTATATTAAGGTTACGTATTTAATGATAATAAAACATAATAGAGCTTTGATTTTGTAAAATCTATTCCATAACATTTTCCACATCTACTTGAAACTATCCGAATGGGTCTTAAGTCACTTTCAAAATAAATATATTATCATAAATTTTCGTCAAACAAAATCTTAATGATTTTAAATACATTAGCGATGATTTGCTTCAAAATGAAAAGATAACGTAAAAGTGTAAATATTACAATAGCTATCTTCATTTTTTTGGAATTTTAAATGAAAAGTTTTATAAACATTTTCTAATCCTTATTTTGCCAAGCATTGACTTTAAGTCACTTTTGTAATTTGAACTTAAATTTCCTAATTATTTCATATTGCAATTTTTTTTAGCAATTAGCAAATAACCCTATCAAACTATATATATATATATATATTTAAATTTGAAGTTAGTTACGATTATTTTCACAAAATGTATATTGTGATACCACGACTTGAATCAAAGAGTCATATGTCTTGTATTTTGACCAGAAAGGACTCAGTCGAGAGCAGAGATTCGTTGAGGAACTGTGCATACAATTTTAGAGCAGTAACCGCAATATCAAAACAACGCGTTTACGAGCACTGAAGTGAAACAATGTTTATGCAGATCTTGCATCAGCAAATACATATTTTTCTTATTCTTTCTTTGAAGTATTTGTGGGTTTTTTAATCAAACAAATCGAAATAAAAATAAATAAATATATATATGCATATATATATATATATATATATATATATATACATATAAATTATATACGAAAACAATAACATATTAAAGATTCTCACGATTTTCATACGAGTCTGAAAGTCACATCGTGGTATGATTTGTTCTAAACGAAAACGTGTCCAAACAAACAATGGTTGTAAACGATTGGTTTTCGTAAGAAAATTTTAATGCTTTGAAATGATTCTTACAAATTTCTCATTTTAGTCTCATTGAGCATATATGGGATTTCCTGAGCATGTTTAAAAGCACCGATGAATTTTGCAAGATTTATTAAGGAAATCTAGTACTCTTTACTTAAGGATATGCGTCAATAGCTTATCGAAAACAAGCGGCACACATTTCAAGCAGTCATTGATACAAAACGATATTTTAAAAAAATCTTATAAAAAATTTTTGAATTCAGTTTTATGATGGGATTTGTGCCATATATGTGTCTATGGTTGTAAATATATTCACAGATGCATATGCACAAAGCGATAAAAGACATTGAAAATTGAAACAAAGAAAAATAACTAAATAAAAAGAAGCATCAATAAAAGCAAAGAACGTATAGAAAAACTGGACGCGTGTGGATGAAATGATAATTTAGATCATTATTATGTACTTTATTGGTCAAAATTAATGACAATATTAAATAAGCAAACCAATGTCAATGAATTGACGATTTTCAAAGTTTATTATTCAGATTTGCTTGACTCGTATTTAAATTTTGCGCATTGCTTGCGCAATCGGGGTTAAATTTGTCTCCTTGTTTTTCTTGTAAGGGGTGCGTATGTGTCTGTGTATGATTGCTTTTGCCAATGTTCTTGATTAAATGATAATAGCTGCTTTTATAACGAAACAACACAATCAGCAGATAACAAAAGCGTTAGTAGCCAATCTGTGCACATCGCAATATCGTGATTTAATACACAATAGTAGACAACCTCGACTTGAAGAACTAAAAGGCATTTCAGCATCTATTCTTTCATTCAATGAATCATTTTTTTTTATTCATTCATTAATTCGTGCTTGCATGGTAATAAAAGTATAAAGAAAACATTTGCAAAGCATGCATGAGCGACAATAGCAAAGCAAATGGACAGCAAAAAACATAGCAAAACGAATTGGCTTTAAGCCAAACAAAATTATTATCATTGCCATCATTATCTTCATAGTCAATATGAAATTTGCTTTTTTTTCTTTCTCCAACTATTACACTTTCCTTTGGCCATTACACTTTAGTTATTGTGATCATTTTTCTCTTTTTAAGTGTCACTTCGTAGAGACTTTGAACAGATTATTATTTATCTCCGTGTATCCATGCAACCGTGCATATCTGGGGTGTTCTCCTTTGTTGATTTTCTTTAGTAAACCTTTTTAACACACTGTAGTATTTGTTGACCCTGCACTTGCTAGATGTCGCTAATAATGTACACATACAGCTGCGACTGTCTGTTTTTTGTTTTTTTTTTTTTTTGAAAAAAAAAGTTGTTTTTTTTTCATCTCATGAATTCCATCAAAATGATATTGGTGTTAAAAGCAGGCAACCAAAATGCTTGTAGGATGCGTTTAACAAACGATTTCTTTTTTCGCCTTTTTTTGTCAAACGGTTAGATAAAGAGATGCATTCAATTACGTCTCTGCATAAACTCGTAATAAATTTTCGCAGTATCGTTTTTAACTGACCCTTAACCCTTTCTCAAACCTGTGGAATGTTATACGTTAACTGAAAGTTTCACTACGTGCGCTGACATTTTATAGAAACAAGAGGGAGAAAAAAATTATGTAAATTATGTACGTATGCGTTTTTCAGGCATTGGAACATTTTCATCCAGGGGATAGTGATATTTTCAAACAGCGCTTGAAATTTGCATTCTTTCCGGGACGGAATCATACGTTACAGCAACACATTTTGTATGAATTCGTTTTCTTTTTTTTATTGTTAATTATATCCATCAGCGAACTTTGCGTTTAATAAACACACTTTTCTGTCACCTGCAAGGCGTGATATTGATCAAATCGACTTTCTGACACTTGCATAGGCTACAACATAACATCACCATTATCGGATGAAGTGCGTCATAGCACATTATACGTATAATATGCATTAGGATTTAAGTGGAGATGCAATACGTACGAATGTTCTGATTTGCTGACATGGCATGGCATGATAATGGTCCATTTTTTCAAAGACCGGGCTCATTATTGAGTATGATTGGAAGATAAATAATTATCGAAAGTATGGATAAGGGACAAGTTTATCTCACTACAAGTAGACTTGCTTATGCCCGTGATCTGAATGGGCACATTTGTCTCAATTATTTGTTAAGGCATACGATTGCCGGTTTAAAAATTCGGCACGTCAATGTTATATAATAAGAAATATTTGGGTTTGAAAGCATTGCAATAAAGTGGTTAGTTTCATGCGTCGAATAGAGTAAACTTCGTCAGAAGGGAAACGTTAAAAGAAAGTGGAATGAAAGAAAGTGCATTGATACTAGGCCTTGTTCTCTCCGAGAGCAAAGCAAGCAAGCATACAGGCTCACACACGCACACACACACAAAGTTTATAAAATATTTCATTTTCGTATAAGGCTAAAAGCCATAGACCGTAAAATTTGAAGTATACTTTCAGGATTATAGTCAACAAGACATAACGTAGATATATAAGACCGTATATGATGGACACGCGATAACCACCAACTACTTATAATAGCAATTATGGTGCAACTAATGACCCTTTGCAACAATACTGTAGTGCGCAGTTCAGAAGTCTTCATATTAAATGGAAATATTGCATGCAAATTACTTGCAACGAACTCGTCTCTCAGGTTCTACATTTGATGGTTTCAAAAGTGTTGCTATATGCTATGCATCCTTTCACACGATTACCATCTCATGTAATGATAATGTTGAAGCATTCGTTTGCTCTCAATTAGTATGGAAAATAAAAAAGCTAAGTAGATTATAAGATAATGTGCGTATATTTGAAGAAAATTATATCAAGATTATATAGCAAATTAGGTTAAATGCAAAAAGGTTTTAAGTTTAGGTTTAAGTTCTCTATTCCTTGTTTATGGCTTTGCATAGTGAGTTTTTTCGTAGCGTTTAAATAGCTTATGAAATATGTTCCGATATAAGAAAACATTTAAATTCTTAATTAAATTTATGATAATTACAGTACAGTTTTGCTAATTACGTAGTATGAATAACTTAGCTCTGAAAGTGTGCGAAATACAAAAATCGGACAGACGAAGAACCATGCATTTTAAATTGAATGGCGCGGTAAAAGGTGCGTCGATCTTAAGAATTTGTGGCTGCTATATGCTTTCGCACAAACTTAATACGTTCGGTACAACATTAAAATATAAGTTTGATTTAATTCGACTTTTCGTGACACCGTGTAGATCTTCTTAATAAATGAAAAGAAAAACGATACAACTGCCAGGTGTAATGTATTTGTTATCGTTTTTTATTTGCACCTCAAACGAAAATTGTCAGTTGTATTAGGATTTTATTACTCCCATTATGAAAAGAGCTGGGAGTAAGCTAAGTATAGCATGTTCATAATTTCATTGGCATTCACTAAAGATGTAATCGAATTTTATTGCGCTTTAATTGATTTTCTCGTTTCACGTAAGTAAAATGAAAGTGAATGTTAAGAAATAAGAAAATTACATTCCGCTCTCATCGAATCTTTTATACTCTTTTTAAAACAGAAGGGCACACAAAAAAGGGCGGTTTCGGCACTCTATACTGTTGAATGGGCGTGGCCGATTTTTTCCGTTTTTCTACAGTTACAGTAGAATAACCCATAGAATACGCGAATATTTTTATCGCTAGATCTATTTTAGGTTAAGATATAGTGAGCAAACAATCCAGTTTATTCGTTTCCAAAAACAGAGCTAATGGACTGTGGGCGAATCCTATGACTGATGTGGCCGACTTTCGATATAAATCTACTTTCAAATACTTTTAATGTTCTGTCACATTTGAAACCGATATGTTAACTTTTCCAACACGGAGAAAGTTTACCACGAACATCCATAGAGACCGACAGATGAACACTGAGACCGACCTATATAGATCCAGTGTTTGATACTGGTCAAGAACATGTACACTGTGTGAGATCCCAAAAGTTTCCTTCTATGCGTTGCAGAAGATTCGAAAAAGGATTTCCATTTCAATAGTCTGTAATACTAGATGAGCGGGATCCGACTTTTCTCCGAAATATTCGTGCCAATTTTTATCCTTCTAACTGTTATAGTTTGTAAGCGAAAAAAACTCCATTTTTGTTGTTTTTTAAAAGTATAGGTGGGGGGAGGGGAGGGGCGGGTCAGATTACGTTATGTTGTGAGCGTGTCCGACGCGTAGTCCATGCACAGCCCACGCGTAATCTATGCAGGGCCTATTCGCAACCTTTGCATGCCATATGCCTACTCACTGCCTCTGCATCTCGTCTATGCATCTCCTCTACAAATCGCGTCTATGCATCTTGTCTATGCATATCGTCCATGCATATCGTTTACGCATCGCCTATGCACGCACAGCCGATGCGTTGCCTATGCAGGGCCTTTCCCAAGAAAGCCGATTGTTGTTTTTTTAGTGATTTTACATTTTCTAAACTAAAAAGTGTGTTTTATTTGAACAAGAAAGAACGGACCCATCCACAATAAAAGAAATTTGTTTGAATTTTTTGCTTACCTACACTACAGAAGCCCAATAATGTCTACATACGGTACGAAAAATTGATGTTTCCCTTATTGAAAATTGCATTTATGGGTATGTGGATCAAAAAATATGTTTTATTACAAACAGAAATTTATATTAAATAACGCTTCATGACTTTTTTTGGCTTAAGATGAAATCATAAGCAAAAAATATACTTTAATATCATACAAAACACAGAAAGTCTGCAGACAGCATCACTAGAAGTATCGAAGAAGAACATCTCTAGTGAACGGTGTTTAGTTTTTGTATTATTTTCGTTGTGTTTTATTAAAGTAATAATTTCTCAATTTAAGTGAATTTCTTTATTCGTTAACTTTCACTGAAATGTCACAAAATATATATAAACCTAAGGCAGTTTCCCAAAAAGCTAGGAATGTGATTGTAAAGTTAAGAAATGGGGAACAATCGTACGGAGAAATAGCGAAAACAATTGGAAGTTGCCGTAATCTACTACTAATCAAGTAACTTGGGGATGCATGTATATGAGTCGGTACGAAAATCGTTGGATCTTAAAATATTTTGAACGGTTTCGTGATGAATACTAATTGGCTTATATTTGTCTGTGGTATTTATGTTTGATTAGTAGCACGACTAGTTTCAATTGTTTTTCCCATTTCTCCCGATGATTTTTCCCCACTTCTCAAGTTAACTTTAAGTTAATTGCATTTCTAACTTCTTGAAAAGTTACTCTTGCAGTTTAGTAAAATTTGCGACATTTTAAGAAAACTTAACAAATAAAGAAATCCCCTTTAATTGATAAATTATTATAAAATGTACGAAAACAAGTACAACAGCTAAGTACCGTTAACTACAGAGGTTTTTTTTTCGATTCCTCTGGTTATGTGTTTTCATGCATGTTCAGTTTTTGGTGATTTTTCGAGATCGAAGTATATTTTTTTGTTTACAAAAAAATACTAACTTTTTTCCAAAAACTCACTAATGTGAAGAGCTACGCATAACTTCATTTACCCTCGTAGATGACTTTGTTTGGTAAATTTGAGCTGACTTTCACAAAGTACATACACTCTAACCTGTTTTGTGCGACTTTTCGTTTGTGACATTTCTTTTGCGCGAATTTCAATCAAATTCGAACATAATTGATGAAGTTATCAACAAGAAAAAAATTAGTAGGTTTGATCGACTTTAGTTACCTCAATTTTTGATATGTATGTATTTCATCGCATTACATACGTTTTATATGTATTGCGTTCTGTAATCGCATAATTTATATGTTGAACGCACAAGAAGTTCCAGTTCGGGTTTTCCTGAAATGGATTTGCGTGTCTCGTTAGGCCGCTGAGTTGGTTGTGCTGAGTTGTGTTGGCGCCTAGAAGGAGTTTACTTGAAGGGAACAAAGATTTGCTTTTGTTTCTTCATCTCTGATCGGCGCAAGTGATAAGTCCCCTAAAAGAAGTGATTTAACATAATCTCTCAAAATGGAAAAAGGACAAAAACAAAGCGAAGAGGAAGGCAATTTTCTTAGAAACTAAGATTACGATTTTAAAGCTAATAGCAGAAGGTGAAGGATACACAGCTCTTGGTAAAGAGTTTGGATTAGGTGAATCCACTGTAAGAGCCATCCAAAAACGAAGTAAATAAGTCTAGTAATTGTGCCACAAACGAAAGCGCTAAACGAGCATCGCATTCTTTTTGATAGAGAAGACGGAAAAGGCACTCATATTGTGGATTCAAGAATTAAACCATTGATGGAGAATTAATTAAAGAGAAAGCTATACGATTTTACAATCGGCTAAAGGATTTAGACCCGTCCTGTTCATCGTCTCATATTGGAAACCCGAAATTTTCTGCAATCAATGGCTGGCTTACAATGACACAAACTTCACAATCTTAAGAAGCTCTTGAGCCTTCCTGATCAAGTATTTAATACTGACGAAAGCGGGTTGTTTCGGGAAAAGATGCTTACCCGAACGTTCCTCGCCAACTCTGAGAAAACTGCAAGTGGTTTAAAGCTGGCAAAGATAGAGTAACATTCTTGTATATTTGGCCAAGACATATACAAGCGTCTAGCGACACGATAGTCGTCGCGAAAACTGATCACCGACTACATGGTAACTGAAAAAAAGTCAACTCTAAACGAGTGCGAGGTAATATCTTCAAGTGACGAAAGCCTCGTATCTTGATTGCGTTTAAAAAAAACTATTAGTTATTTCGCAAGGTTTTGAATTATTTTCTATGTGAGACTTTTTTTATGCGGTTCTGTTGACCGCATAAAAAAAAAACTTTTTAATTGTGTTGCGAAAACTATTTCTTAAAGCTAATCGTGAAGTTATGTGCAATTTGTTTTATGCGTTTTCTTTTATTCCCCATCGCACAAAAACGGGTTTGAGTGTATATCCAAGAACTTTGAAAGAAAAAATATTTAGTTTTCAAAACTTCTCGCAAAGAGCATTAACACCAATCATACTCTCATTTAAAGAAAAATCACAAAAAATGTATTCAAGAAAAGATCTGCAAAATATAATAAAAATTCCTTATCGCGAATTTCGCAAATTTTTTGAAGAGCAATAAATTTTCCAAACTTTCCGTCTGCACGGGAAGAAAAGAAACTAACATTAAAGTCCATGTCGATTGTAAAGATTATTCGGTTTTTAGTTAACTTAATTATTCGTTTTAATGGAATTCATTTTTAAAATGCGAAAATTTAATGCCACCACATGACAGTTTATCAAGCATAAAGGTGTTAATTAAGGAGAACATTTTTCGAAACGCGATTACATGAATATTTTTTTTCAAATAACTTTTAAAATTTAAAAAAAGATTTAAAAGGCACTTGCGAAGCAGATCAAAAATACTTTAAAGATGTTACATATAGAGAATTTATTATTTCACATCGTAGATCTGTACATCAAACATTTTTCACTTGTCGTAGTCAGAATATTTGTTTTGTGGTATGCAAAAAAAGGTGCAGATATCTTAAATGTAATATTGTTCATTCACTCATTCATTCATTCATTCATTTATTTACATTAAGAATATACAATAGGTAAACAAATTTAATTTTTTACATGCTATGCACACAAGACACACTGTAATGTGTAGTAGACGTTCGGTGCAATGCGTTATAAAAAGATTAAATGAACGGAAAACAAGTAAGAAAAATGCACAAGCCCGGGGGTAAATCATGCAAAGCTATTATTTGATGCCTAACACAATGCACATATTTTGCGAAAGCATCTTACAGACCATTGAATAAATAACCTGTAGATTTTGTGTATATAGACATAGGCAGCAAAAAAAAAAAAATCCTTTAAGTCGAAATGCTTTTATAATTTGAAAAAGTTTATTTAAAACTTTGGTTAGCCTTAGCCAGCCTTTCTTGTCTTTTTTTTTTTTTTTTCAAAATTACACCCTTCCAAGTGCTTTAAGAGCAACGTATGAATTGGATCCTTTTTAAGTTAAATTTCAAATCATTCAGCACTAGAAGCATATCTCAAGCTAATCAGAATATTAGTATTGAAATAATCTCAAGCAAAAGGCTGAAACTTTCGAAACTACATTTTTTAAAAAGCGAACTTAAAATTTGACACAAGAAATTACTTTGGTTTTGAATTGTTTTACTGAGCAAAACCATGCATATCTTCTGTACAATGAATTTCTCCTGTCGCTCTACACAAGTTTTTATCGTAATTCTCTGCAAGTCCTGAAATCTTTGGGTAAAGAAGTGACCGAAGTTGTTTTGGGAACGCACAAGAAATTCAAAGCTGGTTAACTCTACGATGATCTTAAAATCATGTTTCTTCACCATTTCGTGCCATTTCATACCATTTGTCACCTATTGTGCATCTGATCAGTTACGAAAAGTTCTTGTTCTTGTTCGTGTTAATCGTCTTATGAGGCGCAAAATGGTTTTGCTCTAATTCGGCCTTAGAGACCATCCGATCATGACTCTTTCTTACTTCGATTACGACTTCTTTAATGGAAATTATTGTAAACATAAAAAATGATTTTGCTTAAGGCCTCTTGTCAACTAAATTCTTTTCGCTCAGTTCGAGTGATACTAAAACGTTAAGCTTTTATTAATGTCTCGAACAAACTGGCCTTCACTTTGACAAGACTCTCTCTACTTCTAAGCACTCGCTAACTCCTCGCTGGAATTGCTTAGTCAGTTAGCTGTGTATCATAAATATATACGTAATGATCCATCCATCCGTTCTTGTCGGATTTTCCCATAATAATCCCATAAAGTGCATTATATTTTAGAGAAAATTTTTGTTATTTTGTCAGGTCGTTTTATTATCTAACCTAACTTCGTATTACATCTACTCAGTGTTTGACGAACGCACGAATATATCCCTAAAGAGTTCGATACAGTTAACTGGTTTTAACTGGCTTGCCTCTGATTGACAGAAATAGTTACTAATCGAAAATGTTGTTCCCATTTTGAAAATCAAAATGCCTTTTCACAAAGCATTCAGTGTTATCGGTTCGAAGAGTGATTTTGCTTTCGCAGAAGAGATAAATACACGTATTTTTCAAAGTTTCGGTTTATAAGACGACGCAATACTTCATATACTTATCGTATTATTAATCTGTATAATCCTTTTACTTCGGATTACACGGATACTACATTTTCGTGATTTATTTTTAAAGATGTCTCACACTCGACCTAACAGAATACGGACTAGAATTGTGATCCGTCGTTTAAGTTCATAGTAAGTAAGTTCATATACTTGTTTCTGGCGACACAGATCGATCAAAATGCATTCCTCAATAGATATCTATTATCCACCGCCACAATAAACTATTCATTAGAATCGAATTAAAGTGTACTTTATCGTAAATAGTTATACGAGCTGCGAAGTATGTATGAAGTGTGGTCATCTTATTCCCTGATTTTTCCCTTATAATTACATAAGAACTATTTGATGGTGTTGTGTTATTCTATTTATACTATGTTTGTTCCTTTTTCACATTTGTTATATTTCAGATAAAATGGTAAAAAGTATTCAACTAGGACTACATCATTTACATCGCAGACACTACGACCTTTACGGGATAACACTAATTTAGCAGCGTAAAAAAGAAGAGCCACGTTGAACTCTTTTCTTGAATAGAAGGAAAGGCAATAGAATAACAACATTTGAGTTTGTTGGTAAGCGTATCTTCAAGTACTAGGAAAAAAATTATTTTGGAAATGTATTAAAAGATAGCGACATTGCAGCCATTCTCGTAAACTATCGCCAATGAAAGGAGCTCTCCTGGAATTGCTGGAGGCATATTTCAATTCAAAATTTCAAAAAAAAAAAGAAAGACAAAATAATTCAGCAGATCTGCTTTTTAGCTAGAGCAATATGTCAATATTTTGAAAATATTGATTTTTGAATAAAAAAGTTCGATTTTTGGCCAAAGAAAAAAATAACCTTTCATCAAAAAAAAAAATGTTTAAATTAACTTATTAAAAAAATGTTATGTATTTCTCAAGAAAATTTGGTATTAAAGATATTGTGGAATATTCGGATGAAAAAAAGGAAGTTGTAGGAGTTCCTACGTAGACTATTTTGAAAGAACGTTTTTTTTTAAAAAAAAAAGCGCGTTTAAAGTTTTGATATATATTGTGGTCCCAGGGTACCATTAAGGTGATCTTGCAAGCTCAAATATTCCTCCTTGTTCTCTTTCCTTGACGACTATATACTCCAACGTCACACTTTTGCTATATTTGTCCAAAACAGAAGCGCATGGTTCATACTTAATGTGTTGCCAAATTAAACAGAAAAGGAGAGGAAAATGTATAATTTCATTAGTGAATTCTTAACCAACCCCAAAATTCATCATAGTTTATTATTCTGAACTTTTAATTTGTTGGCGGAAGCTTGGAATGCCTTCGGATCGCTCTCAGCCGTATATCTAGTCAAACGTCGTGTATCCAATCTCATCAAAATATCTCAGAAATTGCGATGTGTCGAATGAACATAAGAAAAACAAGAAAGATGGACAGACAAGATTAAATCGGCTCAGAATGTGATCGATGTAATGAAAGGTGGGTCTACGTCATGTCCCTCTGGCTGTTACAAACGTGCTTGGCTGCTCAAACTTGGTGCCTCAACGACCCCAATTTTTTCCATTTTCATTTCATTGCTCATCACATTTTTCGCGAACATTCTTAAGTCCCTCTTATTCCGTCCGAGTATTGTGAAAGCTTTGAAAAAATTGAAAGAAAGGTATTGTTATATAATAATAATAACAATTTAATAACGAATAATAGATTTTAGCAATATTTAATACTAATTGACGGCGAGCGGCACAATCATTTTGTCAAATGCAATACCATTTACCCCCTTCGTTATGATCTCGTTAACCAAAGGAAATTTACCAAAAATATTTAAAATTAAAATTAAGGAGACCAAGGGAATATTTTATGTTGTAATGATAAAAATATTCAGGAGCTTTCATAGTAGATCTCGCCGATCCTTTTGCAGAGAATCGATAACGGCTCTCCACTACCCCTGTTCGAACTTGCTTCACCTCTCTTCCCAAGATGATGATCACATTACAACCAGTATTCTTATTCTCACACTGTCTTTGTTCGTATTCGCTAAACTTATGCTATTGCATTAAATTATTTGCTGGAAAAAATCAACTCGTACCGTGCTTTAATATGCTGCGTACACTGCTTTTATATTGCGTTTATGCATACTTAGCTATTGCAGCTTACATTGGTGCTAAAAAGAGCCCTTCAAAGCTATATGCAGAAGCTGATAAGCTCTTAGGTGTTAAAGCCTGGCAACAGACAAGAGGACCAATCAATATGAGGCGATAAAATAAAAGGTTTACTATTATTTGAATCTATCGCAGTTGAAAGCAAATTTCCCCACTTTTTCCTTAAGCACACCGTTGCTATTCTCGCCATCTTTGGTGCTTTAAGTACCCTCTGCGGAGCAAGTAAATGAAAAGTAACGAAACAAAAAATATTTGAAAATCCATAAGCATGTAATAAGCAAATAAAATCTTAACAGAATTCAATATTCATTTGGACTCGATAAAATCACGAAAGTACAAAGAGCTTAAAAGAGCTTATATCAAGGCATAGTCCGCATTTAAAGACATCCAATGAATTCCTTTTGATTCCATTCTTAGAAGTTAGAGAATTAGGCAAACGTACTTTAATATCATTTAAAAGCAACCAATGCACACAACTATCACACATTTAAAAGAATTCTTTCTAGAGTTTATAAGAGAAAAAAAATTTAAACGTAAATTCTGGAGACGCTGCTTAATGTAAATAAGGAAAGTTTTTTCACATTTAAAAATAGACAACAAGAGTTTCAGTTTCTCTTATAAAAAAACACATGCGCTTTAAAGCCGTTATTGAATATGCATTTAAACAGAAACAAACTACATTTTTACATAAATGCAGTAAACTCGCAATTCCTCATTAATGATGAGAACAACAGTCAACTGACCTATCTCTGACTGGTTACAAAAATTGTTAATATGTGTGTGTGATATCTGGCAGAGATCTCAAACAATTATTATAAACAAGTGAATAATTATTTTATTTCCATAATTGTTTCAATTTCCCTCCCAACCGATGGGAAAATTTTGAATTATTTTTAAATAAAGCTAAGACAGTGCTTGCTCTTATTAAGCATTGGACTAAAGAGCGCGACAAGCTTACGCTACAAAAACTGGGCTTAGCGAGACCAATAGTTGAGTGAGCGTTTGTTATGTCGCCTTTTTTCTACAGGCACTCTATAGATTCGTTAGAATCCATTCAAAAACAACTCATACTCTTGGGTCTTAGCAGTTTGGCTTAGAACCCGTTTGTCTCTTTACCTCCTTAGGAAAATAGACAGCCTTACTGTCACCTGAGAAATGTAGATTTATTCTTAATGTTTCCTTCTTAATTAAGTTAATTAATGGTATAATTATTTCGACGACATTACTTTGTGAGATAAACTTTAAAGTCACGAACCGTGTCTGCAGCAACTTTATAATGTAAGTAAAGTAAGTAATGCTTAATGGAAAGAGTGTTTCTGTTTTTAGCACAGAGCTCGGTCTTTCCAACGCTTTCAATACAGAAAATATATTACGCGAACTTTACCACCATAACTGACACCTGACCATGACTGTATGAAACTTAAAGAGAAACTCATGTTCAGCGCACCCATAGCGTTAGGCACGTTTTCTCTTGGAATTCAGCAAATATTTCATTATACTTGGAATTTAATACTCTGCCAAGGACAAGTCTTTTCGCCTACATTTTTTTAAGACCTTAAAAATAGGGAAATTAAATGGAACTTAACATAATAGTAATAATTTGAATTGAACCTTGTGGCACAAGGATAGGTTAAGTATGTGCGAATCTATGCAACACCAAGAACGACTTGAGACAGACTCGCCTCTTACTAGGCCGATTGATTTGGAATCACGATTCAGCATCATGTAAGCCTGTCTGTCTGCCTGGCCGCCTGTCCATTTTATGTCTGTCCATATTTTCTTGTGTTCAACCTAAAATCCGTAATTTTTGGAATATTTTGACGCATTTTACCCCAAGGATGGACGGTACTGAACATAATTTGAATCAGAGTTTTTCGCCCACTTCATATATAACGCCTTATTTAGGAAAGTCGTTACATGAATATATGTGCATATGGTCTTTTTACTTAGTTTTAAAACACGATTATATGACAAACGATGCTTCGCATGCAATACATCAGACAATGAAGTTTGAAGATTAATTTTATTGCAGGAAGAGCAAATGAACATTAGTTATTTACGTACGTATTTTAGAATGTTACATATTGGCTTAATCCTGTACCATTGCAAATGCAAAGAAATAAACGAATTTTAGAATCCATGCGAACATAGAGAAGGAAACCTTACAAATAAAAATCTCCGGTTTCATTGGGGCTTACGGAAGTGGATTAAAAAAATGCTTGTAGATAAGTGACAATTGAATACGATTTTTTTTTTTTGTATTTTGAAAATTTTTGTTTCAAATGTATTCACATTTGTTATTTTGTGCAGCTTTTCATTGGAAAAGTCCCTGAGTATATAGAATATTTCCAAATGTTTAATGTGATTTAATGCGCAATGAATCCTTGCTGGATACCTTGGACAATAGTTAGTTGGACTGACACAAAGTATCTTTATTACTATTAGGAAGTTCCGACTGTCATGCCACGCCTGTCAAAATTTCTTCACATTGTATTCATTTGTTTACCAGTTACAACGGGCTTAGCGACGCTACATTTGCTATTTTCAAGACAAGGAAAAAATCCGACTTTTTGATTCATAAAGAAAATACCGTTTCAGCTTAACGTTAGCTGAAGAATTTGCCCATGCCGTGGATATTTAAGGAAGGATATATTTGCACATCATCAAAAAAATCTTAAAAATTATTTGCGAAAAGTAAAAAGTGATTTCCCAGGAATTAGCCGACACTCTAAAGATTCTGAAACGCAGAGTATTTCCAATTTTTTATAAAAAGCCTTTTGATATAAGAACATCCTTTCCAAATGGATACCGTATTTAATCACAGAGGAAGTAAAACGTGGGCGTGCTAATGATTCGTAGCCTTTTCTATAAAATGTTTAACCATAATAGAAAAGATTTGTTCATGTGCCGACTTGGGACAATGGACGAAACAATACTACACTTTCGAATCGAAATGTCCGCTGAGTGGAAAAGTTGTGCCAAGTGACCAATAACGCAACTGTCGACTGGCAATGTTTACATCTCAATATTTTGAAATCGTACGATATTCTATTCATCAAGTAGCTTAAAAAAGAAAGAGCGGGAAAGGAGGAAATTTCCAAGGAATGGCTCCAGCTAGTCAATAAAAAGGCGACCTTTCACAACAAAACAATAATACCGAGCCGCAAATTGATGGCTACAATGGCGGAATTGTTCGAATTGCGCCAGTAACTATTGTATGCTTACAAATAAGTATGGGCGGTTCCAAAGAATTGCTTGAGAAATCATTGTGTAAAAAAAACATCGATGTGTTGGAGAAGAGGTTTGTTGTATTTCACTTTGCGACACTTTGCTTAAGAGAAAAGAAATATTTTTCCTTTGATTTTTTAGGCAAAGAAAATTTTTTTGAAAACAAGAATTACAAAATGCAAAACTTGAAAGCCAAAACAATTTGTCAACCGTGCGAATTACTAGAATATAATTATTTTGTCAGAAGATAAGAATATTTTGAAATTTAATTTTTTTACTTTTGAATTTTGATTCTGCATAAAAATTTTAATTTAGTATTTGAAAATTTGGAAATCCTTGCCACTATGGTAAGCTCATTTAATAAATTCTTTAATATGGGCTTTCGCCTTTTATATTGTAAATCGTTCCAGTGACATCACCGGAGAAGAATATTGTAAAACATCAGTCAATGAATTTCCTTATTAACATCATTCCTACGATGGCGGAAACGCAGCTAAAAGTTCATAATTCTGGATGAACAGAACCTTATTGTTTTGGTGGATTGCAAAAAGGCGTCTTCCCTAGAGTGTGATCGTCGTGTATACATTTTCCGAGGTACAAACTACATGGCTCCGAAAAAAATACATGGTGATGAATACGACTGGTGGGCGGTTGTTCTGGTTACTTAATGAGTTAATTAACTATATATGGACCGTCCACCAAACTACGCAAAAATTATACGCGTCGGCACTTATTATTTCCGGAGCCCTGTCTGGGCGATTATCTCATTTTGGGGAAAACTGGTCATCCAGCACTGATTTATTCTTATCTTGATATGAGTCGATCTTGAAATTCATCACTTCTTTTACGCTTATCTTCTTTCGTATACGACGCAAATTAATCTCATATTTCCGCCTTGGTATATGTTTTTTGTGTAATACTTTTATTAATATTGATAATAATTCCAATTTTCAATCATTCACAAATTTGCATGGCCACGAATGGAATTTATTTATGCATTCCTAGAATAGAAATTCTTTTTAGCAATCGAAGTTCTTGATGGGCGATTGTATTTTAGGCGGATGTCATTATTTGTTGACGGCTGTGATTGTTAATTAATTGCTCTATTCACGCTTGAAGACGACTGTGTTGATAAATAAAATCGAAATTTGTTTTTTGCTACTTCGTCACGGAGATTATCGACCGGTGTGTTACATACATGCAAAGATAAGAGTGTTGCAATTCATTGAGATTTACGTTAATGGTCCTAAATAGGGTAAGAATGGGAATTGAGAGGTGAAAATATCGAAGAATTCATTAAAAGGCTTTTATTAATTAATATACCTCCACTTTAATTACATATTCTAGTTGAAAATATTTTGCATTATAATTAATGAACCCACTGCTAAGGTGAATTGCCTCATATTTCTGTAGTCTTGGCCTCAATCTCATAAGCTTATTATTATTTAGAAAATGTTTATTTATTTATTTACACATGAGAATATATACGCACGTGTATACACATAGACGGAGGTGAAGAAAGAAAAATGAAAAAATATGAAAGTAGATTAAGTTTGTTTTTAATAAACCATCGGACTTTGTTTTTCTTTAAGCAACATGTAAATGCATATGCTCGAAACGAGTGAGTGAATCAACCTGAACTCTAAGCCGGAAACTTGAATGTTTAAAATTTTCCACCTGAACGAGTTTTACCAAAAGAACTTTGATAGAATAGGTAGTAAAGTCTAAATCACTTTCATTGAAAGAATTTAACTTTAACCTTTTTTCCTTTTTTTTCACTTGAGCACGTGGCCTTTTTAATTAACACTTCACGTTAACTCATTGATGTGCATGAGAATATTAATTTTTCAGCTGCCAGAAAAATGCTTCGAATAGCTTATAGGGGTCGTATTCATTCGTTTATCAGTATTGGTCGAATATAGTTTATTAAAACAAAAAAAACGCACACACACACACACACACAAAGCATTACAATATGTATTTTAGTATTATAGAAAGTATATATATGCAGTATATGCATATGCACTCTTCTCTAATTTGCTTGCATCGAAGATCATTTCGGTGATTTCGATAATTGTCGTCATTTCCGGCTGATGTCAAGCCAAAAGTCACGATTTTCTTTTATAAAAAACATCAACAGACTGCATATGTGGTTGAGTTTTCCTTCTTGTCATGTGATACAAGTTTATACGAATATATGTAACATTGAAAAGAGATTTAGTTAGACCCACCTACTATTATATCGATCGATTCAGATTCGTTTCCTGAATTTACATAAGTTTATTTGACCGTCCGTCCGCCTACACCTGTCTATCAATTCATTTGTTAAACCTGCCTGTCGAAATATATGAGATATTTTACAGTGTGACATGGATCGGACAATTTTTAGACCGCTCCCCAAATAACGCCATCTTTCGAAAAATCGTTATATATACGTGTGTCTATAGTAATAATTTGACATAAAAATTAACTAAACCAAATTTGAATTAAGTATTCCGTACAGGAGTTTTTATGAACTGTAAGCTCTCTAGCAAAAAGTTTAGTTTTTATACCCATCACTGTAAGATGGCGGTATAGTCATTTTGTTTTTCTCCATAATGTAGGTAACACCCATGAGGAAGGCTCAGACATCCTATAAAGTACATATATTCTTGATAAGCGTGAAATTCTGAATTCATTTAGCCGTGTCTGTCCATCTGTGGGTCTGCGTAGCGTATGTTATTGGCACTCTCCTGGTCGGAAAAAAGAAGGTATCGACTTCAAATTCGGTAGAAACATGGGAGGTCTTTGCACGCAGATTGCTATTGAAAATGGGCCAAATTGGTTTGAGCAGAAAACGCAGTCGAGCACAAACTAAACGCAACACCGTTTTTCTTAACAAAAATTTGTGAGTTTTTACTCGTTAATCAGAAATTATAAAAGTTAGAAGAATGAAATTTTTCACATTTACTTTGCGAACCACTCTACACTTTACGTGCAAAAATGGAAAAAAGCGGCCATGTCGACACAAAGTTCAAAGTGATTAAATTACATTTTTTTCAAACCATACAAAATGTTTGAAACGATTTTGTACGTTCCTCAAATGAAGATTATCTGCCTACAAATCGGTTAATTCTAAAATGAATATAACGCGACCTGGTAGATTAATTTTTTCTAAATAATACCAACGATATAGTTCTCAAATAAAAGAACTTGGAGAACTTGGAATGCGAAAAGCTGAGTGGTGGGTATGCGAGATTCGCAACCCGCCTAATACAACTTTCTTGCTTGTTAATATTTTATATTTTGTAATGAAAATTGCTCCTTAGTAGCAGTGTAGCAATTTGTTTTCTTTCATTCAAAATCGAATGCAGCTTCGTGAACACAACACTTCGGTTGGGTGAAGCATTTTGAATACATAACAAAGTATATATCTAATCACATGTAGTTAACAAAGGTACATTTAGGTACTAACTCATGTTTTCTTTATTTTCATGCACTTACACGTATTCATTCGGCCGCAGAAATGCCAATTTTGTCCACTACATCTACCGGTACCAGATAATTCGACAGCGAACATATGCGGGTGTAAAGTATTTGCTTTTCGAAAAACTACAAAATGCATATAAGAAATAAATCTATCGTTTTTACTCGGGAAAATTATAAAAAGGAAGATTGAGTCTGAGACTGAGATGCAATCATTTATGATCAAATCGTACCCTGATATTTTTTGACTCGTCTTTGGCAAACCATAGCGTCAAGCTGTAACATGAAGACACACAATAAACATTAAACCATTGCATAAAGTCGCGCAGTTGGAGATGAAAGGCGCAACGAGATAAGTGGACACCGCAAGGGATACTCGATCTTTATTTGCATTACGACAATAAGGTGAGTGCTTGTGAAAATTTTAACAGAAGGCAGAATTTTTGTTGTTTTTTTAGAAACATAGACTAAGAGAAGTGGGTTTGAAGAGAAGAACAAGGCCGAGGAGTTAATGTGAACCGCTCCCCTCACATATACCTGTTTAAGAGAAGGCAAAACGAAAAAGCCCTGCAGTGCGTCGATATAATGTTTTGTGTAATTTTGAGAAATTTCCTTTTTATTCATTAAATTAAATAAATATATTTAATTATAATAAAAAATAAAGTGATAAAAGATAATATGCATAGAGAATAGAGTGTATTTTGCTTTGATGAATACACGTAAGTAATTTTGGTGATTTAAATATCGTGCATACTTTTACTTATTTCTTATTATTTTATGGTATTGAACCCGTTTAAATCCGGTCCTGTTTGATCGAGCTGTTCACTGTTCACGTTGGGTTTTTCAGTATAAACAAATTGTTATTTTTAAGTTTTTTAAAAAAAAGGTAGTAAAAGATTTTTTTAAAGGTATTTTATTAAACGGACAGTTTTTGACGTAACTCTAACAGTTCCATACTCAACCCCATTGGCTGTTGTTCAACCAAAAACAATTAAAGTGAGACGAGTTGTTTTTCATTAGGGTGCGATTGTTTTGCGATATTCCGCTTAAGAACGAAGACTAATATTGTGTCTAATATTTATGAACTTTGTTTTTGTCTTCAAAATTTAAAGTGATATTCCTTTATGTATAGATTGCCTATAGCTATATGTTTCATATAGTGATCATTAATTGCATTAATATTCTTAGAAATCAATTTTAACCATTCCCGCCGGGACAATTGCTTACTGTTACGTTATGAAGTTATTCAACGCACACCAGTGCGATAGATTAGGTTGGAATAAAGTGGCCGCTTTCGCTGCATCTATCAAAGGTGGAAGCGCACGTTTTATACGTTACATATAGCGAAATAACGAAAAAAAAAAAAAAACACTAAGAAAAGGGTACCTTGATACAAAGAATAACTCATTAGCCGCAATTCACAATTAACATCAAAGAATCTTCATCGCAAGCTTTTAATTTCTTGGTTCGAATCGCTTTAACCCTCAAATCCATTCAATGCTTGTTTCGACGTAACTACCCTAACGGGTTTTCGTTTGGGGATGCTCACTCACTCATCTCGATTAAAGTTTGAAGTTTAGTTTTATAGTAGAAGGAGCAAAACGAAAATCTCACACATTTGATAAATTTATTGCGCTTAAAAATTAACCAAACTTTCGTGGAAGCGGCCCGCTTAAGGTATGCAAACCAAGTAAGGATTCTAGCGCTTGGCGAAAATATGAATAACAATTCGCAGAAAAAGGGAACAACACGAATCTCTCACAATGGAATTCACTATTGATGATTGCCTTTTAAAAGCATATACAAGCAGAGTGAGTAAAATTTGTCGAGTTAAGAGACTTGCATTGTCATATTTGAATGGACAAGACGACAAGAAGCTGTAGAGGCGTTGTAAGTATAAGTTCTTGTAAACAATTCATCTGTAAATAGAAGTCGTAAGAATTGTACATATAACTTACGCTATCCCAAAAATCGCAGTTCACAGAAATGAAACTAATGTTGAAAGTATTTGGAGCAAAGCGTGAAATCCTGAAGAGGCATTTTGTATAACAACATCTACCTAAGGATGTCACACATTTTCTAAATTCTTTATATTGTGTTGTTCGGAAAAACATTTCATTTTCTTTTTTTTTTTTTTTTTTTTGGTCAAAATAAAAGATCAAGGGCTTTTACATAATCATGTAGAGTTGAAATCGAGAAATTCATATTCCTAACGATTTCGCAATTTAATATTCGACGTTTTGCATTAATTAATGCCTTTGTTTTGTCGTTATTAGTTTAACCCGTTGTTCCAGAACTTGATGCATTGTCAGTGGAACGAAATTTTGTGAATCAGTTTTGACACTGGCTTTGCGGCAGCGCATCCTCTCTATACACATCCAACAAAATTTTTTCTTACTTAAAGAGAATTTTTACCTTTTCGATAGTAAAAAGGTAAAATATCCTGAAAATATTGCTTTCAAGTTCCCTTATTTGACAGAGCACCAAGCAAAAATAAATAAATAAATAAGGTTTTCATAAACAAGCCTCGCTATATGAACTATCAAAATATGTAGCGACAATCCGGCCTAAGTGTGAATTTGGCTGCGGGAAAACGCAATTACATTTTCTTTAAAAAGAAACAAAAAAAGCGACCCGAAGCAGCAACTACAGGTGCGACCACACGTCAATCATAAGTAAAAAATGATCTAATGCAGTGCGATTGAATCTAGGCATGTCGAGTTCACTGTTGCGCTTCTTAGCTACTTTGTTATGCAATAGCCTGAACGACCGTAAATGAGTGTAAAGACTTTCTAAAAACGTCGGCTTGTGTATTAGCGAAGATTGAAATCAGCAATTAGGACACTGGACCGAGCTTTTCTTGAATGTTTGAAGTTCTCCTCGGCCCGAAAAACACCAGCTAAGAGTAGAATAGAAAATATTTACTTTCTTAATGAACTTTTTCAAATATATTTTATAGTTAAGGTAGAAGTATAACAGGATATGATATCAAATTTTAGCGCTCGGTGCTTTACTAAACCTTCATTAATATATAGTTCGATTTTTCCGGTGCCCTGTCTCCTGTACACCCTTGCAATCTGAGCGCACTATGTTGTCTTTCAAAAACATTATATATATCAGATGAGACATTCTGCTAACAACATTTGCGCAGGAAAATCGTTAGGTACTAGCCTAAGGCATCCGATAAAACCAAACGATACTGGGAAGATCGTAAGAGAGATTAAAAGAACTGACATGAGGGCATTTACTGAAATTGCTACGACAAGCATGCGTAAGCTACACTATGACGTTTTGAATGAGTGTTTTGTGGCTGTGAGAGAAATATTCGTGCGCGTTGATGCGTGCCTTTGCTTAAGCGACTATATGTATGCAAGCAGACACACTTGTATGCAGTTGTACGCGCATTTGCTTAAGCAGTTATATGCAGGCGCATAATCCATAGAAATTGCAACTTTTGGTTTTTCTGGTTGCTTGACCGTTTACTTTTGATATTTTAATTTGAATACTTTTTCATGAAGGGATTTGTATCTATCTGTTTATTGTCAAAAAATTTATATTACAATTGTTCTTTCTGATTTCTTCCATTTCTATTTATTTCCTAACAAAAAATTAAGATTACATTTCGTAGTCTCTGCTGTACGTATTTTTCCAATTTATTGGTCGTTAGCAATTATTTGATTCCCCCAAAGTATTTCAGGTCTATATACCATTACTATGTTACTACTATACTAACCAAAGAGTAAAATTAATATTAAATTAATATTAGAATATTCGTAAGGCACAAGCACTTTTAAAAGGTAACTAGTATAAGAAACTAATATAATAACTAACACAATAAAATACATAGGAAAGAACATAATAAAATACATAAGGAGCAATGTAGTACATTGATGATAAAAAAGAAGTATATTATAACAAATACATCGTTATGCCTGATTTTCTGCGTTAATTTCATTTTTTGCCTCTTCTTGATTCTATCGTCGAGTAATAAACTTGAGGATAAAAATTTTGCATTCTTAGAAATCAACACCTTAATGAAACCATCTAAATAATTAAGGCGATGTATTTTCCAGCTATCGTCCGTCTAAAGCCAGGGAAAGTTCTTTTCCGTTTTTTTAAAATAGTCTGATCGATTAAATCCCTAAAACCCCCTATACAGATGTATCGCTGAAACAAAGCCCAAAACCACTCCATTGGAGCTTGATACATCTCAACCCATCCGTCTTCAGCATAGCGGAGAAGTGCAGCACTCACTCATGAGTACTCCTTACTTTTTATAAACGATTCGGACAAGTCCGTTAAGTCCTTGTCCACCTTCCGCATTAATTGCAACCGTTTTTCGCCTTTAGTCTTCCTCACCGAATGTTTATATATTAAATAGGCTGACAGAAAAGATGTGTATGATTGGTGATGCATGCTCTTAATCTGGAAAACCAATTTTCCAAAACATCTTGGTTCAATTTCCCCGTCAAAAGAACCTGCAGTTCGTCACAGTGCATAAAATGAACTTCAGCCAAACACACCGCTCCCCATATCGTTTGCTTAAAGCCGATGATCCAAAGTTGAATATTGATGAAAATGAACAAATAGGAAAAAATTATAGCAAATATTTTCCTTTCAATAAGAATAATAACAGTAATAGGAAAAATATGTATGATAGAAATTTGAGAGAATAATTACAACAAAAATTATTTAGCAATAAATAAATGGACAAATAGAAGGATAATAAAGATAATTGGCCAAAAGTAAGGCAAATCCGTTCATAAAATAATGTTCAAAATAAAATACCAAAAATAAAAAGCACCAACCAGAGGAAAGTGAAAAATGAATAGTCTATCGCTTATGCGCCTGCATATAATTGCTTAAGAAAATTCACGCAAAACCGCACACAGGTGTTTCTGCTTCCTTACATATAACTGCTTAAGCGAACGTATGCACAACCGCACACAAATATTGCTAGCATAATGCGAATACACTCGCGCA
Source organism: Glossina pallidipes (assembly GCA_000688715.1). Lineage (NCBI taxonomy): Eukaryota > Metazoa > Arthropoda > Insecta > Diptera > Glossinidae > Glossina > Glossina pallidipes. The sequence continues at coordinate 475,393 of KK499878.1, read as the reverse complement.
CAGGTCTATTAAATGCGCATACTATTGCGTACACATGTTCATAGTGTATCTTACGCATACTTGGCGTACAAATTTCAGTAAATGCTCAGTAAATGTTTTACTTTCTCTTACTGAGAATTTTGTCAATAAAAGTAATTTGACATAAAACCTAATAAAAAATTTACTATTCATTCATTCAATAGCACAAAATTAAATTGTATAGATAAACAATCTCCTGCAGTAACTAAAGCAGAAGGATGAACTAAAGTTGACACAGGACTGGAGGCTGCTATTGCAGCAGGAAGTCATGAAGAAAATGGAATTCGAACTTTCTTAATTATTGCAGCTAGTATTGGCGTCTTTTAATTACAATTATGTTAAAATTGTTTTCTACTATATGTAAATAGAAAATATGACTCCATCTAGCATACTATAATAATTGAAGCAATTCTTAGGAACAAAGCAACATCTCCAATCCGGCTAGATACACTTAGTTAATACACTGGCATTAAGGAATTTAATATTTTGTAAATTTGGGATACATAGGTCCATTTGTTCGACTTCATCCCATATATATATTATATGGTTGCTTTAGTTTTGAGTAGCATTAGTTTCAACAGGCGAAAATGATAAAGTAATGGGAAATACCAGTACTATTGAGTTTCAATTCCATTTTCGAAATTAATTCAATATTTTGGTTTCACTGCTTACCATGCAAAGAAGGGAAGAGTTTTCGGTCGCGTATTGTAAGTGGCGATGAAAAGCGGTTCTGCTACGGGAATCCCAAGGAGAAAGTCGTGGGTTAGTCCAGGAGATCTAACCAAACCGACACCGAAGCGGAATATTCATGGCCATAAAGTTTCGCTCTGCATTTGGTGGGATCAGGAAGGCGTAGTGTACTATGAGTTTCTAAACCGCATTAGGCTGTTACTGCGGATGTCTATCGACGACAATTGGATGCATTAAACTATGTACTGTTGCAGAAAAAGGCCAGCAATAAATAGCTATGAATTGACTGAGATTTCCATTTTGAGCACTTTTTTCAAGAGTTATCAAGGACACAGAATTGCAGTTCGAGTAGGAAGTTCTGCCATACCTAACGTACTCACCAGACAAGTCACTTTCTGAGTATCAGTTGTTCAACTCGATTCAGTATGGCATGACTGGCACGCAGCTTCGCTAAGTTGAAGAATTGCGATAATGGGTGGATGGATTGATCGCTAGCAGACCAATATAAGTTCTTTCGAAAGCGCATCGCCACGTTGCTAGAAAGAAGTCGTCTACTTTTGCCGTAGTTATAGTGAGTGCCCAGTCGATAAAGGGATAGTATTTGCTGATCGCGCACAGTCGCTAAGCTGCGATCGCTTCCCTCCACCTTTCTCTTTCCTTAGTTACTTTCGACCATCACCGTATTACAGGAATAGACGACAGACATCCCCCGAGCGATTGGTTTATATGTAACGAGATTTATATTTTTAAATTTGAATCACGCCCGTTCATGTTTTGGGGGCCCTCTTATAAAGTGGCTCCCATGAAAATTATGCCTCTCCATAAATAATGAAATATTTCGTATATTAAAACTTTCGCATATGATTTTATTTATTTATTTATTTTTTTTAATCCATTGTCAAGTATAAAGTCGAAGTTTCAATCTATGTGTATTGGTGTATCTAGCAACAATTAAAGACTATTCAAACGATCATCTTGCTGCATCACTAGCCATTTTAATCATCAACTGTCCTCTTCAGACGAATTCAGGTGTCGAAGAATGAGAACAATTTTCTCTACAAAGCATTTAAAGAGCGATATCAAAGTCAGGGGCAGCGCAATCTGGAAACAAGCTGAGATCACAACAAACCAACGTTGAGGCAAAGAGTGAAAAGGTTCCTATTCGACCTAGAAAATTGTATTTGTTCGATCAAGAGATTGGGCGCTTGGGATTGAAAGGATTTCATGGAGATAGATTAACAACCTGAACACATTTTACCATAAGAGGAAATGAAGAAATGCTGTAGGGTATCGAATTGTCCAATTCTCGTTTTTTTATACCCATCACTGTCAGATGGAAGTATACTTATTTTGTTTTTTCCATAATGCATGTAACACCCAAGAGGAAGCTTCAGAGATCCTATAAAGTACATATATATTCTTGATCAGCATGAAGTCCTCAGTTGATTTAGTCACGTCTGTCTGTCTGGGTGTCTGTGTGTCGGTCCGCCAGTGTGTCTGCATGTCTTTTTCGTCCTTTCCGGATAATAGTATACATATATGGGGGAACGAGGGCTACACGCTTGTCCGCTGCGACCTTATCACCGCCCACCCAAAAACTAGCACATACACACAGCAATACACATACGCATACGCACACACGCACACTCACATCATGAACTACACATGTTCAGCGATTTCTAATAAGCCTCTTACTCTTCTCTTTACTCCACCCTTGACTTTACAAAAAATGAAAAAAACTAAAAAAACATATTCTTCATACCTACTAAACATTTCATATCAAACTCTATTTTCCCAGAAATAACGGATTATTCCTTCATATTTTTCGCTATTTAAGCTTTAGAAATTTACATGAACACCATATGCGAAAGTTAATCACTAAAAGAGGGAAAGAAATTATTTTTCGCAAAGACCGCGCACTTTGGCATCCGACATATTATTGTTTTTGTTGTATACCATTAAATATATCTCGAACGCAAAGAAAGTATACCCCGTGAAAACAGTATCACAACCGTGATAGCGCAAGCATCCTATTCCATAATGGGAGCATGAAATGCATCAATTTTCGTTCATATATGTAAACAATATACATATATACATACATACGTGTCATTATATGTAAACAATATACATAACCGTAATGCATAAAGCTTCTGATTGCTTGATTGCTTAGATAAAATCATTAACTTTTCTTATAAAGTCTTGAAAATGATTTTGTGAAAAAAATCTGTACTTTTCTTCATACGACGGTCAATGCGTAGAGGATGATGCAATCGTATATGCTGGTAGGTGCAAATCTATCGACAATATAGTTAAAAAAAAAAAAAGAAAAAAGAGAAAAAGAATAATAAAATGTGATTAACGCTAAAGCTTTCAAGTATAAGAGCAATATTCTCTTACTTGTTATCCTCTCAGATCTTATGCACACGGAAGGATTACAAGTTAAATGTATCGAATTCTCGCTTATCGACATAATTACAATGATCGCAAATTGTGGTTAGTTTAGCCAAATTAGAACGTTCGCGTATGTTAATGATGTATAAATGAAATTTCGACAAATGTGTTACAGCACAATACCTAAGCAAGCAAACGAGAATACGATGTTCCCGTGGAAGGATTCTGTTTACATTTTCCGATAACTGTTTTCGATAAATGTTATTCTCTGCCTTGTTTACGGAAACAAAATGATGTGAAATGAAGGAGAACGGGCGCTACAGTACTGTGAGTAAGTAAATGGCATTAACTACATATAAAAGAAAATAAATAAATAAACAAAAGATAATCCTCTAATACGAAAAAATAAATAAATAAATAAGAGCTTTTTTTTTGAAACAAGCGATATATGCGTTTGTGTAGTTGTGTAGGCAAAGGCAAAGCTTTCTGATTTCGAAAGGAAAATTAAAAGAAAACAAAGCAGAATAAAGGTAAAAAAAGAAAACAACGAAGCAACAACAACAAACGTTAATAAAAGTAAAATGAATTAAGAGTCACTCGAGAACATAAATATTGCAATTTTGTCTCGTCTAAGAGAGCTGTTCAGCTTGAAATCTCTTACAAAATATAACATGTGATAAAGAGTGCCACTGTAGAGAGAGCATGTGTAGAATAGAAGCAGAAGCATGATATTAATTGGAGCAAATGTTAACATACACAAACAAACACCTGTCTGGTAGCTGCTTATGAAAATGTTAAGTAGGGAACGGAATGTGTAAAAATTTTGTTAAACTTGAACGCGAGTAGAAATTTGAGATGCTGTGCACACATGTCTTGAACCTCTGAAAAGCTTTAAAGGACAATTCAGTTCAATTTGCAACATTCATAAAGAACAATTCATCCTTTGCATCCTAGTTCAACTACTGTGAATAAGCAAAAAAAAAAAAAAAAAAACAACAAAAAAATAAATGAAGATTCTTTAAACATACCCAAGAAACAAACATACTGTGACGATTAAACCTCTATTCGTATATACGATTTATATTAGATATAGATATTAATCAAATGGAAAGAAAAAAAGTGTGCTTTAATAAGTATTAACAAAAAAAAAAAACACACATATGTATCTACAAAAAAAGCAGAGATTTAATAGCAAAAGCGCTTACGAAAGGCTAGAACAACGTTTTATTAACATTTCGGTGAAAAACACAAAAAAAAATCGGTCTTTCTGAACGAGTTGTGATTGTTGTTGTTAGTGTTGGCATACTTTAAACTACGTGTACATATGGCTGTGCGTGTATGCATGTGTAGGTTTGTAAACTAAATAAACTTGATTACAGAAAAAATTTGGAAACGTAAAGGTTATGAAAATTTTTAATAAACTTTTTTTTTAGTTATTCGTTTTCTTTTTTCTTGCCTTTCTTCCTTCATTTTATTGTGGTGAAAACACGTGTTATATAGAAAAATTGCTTTTACAAGAGAACATGTAAAATGCTTTCCAAATAATGTTTATGTGAGTGCATGCGTGCGTACATGTAAGTCGAAGTATTCGTTTGTAATAATCATATGAGAAAAAATTTCCTTGAATTTTTATAGTAAGTGTAAGGTCAAGTATTTGAGATGCAATTCCTCCGTCCTTCTTATTTCTAACAAATTCGCAAACGTATATGAACAACATACAAACATTTGAAAGGTCATTGTTAGATTATACAAGGATTTCAAACGACATAGTATTCTGATAAATACTCTAAATACTATTCATTGAAGGCCTTCTTTCCTCCTTCCTAAGATACGTGACGTATACGTATGTATGCACGCATGGATGCACGTACATTTGTACGAAGGATGCGTAAAGAACAAGTTTTTTAAACGATTTACAATCAAAATGTATATTCCCGAACCGGTTGCCAATAAATGTAAACTAATAAAATGTATACGATTAAATTGTCTATGACGTCACATAATTGGTCAACGACTTATTATACATGCCAAACAAATTTGACTGAATATTAAATATTTGCTGCCTGAAGTTCATTCATTGTTAACTTTCCAATATTTTCGTGAAGAGAACTAAGCCTAAACAGTGTTTTTTCTTTCATTTTTCGCATTTCAGTAATTGATAAAAAATTCCGATCTCTTCACTTTGAAATTCGTTATAGGAAAGGAAAAACTTTTTCAATGAATTTCAAATTTTACCGCATACTCTTTATCTAAAAAGATAATAGAAACGCATATGCACATTTACACATAAATATTTACACACACACGCGCGCGCGCATATTTATATATATGTATATATACATACAAGCGGATATTATCATTCTAACGTACATACTCGCGCGTATATATACACAACTAGTAAGGCTAACAATGGAAATAGAGTATTAGCGAATAAGTGTTGTGCATAGCATGTTTCAAACGATTGTATGGATTTTGACCCCTTAGAATCTCAATACATATATATATAGTGTCGATCTACTACGGGTATATATGCAAATGTTTTTATATCAGCTCATAATGAATGTTGTGAGGGCATTACAGCTTTTCTTTTGTCTGTAAACAGCCAGAAAAGATTTCGTAAATTGAACCATGACCGTCTGTCCGCCCGTCCATTACATCTTATTCCGATGCTCACGGTAGCAAAAATTGAAATGCATATAAGCAAAAAAATATTGAGCCTTTGGGCTATACAATCCTTTCTTTCTTTCATTCTATTCACAGTCATACACTCACACTTGAGATTAGCTAATGCTATCCTTATTGGGGTTAATATTTTTGTGACTACCTAATTCGAAACATATATACATGGAAAGAACAAAATAACAACACCCCGAACAATAACCTACCGCACCATACTAATACAATAGACAAAGCGAACAGTAGTCATTTATATAAGAAAGCAAAAAACAAAAAAAAAACACATACACACACAAACACACACAAAAATATAAAAGAAGAAAGGAAACAAAGGAATGTATGTTTAAACGTTTGTTTGCTTGTATCCGTGCTTTTGTGTATTGACAAATGGCAACAAAACCAGTCAGTCTGCTGCAGTAATTCCAGAAATACCGAATACAAAGAATACAAAAACAATGGCAATAGCATGTAATTTATTATTTAATCTTTTGCGCACCACAGTGCGTATAAGTAACCAATAAATACATGAACAATTTAATGTTAAAATTTAATGGTAAATAAAATTCATAACATTTGTTCCCACTAAATTTTTTACTATTTATTGCTGTTATTGATTGATATGTGAGTAAATTAGAACTAATGGCAATTGCGGGCATAACTGAGACAAACTTTCAACTCTGAAGCTAATTTATAAGAACAGTAAATGCCTGAGATTGGGCGCGGCTGAGAACGAATTCTAATCGAAATCATTTGCCTTTTTTTATACACATAACACATGCTCCAGTTGGCGTTATTTTAACTTTAAGTGATCATTAAAGCGAAAAGGAAAAGCAAGAAAGAAAAACAAGAAAAGAAAAAGAACATTCAAAAAGGATCGTGAAAAAGTACACAACTCTTACTGTATTTCCAAAATAATCAATACTTCATAAAGCTCATGCTATAAATATTTCGAAAGCGATATTTACTTTACTGTACCCCTAAAATTTTCGGAATTAATGTATGTATGAAAAGGAATTTTTTTAATTCCGTAAGTGTTAAGACACACCCTGAAAACATGCGAAAACATAAAAAAAAAAGAAACGGCAAGTTAGAGAAAATTTGATTGCCAAATAAAACATTTCAAAAAATATAAAAGAATGTAAATCGAAAGAAGGCAAAGCTAACTGAAATGTGTACAAAAAACATACAAAAATAGCGTAAAAACATTAAGCTGCAAGGAAGGTATCAAAGCATTAAATTTCACTAAAAAACACAAAACCGAAAAAATCGCAAAAACAACAAATGATAACAACTTTCTAAAACGTGCACTTTGTTAAAGAGAGAATATATCGTGTATTTACTCTTAGATGGTTACGCAAAGAGAAAAACCCTAAGAGTGTTAAATTCGAAGTGTAGCGTCGCAGGAGAACGTATATAAACGCACACAGTTACAGTTCTTATTTAGGCAGAAAAAAGCATGAGACATCTAGAAAGTCTCCGCGGTTTTTTGATACATTTTTAAAGAAAAATTTTCTTTATTGAAAATTCATTTTAAGCAAGTAAGTATTGACTTTTATTATCTATGACCTTTCGCCATTTCTGGAGTAGCTTCATAGTTCCATCGGTATAGAGCTTCTGTAGTTTATCATCGAAAGACCTTGCCATTTTTTTACCACTAAGACAGTTTTGCAGAGACCGATACAAATGGTAGTCAGTTGGTGCAAGGTTCGGGCCATGGATGCATCAAAACTTCCCAACCAAGTTCACTCAAATTGTTCCGAACCATCAAACATGTGCCGCGCATTGTCATGACGGAACCCAACGCCCTTTCTGTTACACTATTTTGGCTTTCTGAAATTGCTTCTTTCAAACACACGAGTTGTGCGCAATACAGGACCGAATTGATAGTTCACCAGATTGCAACAGCTCATAATGGACAATTCCCTTCCAATCTCACCAAACATTCAACATAACCTTTGCCGAGAATCCAGGCTTTAAAGTTGTTTGTAGAGAGTCACCAGCCTTTGACCACAACCGCCAGCATTTAATATTCTCGTATTTCACCCAGTTTTTGTTGCCTGTAATGATTCGTTTTTTTTTTTAAAAACATTCTACTGATGGTAATTTGGTTAATCAAATTTCTTTGCGATAATTCATGCGGCACCTAAACAAGCTTTTTTTGTAGAGTGACCTTTTCAATTGATTCCAATTTGTCACGGGGTTGATGTTTAGTGCCTCCACTATTTCCTAACCGCTTGCGTGCCGGTCTTGCTCCACCAGTTGCAAAATGTCATCGACTTTTTCAGGCTGACTGACCGACCAGACCGAGGGGCACCTTTGACATCAAAATTTCTGAAACGGAATCGAGCAAACGATTCCCGAGTCCTTCGTTTACTCAGAGCATTCTCACCGTACACTTCACAAATTTTTCGGCATGTTTTTGCAGTAAAAAGCACCACATAGCGCATTTCTTCAGATATTTCACTCATTCGCAAAGCAGTACAACTTTTTATACGGGAATTAGAGAAGTACCTTCACAAAATAACTGCAATGTCACCTTTTAAGCACATGTTCGTTTGACACAATCAGGTGAATGTTGCCAGATATATAGGCATCAACACCATTTAGTGGCAAAAATCAGCGGAGACTTTTTATATGGTCCAATATTTGTATATATATATTTAGCGATGTAGCGAGAGTTTTTTTAATGGTGAAAAATTTTGTGTATCTTAATAAGTACTGAAGGTAAATGCGATTAAAACAAAAAAAAAAAAAAAAAACTATAAACAGCTTAAGTCGATTTGTTTAGTACCCAACCACAGTTTGGGTTACTTGAATAAAAATGTGCGACGAAATCTGCAATAAATTATCATATTTATATCACATAATTCATCATCAATAGATAAATCGCTAGTCTATCTTTCGATAGCTCACCAGCGAAACTCCGCTGTACATTGTTTACAATTACTCCGGTCAAAAATGCACCAAACCGTCAGAGTGTAGTACATCAAGTAATAGAAGACGTTTATGTCAACATTTCTCATCCAGCTTGGTCAGATGTACGAAATTCCTTTCTTCACTAACGAACAGGTAACAACGTGTCCCAACATTATAAAAAAATATATCCCTACTGTGCGCAAAAAAACCCAGTGTATCTGACGATGTTTCGCTGCAAAGATATTGATTATCGCAATCCTTCAGTTCATAATGAAGGCTTTAACCGATTCGGTTCAGCGTTTGGCGGCCATGTTATACAACTAAATGCTCTTTATTCGCCTTAGGAGGATTATTTGGCATTCATCGGTTCGAGCAGTTTGTTTGCGCTTAATTGCATGCAGTGATGAGTGAATCAATAAAGAATTTTGGCCCAATCGCGGGCTCTATTGAAAACTAATGGGGCCATCTTCACGATTAGTTAACATAAACAAAACCTATTTTAGCAGCAACCGATGAATAATAGTATTTCGACATAGTAAATGAAAATGGAAAATAAATGTTAAGTTCCGCTTCCGCTATAAAAGTTTTTAAAAAAGATAAGCCTTTAAGACGCAACAAGATCGAATTTTTTGTCTTTTACGATGAAAATTGACGCATAAACTTTGTTTCGTAAGCGTGGACTTTGTAAGCCTGTTTTTCGGACTCGCACGCGATGTGAGGGTATTTTTAAAAACGAGGCTCCTCATGCAAACAAGATAAAATTTTTGATTTGATAATCTAATGCAAGTAAGGGATAAAGTAAGGGATGTGAGAAAAATTGCACTACGCAAAGTGGTGTAGCGTTTTCAATAGTCTGCCTTGCTTGGGTTATTAGAGTGCAAATTTAAAAAGACTTAAAGTGTTTTCTTACACCTTATAATTCTGCTAACATCTCATTAATCAAAGCGCGTCATTGCGGGGTGTATCACACAGCAACACGCTTGCGGTATTTGGCTGTTAACTATGTAAAGTCCGATGACGAAAATGAAACAAGGCTAAAATCTATCAAATCTTAATTTAAGTGATGGATGGAGAAGCAGATGTCTATACACACTTGATGGGATATCCGGTACGTATAAATATTTCGCAAAAGGATACATTTTTTGCGTTTTATTATTTTGCTCTTGAAAAACAAAACGGCTGAAAATATTATAGAGGCCGAGGACCAATCAATCGCTTAACGGGATTATTTATATAACGACTTTGCAAACTAAAGCATTATATGGGAAAAGGTCGAATTTAGAATAGACAGACATCAGACCGGCAGATGGACATTCCATTCGTGCGTTCACCTTAGATCGTTTCAGAAAGTGATTCTTCGTGATCGGTACAATAAAAGGCGGGTCTATCTCAAGCCGTTCTGGGTGTCGTATATATTTGCACAAACTTAATGCAGCCTTGTATCGCAAGTTGTGAAGGGTAGAAAAAGAAATGAATGTTAATTTCCTTTTGATTTTTCGAATTTTAGTCGCATATAAGATTCAGTTTGAATTATTGAGTTAAACTTTACTTTACTTGAGCATATTCAGTTCCATTCAATTTTTTTCTCTTCTCTTTGTGTTCTTAAGGTCTTAGAATATGTAGGCAAAAAGACCTATCCTTGGCAGAATATTAAATTCCAAGTCCAATATGCCTATTTGCCGAAGTTCAGGAGAAAACGGGACCCAAGCTATGTGCGTCTTTAAGTTGCAATGGTGGGAAAAGAAATGATTAAAGTACGAAAACAATTTGAATGAAATATTTTGTATCCATTTTTTTTAATATGTAATCAATATGTGAGTAAAAAATCTGGCAGAATTCGCTTGCCGTATTATAAGTGAGTATCATTTGCTTATAGAATTTCTCCCATCGATCAGAGATTGAAACAAACATCCAAGTAAAATAATTATCCATTAGTTTATAACAATTGTTTGCAATCTCTGCCAGATGCTATACGCATATTAACCATTTTTGTGATCAGTCAGAGATCAATCAGTTAATTGCTATTCTCTCCCTTCCGCGCTGTGTCAGTTATTAGTTCAATACAAGTAATCTGCTAAAAAACAAAATAATTTTTGGTTTTAGTTTTGCTCTCGGCCTGTTTCACATTTCGCGCTTTATTTTTTTTTTCCTTCTTTTACAATTTGACGATTTTCGATTTAATCTTAAGTTATGGAACTCAATTGATTCCTTATATTATAAGATGGTTTTTTTTTTTGTGATTTTTTTTACTTTAATGCGTTACGCCTTAAAAAAACTTCTCAACTGATTGCTGGTCGTGCGGTTTAATAATAATTTCGTTTTGTGTCTATTCACACTTGTACACCACCTTAAAGCATTGTACGGAAAAAGAAAAATACATATTTTTAAGGTATTAGAAAGTATTTAGAGCATAACTAATTCTTTTTATCTGAAGACATGCTCTTACTACTTACGAACTGGATACATATATGTACATAAATATCTTCACATGATGTCATATCTGGTTCGTAATAAATAACCGGATGCGATGCTTTCGAATTGCTTTTATGGAAGCAGTAGTAGTTTTTCTTTTCTATCACTATATACTCACTGCCAGTTAACCTATTTTGCTGTCCTTTAAGGTTTCGCAAAACTAGAAGAAGAAAAGAGGCAAAAAAAAAAAATTAAAAATGTCTTTGCTTCAATATAAGCCTGAACGCCGCGACACCTATTGCTTTATACCCATCATAAAAATTTCTCATTAACTATTTTTTTCCTATATATTTGTATGCATGTTTTTTCCCAATGGTTGGTAATATGGAACAAGCAAGGGACGAATGTATGTACAGTATGTTGATGTTGATACGGATTTCATGGACGCGATAGACACATATATTCATTCATTTATATATATCCTACTAAACGATTTAATAAAAAAAGCAATAGAAGAAGAAAAAATTTTTAAACCTTAACTGAAGGGTGGAAACCATCATCATTACTGTCAGAATTTACAACCGTCATCATGACAAAAAAAAAAAAAATAGTAATAACAGTAATGCAAGACAATGCGCGAGCTTGCTTAAGTCCTAAGTATTATTTGCTAAATGGACAACAAGTCAAAAAGGCTTCCGGATGAATTTTGGTTGTTCGATGTGAGGCACAATTACTTTATATTAAGTTGACTACGATTTTTGTTAGATTGGAAACTAATGCAGCTAATGCAGTGCAACTAGAATGTAAATGAGATTTAAAGCAATCTATAATTGACGGGATGAAATGAAAATATATGAAAAACTTATATATGTTGTCATTATTTGTTAATATCCGTTATCTGCTCCGTTATCCGAAAAAGCTCCGAGTTATATTTCACATTTTGAGGCTTCCGAAGCACAAACTATGCATGAGGAAAATGAGTGCAACTTTAAGAAAGCTGTTCCCCATTGCGACTATGGATCTGCACACAATCGAAATTTATACTTAATTTCGATTTTTTTAATGAATAAATGAATGGTTTCATAGTGATAGTGAAACTTAAACGAGTGAAAGGTTAAGCGAAGAAACGGATCAACGACTGGAAAGCAAAGTAGTTAGGACAAATAAACTGAAGCTGAAAAGAATGCTAGAGTGAAAAGAGGGGCGAGTGTTTGCAACGAAGGCAGCGCGGCGAAGACCCAAATGGCGTAAAATATGCAAAGACAGAAGGTCAGAAAACATATCAGAAATATACATTTCGAACAATTTCGCTTAGTGAAATTATTAGTCGTAAAAAAATTATAAGGAAAATACGAAAGTTACGATATATCTCTCATAACGTAAGAATGCATTTTTCTAAAAACTTTTAGGACATAGAATAGAGTTTGCAAACTAGAATCGAAAACAATTCCATTTTTGACATTGACATTTTCGGCAGTACATTGAAAAAGAGTTAAAAAGCAATTCTTTACATTAATCTTCGAAATCTGCTTCGTATAGCTTGATCACACTTTCTTACAAAGATTACAATGATAATTTGTTGTGTGTGTGTTTTGCATCTTTAACTTGAAACTACAACAACTATAGATATGTACATATAAAAGAAAAACAACAACAAAGTAGTAGAAGTATTTCCACTACGAGACGGAGCTCGAGCATCTTTCCGTTAAAATGGAAAGAGCGAAGCATATTGTGTAAGCAATCAGCAATCGGGAACTTTTTTATAAGGTATTTCAGATCAATATATGTATGTAAGTAAATTGCAAATATATATTCTTTTTTTCTTGTTCTTCTGCAGAATTCAGCAAATCAACAAAAAATGATTCTGTGTGCATAGTAAAAAAAAAACAAGTAAGAAAGTTTTATTCGACTCAGGCCGAGTCTCGCATACCCACTATGTTTTTCGAATTCTACTCCACAAGTTCTTTTATTTGATACCCATATAGTTGGCATTATTATAAAAACGGTAATCCCGGTGTCTGCCAGGTTCATGTTAAAATTAACCCATTTTTACGCAGATCTTCATTTAAGGAGTGTACAATATAGTTTTAAACAATCGGTCCCGTTTGCCTTATGATAAATAAGCATAAAACAAAATTTAATCACTTGTAACTTTGTGTGGACATGGCGGATGTTTTCCATTTTTTGCACGTGCGGAGCAGAGTGCTTCGTAAAGTAAGTGTGGAAAGTTTTAGCCTCGTCACTTTTATAATTTTTGAGTAACGATCAAAAATCCAAAAATTTTTGTTAAAAAAAACTGAGTTGCGTTCAGCTTACGCTCCACAGCGCGCTTCCGCTTTGGCCAATTTGGCCCATTTTCAACAGCAACCTGAGTGCAGAAACTTCCAACGTTTCTACTAAATTTGAAATTGATATCTTCATTTTTGCGATTAGGAGAGTGCCAACAACACACACCACACAGGCACACAGACGGACAGACATTGCTAAATCAACTGAGAATTTTACGTTGATCAAGAATATATATACTTTATAGGGTCGCTGAAGTTTCCTTTTGGGTGTTACATACATTATGAAAGAAAACAAAGTGAGTATATCCCCATGTTACAGTGGTGGGTGTAAAAACAAAATACGAAATGAAAATATGTCGGAATACGAATTAAAAATGTATTTAAAAATATATGATAAATTTCACGTCTCTCTTTCTGGCCATATTTACGATCAAAAGAATTTCAACAAAAGAATGACCAACGAACATATGGATGGCAAGTTACACGAATGTAGAAAGTAAATTAAGAGAATGATGAACGAGTGATAGTCTGAATCTAATAAGGGGGGTGCGGGCTGACAAATAAATAAACAATATGACGGACAAATACTGCCAATGAATGCTTGAAAATCAAGTACATAGGGAATGGGAAGCCTCTAGATGGCTCCAAAATAGTTCAGACTTCTTGAGGTTTGTGCGTTTGCTAAGACATAATTTTTTGCGAAGTAATAAATATTAAAGCAAGTAGGAAAATTATATTCGGTCGTGACTTAATCTGTTATACCTATCTCCGTTATCCTAAAAAATATGAAGAATTGCAGAAAGGAAGCAAATTTTTATATTCTACAATAATGGATTGGCGCGGGCGATTTTTTCTATTTGCAGAATAAAGATGGAAATTGATGTGGCGAATGTATTACACAGGCAGACAGACAGACAGACATACATAAATCGATTCCAAATTTTTTGCTGATCAAGAGTATATAAACTTTGTGGGGTTTCTGAAGTTTCTTTCTGGGAGTTGCAAGCGTTTTGGCAAAATGAATATACCTCTCATCCTTCGGTCGCTTAAATTACTTGAAGATAATCGAGTTGATTTATTTTTTATTACCATGTAGTCGTTGCAAGGTTTTTTACGCGATATCGTTTAGTTAGCTGTTTGCAAACGTGGCCACAACTAACCATAAACGATCGAAGCACTTTTGCGAGTTTCAAACTTCTTCCGGAAATCTTATCTACTTTGAAAAATTGCTTTCGAAATTTGCTGCAAACTTGAATTCCTGCTTATCCGCTTAATTTAATTTAGCGTACACGTATATTAGCTGAAAGAATGCAGAGTCTGTTCGAACCCACTTGTAAAAAATTTCAATTAAATAATAGTACTGTAGTACATAATGTCTTTCCCTTTATATTGTATATATTTGTAGTGCGATTTTTGGTGCAACAAATGAAAATGAAAAAAGTGCTGTTCAAACTGTGCTGCTTGAGTTTTAGTTTCTTACTGACTACGAGAGTATTTACATAGACATACAAGCCACTGTTATTACAGTAATAAAGTAACAACGTCGTCTTTAATATAAAATTCGTTATCAAAATGTCCTTAAGATTAAAATCTCCATAGCAAATGGCATTATTTAGAAAAAAAAAAAAGAAGAAGAAAAACAAAAGAACTTATCCATAATCTATTCAGGAAATTTGAATGTAAGCAACTTTGGTGTTCACAAAGTCGCTTAAACATCATAAAAATTCACACGAGCGTTGTATGCAAAAATAATTCATGTTTGCATTACACAGGAAGAAAGAAGTGATGTAAAATCTTAAAAAGGTTTAATTTTTTCCTTATTTTTAATTTGTAATTTTCTGAATATTTTGTCATTATGCATAGTTGACGTTTGAAGACTTCAATTTAATTCATCGTAATTATTACAATAACAAAGTGGAAAATGCATAAAATTAAATGCGAAAAGTGAAATCAAAGATTACGAAAATGTAAAATAAAAAAAGCAAAAACAAACAAACAAACAAACAGCACAAATTTAGACATCAGCGACAAGGATACATTAGTCATTCATTCACTCAGTTATTTATTCATTCAGTTCACTTGACACATACATGAGAACAACATTAGAGGTTCTGTGCAATAATAACAAATAATTCATGGACGTAACTACTATCTAGCCCCACATATATCTATTGTGTGGTCCTTAGCTTATCCGTTTCGGTGTAGTTGAACTGTCAGTCTTGCTTTCGCTTTTGTGCATGCATATACACTTATACCTACATGCACGCATATATATCTATATAGCATATGTGTATATACGTTTGCGTACATACGTGCACGCATGCTGTATATGTACAACTAGATTGGTTGGCTTTTAATCGTAACGATGTTGACGATAAGGATTTGTAGACACAAAAGAGACAATTTTTTTATTATTTTTCTTAATATTTATACCCTTTAGTTAGTTAGGGTACACATTAAGTGGGCGCGAATGGCGAAGAACTTGAACGTATTTATTATACCGATCGATTCGCAACAACTTTCAGAGCCGTTTTAAGCTTATCTGTCTGTCCGTCCGCCTGTATTATTTGAGTCTAGCTTGTAAATCGCAAATTTTTGGAAATACAGCCATCTCGAAATTGAATTGAGTAAGAGAATTGTTATGACCTCTTTCCACATACTTCCCAATATATTAAAAATCGGCCGTTTTATGAAAACAAATTGAAATTTTTAAAATCGCTCAAGAAAAATCAATGCAAAGTAGTATAATGAAACACTAAGAATAACAAATTGTTTGAAAAGACAATTAATTTTGCTAAACTTGGTAAAGGGTTAGCCCTCTCCCGTAGCAGGCCTTTTATGAAGAGTATGCGTTCACAAGAAAGCAAGCTACGATTTTTGGCAATTTATCACAAATATATTTAATGGTCGACTTGAAGTTCCGTATTCTAAAATTTACAAGGTGCGGTCCGATTATAAGAATCTTGTACGCCAAAATTTCCGATGAGATGAAATTCAAATCAACGGCACGGTAGATGGGTAGACCGACAATGTAGATATTGTAACGTAAACTTTCCGTCGTGATTTAACGTTATTTACTTAACTTCGTTTAAAATAAAGTTCGTAGCACTGAATTATGGTATTTAGTATAATCTAGATTTTATAAAAGATTCTGAGGTAATTCATTTACGAATTATTTTCACGAATTTAAATTTGCAGTGCTTTAATTCGCTTCGATATTGCGACTCAACTCTCTGGACCCAAGCCTTTTACAAGAGTATTATGGCTACCTAAACTCAGCGCTTATTTTCTCCTTTTTCATCCTCTTTATTTCAAAATTTACTGATGTTGAATACTAATCTTACCCCATTAACCCGTACATCTCTAAAACACGTAAACATAAATGTTGTTGAGACAAGCTACTAAACGATTTTAAGGGATGTGTTGCTGGTCACTGTTCTGTTCTAGATTCTTAATTTTGCAGGCGCTTTTGTTGGACTTTATTAGAGCCACCAATCGATTCTTTATATTATCCACCAGATACGTATACGCCGTGTTGTTTAGTCGGGAATGATGGACATAACCTTGGTGTACAAAGTATTCAAAGCATTTTTAGTAAACTTATCATTTGCCGTCAAGAATGATACCATCGGGTTTTCCTGTGATTAAGGGCCACAGAACCACCCATTCACTGGACTCGCTTTCTTTTAGGTATATTTCGACTTAATGAAATCGTACTAAGAATTTGGATACTTTTTTTGGGTTTTCTTGTATTTTTGTCGCAATATTTGACATTAAGTTTGAAATGTTGCTACGTTGCACAATGCAAGTTTCGTGAATTCAAGAAATTTCTCAAATCAGATAAAATTATACACTTTCACGGAGTTATATGTGCTCAATACAATGAATGATGTTGTGTTGATTTGCTGCATTGCTGAAGAAAAAGAATAGTTTTATTTAGTATCAATTAGTTTCCCATTCGAATATGGCTCGCGAATAGTAAATACTTTCGAATCGGATTATAAATCAGAATCAACAGAACTTGTGTGTTTGAGTTGTGTTTTCCTTCAAAAATGTGGATGGACGTTTTCTTAATTGGCGTAAATATTACAATCAATTTAATCATAGCTGCATATATATTATCACTGTTGTTGGCTCCGGCTGTTTTCTATATGAGACGAAAACAAAATTTATTTTCACAAAATTAGTTTTGATATCAATCATCGATATACGTAATCATCGCATCGAAGACGTTTCATAAAGTGTAGTACTCTAGATTTAGTTACGATGTCCGTGTGTCTTTTTTTGTTAGTCAGGTATCAGCATTCTCGAGCTTAGAAAAACGGAGGCAGAATCTTTTCACTTGTCCAACTTTCTAATCCAATAATGGAACAGAAAACAAAACAAATAAGAAAATCATATTCGGCCGTCACCTAATCTTTCATACCCATTACCGTGATCCTAAAAAAAAGGAAAACGAACCAACTTTTCATAGCCTATAATATTGGGTAGGCGTGGCTGACTTATTTTATTTTCGGAATAAAAGTGGAATTTTATGTGGTATAAATGTTGTACTTTACGAGTAACAAGCAAAAACACGAAAAACAAAGGCGTTAATAGTTTTTCTTATACACAGACTGTTGTAGCACCTTCCTAGTTTGGATCATTTTCAAATTCTTTTGCAAGTTTGTAAGCGATGTCTTCATTCTTGCGAACGGGAGAATGTTCACAACAGACATAACACAGACAGCCAGACGCACAAGCTTAAATCGAATCAGAATTTGATGCTGGACAAGAATGTGGAGTCTCTGAAGTTGCTGCGTTTACCAAAATGAGTACACCCCTCATCCCTCGGTCGTGGGTATAAAAATATTATTTTTTAATATAAACTTACACGCCCGGGAATGATGTTATTCGATTATTCTTTTGCGCTCGCAATATCGCTACAAGTATTATTCTGCAAGTCAATGCTAGCTCCTTGTTTAACTCAGAGAGGATCCGATTAAAGTCTTTTTTTTTTTTTTTTGATTATATTGTAACGTAAAATGCCCTTTAAGGTGTTATGTTTCACATTCAACTACTTCCGAGAAATTTATTTCGAACCAGTGAATTGCGACTTTTATGATGGGATAGGAGGTTTTATTCACAATTTCTAGGAAGACCTATTTACAAACTATTTACAACAGCTTTTATTTACATAGTTTTAGTGGTCCGTCTAAATGTTACAATTCATCCCTCTTGCCTCGCCTGACTTTTCCGTGCCCATATATCCGGCTTACTTCTTCTCTTACAAACCAGTTACCAGTAGGCTAACTTCGTTGTGACATCTTTTTGTTAGTCCCTAGTTGTGATTAATCTTATCGACAACCGTCAGCTGCATAGCACAGATAAGGCGTAATGAATGTGTATTTGGCTTACCATTTTTCGGAATTTGGTTTTCATACGAACTCAAATCATCAAATATGGGATTTCCGTAACAACATATTTGAATGGTTTGCGATTTTTCGTAACGATGAACCAGGCATATCAAAAACGGAAACAAATGAATGGTATAGAAGCATTTGAATAAGCCTGGGAAATGGTAGCTGACTCACTTCTCTCGTCGCTCTTTAGCAAAATCGGGAAGCTCTTCGCGACGATGAAACACTTAACAATCTTAACGGGCTTTCTTTCCTCCGCCTCTTATGTATTATATAATTCTTCCCGGCTATGATTGTGCCCGAACGTGTAGGTGACATCCCCTGAGCCGCTTGTCGTAAAAATGACACTAATACTGCATTCACTTCACATAGTTTCGTCTGACTTTTTCCTTGTTCACTAAGTCAAAAATATCATTTCACAGAACATATTTCAATTAAAAGTGGACGTAGAAAGCGTTAAAGCAACCGGGGAAGGTTTACATTGCAAGAGAGAGAATTACTTTAAAGACGACATAATAAATTTTGATTATTTAATGTCTTTTTTTATTTACTCTTATATATACGTCATTATTACATTTAAAGCAAAAAAATAAATTCTAGGAGTAAGGGTAGGATGGTTACCAGCAGTTATGACTATTGGATATTTTTGTTTTTTTGTTTTTTTGGGAAAAGTAGACTATACGGTTAGCGTAATCGCTTTAATAAAGTTAAACATTTTATTGATATTATGTTCTCCACATACCATACGTTCATCATATCCATAGAGTTAGACGCACTAAAAAGGTGTCTCGAAATATTGCAAAGATTTTGGCATTCACAGAGTGCATGTTTAATAGCACGAATTTGTTCACGGTTGCAAATTGGAGGAGTAGGTCTCTTAAGGATCTATTGGTATGTTGCAATAGCGTGACCAAGGCGAATTCTTGCAAATGTTTCGATCTTCATTTTGCCGACATTGATTGGGTATAGATGCGGAACGTGGTTAGGATTAATAGGCGAGGCTGCGGATGGTGGTAGTGAACTATAGTCGACTGTTTTCGTCAATTTTCTCTCTCATCTTTCTTTTTTTTTTTTTTCAATATATATTCGAAGGTCATCAATGTTCTCGGTACCTAAAAAATTTGTAATTTTGTCTTCTGGAGCTCTTAATATAAAGATTTGCTTAAAACTTCATCTTAAATTTTAGCTTTTATTTAAAAATGAAAATTTTAAAAACTTACGTGAAGTGAAAAGATTAGTTAACCATCTTAACGTTATACCTTTGTATCGAGTACTGTACACTTATTGGCTTTCTCTCAGCTTAAGTCACCAAAAATATTTTGTTTCTTTTTGAAACTTCAACTTGCCACACACTATCATTTAACCATCGAACACTACATGCTTCAACAATATTTGTAAATTATCAACACTTTTTTTTTTATCAAAATATTCACTCGGTTAACGTAATTTCCGTTTACGTGAGGTTACATAATAATACTAATTGCTATCTTTTTTTTTTTCTCTAATAGTGTTTTTTCGTAAATGAATTTAAAAGAAAAATTAAAAAATTTATTCTTTGTGCAGAAAATGACAAGCAACAACATTTGGGTAATTGTTTTGATTTCTTTCATTTAAAAATTCATTTTCTTCGTCTCTCAAATTTCAACAACACAATCCCGTTGCCACTCTTTCTTATTTGCATAAATTCAATTTTTGCTTGTTTTACAAAGCAAACAGAAAAAAAAGACACTAAGAAAATAAAAGAAAAAGCTGAATATATAGAGAAAAGCGTAAAACGAAAATTGGCATGTAAGCAGGCAATGTTAGCTTTGAATCGAATCTTAGACACCGATCATCTTATAAAAAAAAGTCGTTAAGAATTCATAAAGAAATTTTGAGTTTGCCGTTGCATCTCTCAGAAGTTTTTAAAAGTATTTCAAAGATGTGATAGCAAAAATTTTCATGTTTTCATGTTTAAAAATTTTGAAAATTGTTAGGTTTTTATCTAAATTAGGGCAAATTGTGGCGAACGAGATCATTTTCAGTTTAAAGTAGCGCATAAGCGCTTTTTTTTGGAATTTTATGGTGGGGGCTAGTTTTAACATTGTGTTGGAAAAAGAAACTCCTGACGACAGAAGTAAGGACCGGCGGACATAATGAATTCTTAGAAGTTTGTATGAATACAATTTGCTCTTACAAATACAGTTGTAAATTGAATATACCATCGTTACGATGTATCCTTGCTGCGTATAAGTAGAAAGGAAAATGCGCCAGAGTGAAAAAAATAGATATAAAAAATATTAATTGATTGCTTTTTACGGAGGAAGAGCACTTTTCTTTTTTTTTAAATAAAAGGTGGATACTTTTTCTTTCGTTCTTAACTTTAAGTCTTGAAATATTAAAAAAGCAAACAACATAATTAACTCTATTCGGCTTCAAGCGAACTTGGGATTCACATCTTGTCAACAAAATACATAAAATAATTTAATTTTTTTGTAATTGTAAGCGAATCGCAAATACGATTATCGAGATTTTGAACCAAAATTTTCTCCTGACAAATATTTAAGTTAAAAAAGGTTGATCTTATTGCGCCTTAAGAAAGCCAAAAATTGACTGACTTGTAAGGCCAAGCAGCCTTATATTTCTCTTATCAAACACTATGTTTTCAGAAATATTGAATATGTTGGGCTTTCAAGTCTCTTTTTATAGCCTACACCACTTGTGGTACAAGAATACATACTATTCTCAAGTTCAAGTGCTTCTTCAAAATAATGAACACAAGCTGTCCATTGCATAGTCTACCATCCGTAGTGATATCATGCATAGAGTTACTTGAACCATAGGATTACATTATTGCAGAGCAACGTCCAAACAACAAGGACTTTTGTCCTGTTTATAAATTTCCCCTGACTTTAAAATTCCTTCTTACAAGTGCGCGATTCTAAGAGTATTTGTCATTGGAAAAGAAAGCTCACTTGCGTTAAGTAAACTGACCTATACAACTATTTTAATACATATACTATTTTTTGAAATCCTACTTGATAGATTTCGATAACAAATTATCGAAATCGAAATTTCAGAGAAGATTTTTGTAATTCCTCAGCTAACCAAAAATATTTTCAAAATAGAATTTCCATGATTATAGAAATTTGACTTGTATATAATATTGACTTGAAATGTTTTCAAGCAGCGATCCTATTGCACGCCCAAAATCAACCACATCAAAATCAATCGAAATGATTTCTCTATAACCTCGCCTTAGTTTCTTCTAGCTCGTATGGGGTCTTTCGGGAATCGCTCTTTTTAATTGAATGCAAAGTAAAACCTTATAGTCGACGAATATCAGATGGACGGAAAATGATTCTGAATCGATTAGTATAACTAATGGTTTGTCTACTCGAAATCTTTCTTTTATTGTATTGTAAAATTCAAGGTTCAATTAACGACTTTTCTCCACTACAATCTTTCGACTTGTTTCTTATACGTTATCGTCTTGCTCATGCACTTCCGTTTCTTCAAGATAAACCTACTTAAGAAATATTGTAAGCCGAAATAAATATACGAAATATTAATCTGGGTCAGAACGAAGTTGTTAATAGTTAAATTTTGCGTTCAATATTTATTTGCGCCCTCATTAGGATTGATCTCAATATTCTAAGTCATCTTTTGCAACTTCGACCGGAGAATCGGGTGTTATTGATAGTTTGGCTTACTTTATAATACTCCGAGAAACGGGCATCTCCGAATCCAAGAGTTATATGTATTTCCAATAGATTGATAATCTGTTGATCGGTCTGGCCGATTAATTAGATATCTGTCCGTTCATATATTTTTTTAGCTTGTTTATCCATTCGATAGATAGCGTTTTGTCGTACCTTCCACCTCTATTATCATTCACCGGACTGTTTGTCTTAGTTTCAATCCGTTTGCATGTTTGTCTGTCCGCTTTATATTGATAGCTTTTGTATTTCACGTATATGCATATCTATCCACCAGTCTGCTGACTTAAAATGCATTTCTGACCGAGTGCTTTTTGTTCATACAACTGATATTCAATTCGTTCCCATCCTTGGTCTGTTTTGAATGGTTGATACAATAAGTTATAACTTTGTGAATATATTTTTTCTCGAGCATCGCAGATCAAATACTGTAACTTATGCCGTTCATAGCGTAGGATATGGTAAAACGAACACACCCTCGTTGGCGATTACAATTAATGTAATTGAAGAATGCACTGAAGTACCACTTGGATGTCCTAGTAAATAACAAAGTGCTTATGGAAAAGAGCAGAGAGTCCAACATCCTTCAGACAATTAAGTGCCAAAAAGTGATAAAATTATGAAAAATATGCGAATCAATATAATTAAAATAAATAAGAAAGTTGTATACGGCGGGGACCGAATCTCGCATACCCACCACTACGCTTTGCGCATTCCACTCTTCAATACCCTTATCGATGGTATTGCTGTAAAAGAAGTAATCGCGTTGAACCCATTTTTAGGCATTTGAGAAATTTACAAAATAATTTTAAAGATTTTGTCTAGTTTGCGTTGTGGTTAATAAACATAAAACCTCAAAAAAGTAAAAAAAAAATAATTTAATCATTTGGAACTTTGTGTGTAAACAGTAGGCTCTTACTTTGACAATTTGTAAGAAATGACTAAAAACCCACAAACTTTTGTTAAGAAAGACGGAGTTGCGTTCAGTTTATGATCCATTGCATGATTTTAAGTGGATATCTTCTTTTACGCGATCAGGAATGTGCCAACAACAAACACTACATAAAAACACCGACGGACAGACATGGCTAGATCAATTCAGAATTTCACGCTGATCAAGAATATATACACTTTACAGGGACCCTGAGGCTTCCTTTTGGGTGTTACATGCATTGTGAAAAAAGAAACAAAATAAGTTTAGCCCCATCTTACAGTAGTGGATATCAAAGCTAAGAGAAGAGAAACTGTTTGGACTCGTATATATTGATTTTTAAAGAATGCACTTATATTTAAGACAATTAAAAAAAAAAAAAGCAAGTAAAACCAGACACAGTATGCCACGGTCCACCATAAACATCGTACACCATTTCGTTTAATGTAGTCGTCTATGTAACGACTTTTCAAAATAAGGGAAGTGGTCGAAAAAGTAGTCCGATAACAACCATTTTTAGGGACAAAAAACGCCAGGGTACCAAATTTCATCAAAATATCTCGAAAATTGCGATCTATTAGTTGGTTACACGAAAACAAGACAGACAGTCGGATATGTATTCACGTTCTGAATCGATCGGAATAATAAGAGGCTGGTTTATCCCAAGTCCTTTTGGATGTTGTATACATTCGTATAAGCGTAATATATATACCATAATATATGTACCACATGTGATGTTGAGAACTAAAATATGGTTAAATTGCATTAATTTGTTAACTTGAAAAATAAAATATATAATAATTATATAGCTACTATAAATAATTGAAATGTATTCCTTCTTGCCTTCTGATAGAGTTGGCTTCGCGATTATAGTGAAGTGACATCAATTTATTCAATTCATTATCCTTCCGGGTGATTTTAATGCAAAACACAATTGGTGCAGATTTAGATAAGTAAATCCCAAAGGATGGGAGCTTTACAATTCCGTTCGCAATAACCGTTATTCCGTTTTGTCTATGGACTAAACGATCTGAAGCAAACTCCCAACTTGCTGTATTTCTTCTTCTTTCTTCTGCTACTCTGATATTCTTAGCAATTGCCTTTTCACAGTGATGACCTCAGTTCTGATCATTCTCCACCGATTATCAACTTCAAAATGATTGCTTATAACCTCCCACTAAAATTTTATGTAATTAGTCGTAAAAATGACAGGGAAATTTTTAGAGACTGGATCGAAAAGAATTTCTAGTCTAATCCGAGCTTTGTAAAGCTTTATTATAGTAGAAGATTGCACAAATTGAAGTCAACAACGTAGTTTGATATCTACTTCCAGAACAATTACGTTAGTCTTGAAGTAGGGCTAACGATCATCAGAGATAAGAGAAGATTGAGAAAACAACGGCAAAATAGCAAGAGTCTTCTAGACAAAGGAAAATTCTACGCAAAATCTGCGTTTTCGCCCAGCTGAGGTTAGGAATAAACACATTAACAACCTCATTGACTACAAGAGTAGAGCCGAGGAGGTAAAAATCGCGACTAGCAAATCAGTACTCGTAGGTTCATATCTCAGTGCGGTAGAGTTTACTTTGTTCTAAGCTATAGTGAGCGAGTTGGTAAATGCATAACATTTACCGACTGGGCAGCCGGACCCAGCCAACTTCTTCGCCTTTCCGGCCGTGAGCATGTTACACGAATAGGAGCAACCAAATATCTTAATCAACCGACTAAGCGAATTGTTGCCTTCAGATGTGCGCTTGAAAATTTAAGGCGCAATGATAGGAAGGAAGGCGAAAATGTTGCTTTTCATCCATAAGAAAGTTTTAAACCTTTACAAACCTTGTGTAACTTCAACTGCAAAAAAAAAAAAAATATCAAACCAGTCCACGTCCCATGGGTTTGGGCTACTAGGTATATATCAATTACTGAAGTCAAAGAAAAAGTTAACGAGCTAAAAATGTAAAAAACATCGCTAAATGTGACGTCTTCGCTAAAATCTGGCATGACTGACTACTTTCTTTCAAGACTACTTGTACCCTGTTTGCCACCACAGACATTTCTATGTTAAAGTTGAAAATGATAGATCGAGTACATGTAAAATTCAAGTTGGGATGGAAATGCTTTAAGTCCAATGCTTTATACCATTTCCACTTTAGATTTTCCGATTGCTCAGAATAACTGACATACATAGACAAATGGAACAGTAATGCTATTTTCTTATCAAGAAAATTGCGCTTTAGCTGAACAAATGCCATGTTAAAGTAAATGCTGAAAAATGTAAACATAACATATTCACGTTAAATAAAAGTTCTTGTCCTTCACTATTTTTGAATAGCATTAACAACTCTATCAATAACTATGCAAAATATCTTGGCTTACACTAGAAACTTGACTGAAAAACTAAAAGACTCTAGTGATTAACTCGTTCAGAATATCAACTTTATCTAATAAATAAATGCATCTTATATGGGGTTATCCTCCAACTTGTTAGGGTCTATGATATAAAATTATGAGGACTAGCCGGTAATTCCAGCGTTGAAATACTTTTCATATTATCGTTAATGCTCTGTTGCTCGCTAACAAAGAAAAAAAACTATTCATGATGATCTCGAGAGTTCCTAAAACTATTTAATGAATCCTCTTAGTTTGTATTGTTCCCCTTTATTCATTTATTTAAACGTTACATCCGCATTATTATATTGGTAGATTGCTTCCATTGGGCGCCAACAACCTCTATTAGTTTCCTCATTTAGCTGCAACGTTCACCTTAATATCTTTTTGAGCAGATTGTAAATTAAGTGTATAATAAGGAAGAGAAAATTTTAATAGCATTCTTCCTGAGCAAATGTACATTACATTACATTAATTTCGAAATTTTTAATGTTTCCTTACCGGATGCCAGAAACGAAATTTGCTGAAACCTTTAAGAAAAGCACATTTTTCTTTTCTTTTGTATCATGCAAGTAATCGTTATGTAATGGCGAGAACGTGTTTCATGTCGATACTATTTTCTTCTAAACAAGGGCTCCCCAAGTGAGTGAGTCAAAAAGTTTCTTGTCTTAATAATTTTTATTCGACGATTTCAGTTTAAATATATTTTTTAGTTTAGATACGAAATAAATCTTCAGCTAAACCAAGCAACTAATGAAATAAGATTAAAAATGACAGTATTTCTTAAAGTTAAATAAATAGAAGCCTACTTAGCTAATAAACAAATATTAACGACAACTACGGCAGGAGGAGTACAACGTGCTTGACATCGAAAAAAGTCAACGAACAGTTAAAATACTTACATTAGCTAATGCTGATTAAATCTACATTTGTGAATCCATTATAAAATTAAGTGCTTGAGTTATATGCATACATATGTAAAAGCACATAATATAGCCACACCTGTACACTTAGGAAACCGTGACACGACCTGGCAGCTACTGATATAAAGCAATAATTTTGATATAATTAAGAGAATGAACGGGAGAACTAAATAGATAGTAACGATCCTCAGAATTTTTGAGGAAAGTACTGTAAAGTTGACATTTGGTGTTGACATTTGTGTCTGCCTTATTGGCATGATATGCCTTGAAATTCGAAAATAAGGTGAAGAAAATTTATTTCAGCAAAGCCGAAGTAGAAATACTGCCCTTTACTAATTTGATCGTAAATAAAGCAGATAACATCTCAAGAGCTGGTAGTTGGCAAAAGCTGATAAATTGATCAGCTTTAGACTGTCTTCACATGGTGGAAGGGATAAACAACAATACCAGCTTAAATCACGTAATGCAAATGTTGAGAAATGACGTAGAACTGACGTAGAAAGCTGACTTAATGAGGTAAATACAGTACTAATAACCTGATGATCAGATAATAACTGCATACTCTACTAGCAGATCAACCAATGAAGTACAGAAGGGTTCGCACATTCATTTCATTTGCCTATCAATCAAGTCTAGCACATGTTCACCCAATAAAGCATTATAATATGATAATCAAAACGAATCCTTCGTTTTAAAGAAATTACTCCGCACATAGATGAAACCAATACCGCTATCTCTAATTCATGACATCTCGCAGCAAAGCTAAAGCTTGGCTCACAAACTCTTGGTTGATGAAGGAATATGAAATCGATGGATAATTGTAATTCACCTCTATGCACATCTTCAAGAACCAGAACACGCACACAAAAAACAAAAAAAGAAAAAAACGGGAAACGTCATTGCTTAACTCGAACTAGTGCAGATAATGATTTAGTATATTACGTCAAGGAAAAAGTTTGTGTCGTTTTCCTCAATAGATGGTCTTGGTGGATGGTCTGACTTCGGTAACATTAGCGCTACCGACCAACACCATATTGTAGCGCCTATGAAAGGTGACAATCTACAGGTAATTGGAGAAAGAAAGTCACTTTATTTACGTAATCGCATAGAAATCCCAGAAGTTTTACATTGATCTTCTAATGGTTTTACCAGAAAAGTGACAAAAGAGTATCAATTAAAACGGCACATGTTTGGCTTAATAAAGTTCACTTAAAGTATAAGAAAAACTTGTTTGAATTTTGATGAAAAGAAGACACTGATCTCTCATACGTGCTTTCTAAAATTTTTATGGCTACGAAGAGATCTTTTATTGAAAAATAGAAATCAATTGTAATTTAATATTATAATCCATAGAGCACATAGCGCACAAACAATAAAGAAGGAAACCAAGTCGTAGTTCCATGTTCATCTGTCTTTCACTTCCACATAATCTTCTGCTCTTACGTTGCCTGCTCTTATGCGACATTGTCAAGGAGCAAGTAAGAAAGTTATGTTGGCCTTGGCGACACTTTTTGTTGCCGGCTATCTTAAACCACTCTATAGTCGCCAATTATTTTCTAAGTTTAGACTTTTTCCACGACCACGAGGAAAATTTATACAAAGTTTTAGATCAGTGCATGCAATATTTTTAAGTTATAGTATGTTTGATTATTTTACATATGATCAAAGAATGTTGCGTACTAAAGAGTTAAATATATTTGGTGAATATATAAATCAAGCTTAAGACCAATATTTGTTATGGATTTTAAATTGCGTTCTTCGTCGTAGTTTTGGGTACATGAAGTCTATTCTCCACTTGAACAGCACAGGTTATTTAAGAAGTCCCCAATTTTCTCCTTTGATTGACAAAAGAGAAACTGAAGTATGGAAGAACACGTGCACAGTCTGATATGACGAAGTAGTCTCAAAATACAACGTCTCTCGTATATATAGATTTTATGACCTCTCTTATCCATATTCTCGTTTGCTATAAAGGGTACTGAAAGTCCACGATAACCTTGTCCTCTGTAGGTGGAAATAAGAACTTACATCCCGCAAAATCGCCACAAGTCTAATTGAATGATAATACAAGAGTTTTTCCATCTCTCAAAAAAAAAAAAAAAAAAAATTAGTTGTAGTAAAATGTGAGATTCGTAACAGCACCTCTTTGATGTTTTCCTTTTTTAAATATTAATTTTTAAAAAGCTCCTTTTTTCCACCTGATTATCGCGCCCACTTGCTTCGCTGTAGACTGGCTTTGTCATATTAGACGACAATGCTCTTTCCTTTGATCAAGTGTAGCCATTTTTTTTTTAAACCCTATTGAACCCGTCTAGTTAATTACTGGCAGAATAGATTCAAATCAATCGTTTTGCCAAAATGTAGAACTTCATAAATTATGAGCCTGTTCAAAATCCCCCATATCCGTACCATAATCTTTCCAGTACATCAGTTCTCATACGGCACTAATTCCCATAACCTTATGTGGTATTAATGGTTTACTTTGTTTGATCACAATCTTTATTGAGTATTTGATCCATTTTTCGTCATCACGAATGATTTGATGAGCTCGGTCAACCAAATTTTTCATCGACAATTTATGCTGCACCCATATATCGAACTTGTTTACTTGTCTAGCCTTAGGCAAACGCGGTAAAACTATTCTCTGGTCGATATTTTATTCCTGCAATGCAATGATTGCGTATTTGTCAGTCTTCTTCGATATTTCCAGAAATTTTATTCTCTTTCTCAATAGTTGGTCGCAATATATGCATGAACATCAACATTAAAATCAAAATCTGCAAAACGAAGGCGGGAGAATCATCTAAATTCTATTGAATTTCATCAACTCGACTTTACATAGCATAGATCACGGCTAGGCTTGTGTAGCTTCTTCGACATTTTCGCTGTGGAATTGCAATATATAACGATTTTTTTTCAGATAAACGATATAAAAAACTATCTACGTGATAATTGTTTCTTTCTAAATCCGTATCAGTACGCCGCAATCCGATATATGAGACCACATACCATCTGTATTGAAAACAATCTCTCAGTACTTTTTCAGCAAATCATTAAATGAAAAACAGAGTATTAATGTTTGATTATTTCGCTGCGCTTTTAAGTTTTCCAGGAGGCATTTTTAATGAACAGGTTTATGAGCTTTTGTTAATTTTGTTCTCTCTTTTGGAAGAATTTTATTGCACAGGATAGACGGAGAGATTTTAAGCTAAATTGTACATACATACCAATTTTCAATAGTATTTTTACATTTGCCCAAAAAACTTTTTGCGGATATCATAAGGAGGAAACATTTCATAATCTGTTCAAATATGCACTGCATTGGCAACTTTTGTTAAGAGAGCACAAAACAAGTTTTTAAGATGCCTTTTGAATTTCAAAAGAACGAAAAGAAAACTTTTCCAAAATTTTTCTTTTAATTGAAGAACAAGCGAAAAATGAAGCAAACATGAAATATATATAAAGTGATGGCAAGACATCTCTCTTAGCCGTTTTTACACAAAACGTTACATTTTGCCATATTTGATATAAAAACTTTTAAATCGCAATTTAAAGAACTAAAATGAAAAACTTCATTGACTCACTCATTTATACGAATTCACACAAATTTATTAAAGGAAATTTATTTGTTTTGTCTGAATTTTAATTGTTTTTTTGTTATTTGCAGCCGTAATAATCTTTAATCGAAGTGCAAAAAATATTTCCATGGGATATGTCTAAGGAAAAGTATATGGATTTACAATATAGTGGCGTTGGTAGCGGTGACGGATCTAATAAAAGTGCAAAACGCCCAATACGACCAAAACTATTGAAATTAAGCGATGTAACGATACCACACCGAAGCCGAAAAAAAACCAAAACAAAGGTAATTGAACTTACAATCGATAATTATATAGGAAGTCAACGCTTTTTTTGCTTATTAAAAATGGTTTGAATCGAACCAATTGTTCGACTACTGTTCACAAAACGCCTTATTTTAGAGAGTCACTATATGAAAATAATATCGCAATTTTCAAAATTCCTCGACAAATCAAAATCAATTTCGCGATCGCGCAAAAACCTTTCCTAAATTGTGACCATGCCCTTTCAAGTTTTAGGAACCGTCTTATGTAAAGACTTCCGCGAAAGGTCTAATTTTAAATGAAAAGATGTTATAGTTCTTGGCCTTTTACCATGAAAATAGATGAGCAACAGCGTTAGGAGAAATGGCGATTGGGTTGTTTAGTGCTCAGCCTTGCCAACTATAACGTGTTTACTTGTTTTACTTATTTTCGTAGTAATAACATATTACACAAATGAAGATAACTTTGTAGGATTTACGTCGGATATATGTGAAAGTGCTATAAAGTAAAACCTATATGCCTAGTGTACGCATGTGTACCCAATTTCGTTTAGTCTTAAGCGTTAGTCTTTGAAATTTTATGTTTTTTAAAGCATTCAAAGCAGTTGGAGATTGGGACCAAATGGATGGTTATTCGGTTCTATTCTTTCACACTTCATTAGTTTCCTTTATAGTTATTTTTACATTTTTAGAACAATCTATATCGGCAACTATACGGCTAACAATTTGTGCTCTGCACATTTTTCATTTTCTCTTATTCAGACGAAAGATCGTTCGTTATCCTCGGTACGCGATCGTATATATGATGATCCCGCTTACACCGATGATATTAGCCATTTGGCTAATCCAATGAGGCGTAGCAGTTTTGCATCGACAAATTTATTAAATGAAGGTACCAGTGGCGTTGGTGGTGGCAGCAGTTCTTTGGGTAAACGTAGCAAGCTTACTAAAGAGTTTTTGAAGATCGCTCAAGAAGATTTGGGGCGGCTCGTGTTCAGCAGTTCTGATGATGATCTACAATCAGCAGCTGTAATTAGGAATTCGGACAGGGGACGAAGTTTGGAACGTGGTAGAATGAAAAAGGAGTCCGCTAAAGAGCATAAATCAAGTCGTTCTGAGAAGCACACTACAAAACGTAATTTAAGTTTGGATAATAAATTACACGATTCGCAGCATAATGAAAATGTGGATGAGTTGATTTCCCAAACTCCGGCTCCTTCGAGTTTAACGCGACACAATTTAGGTACACAACACACTGATGATAGTTGTAACGGTGGTCGGCAAAGACCTCAAGAATCTCTACATGATCAGGACGATCTGTTTTCAACGCGTAGCTCTAGGGGAAAAGATTCTACAACGACAGCGGAACGCGATACATCGACTGCTGCTTCTGTGAGCAGTGTGAATACTTCGAATACTACTAAAATGCAAATGGGTCGCCGTTTTTTGAAAGGCGAAATTGGTATAAAAAGTTTTAATTATTATCTACTTAAAGAAGGTATAAAAAGCTCAAAAAAGTTTGTGGAAAAACAACGCAATAATCTACAAATGAATGCGACGAATGGCGGTGCCACCAACTTAAGCATAACAACAGTTAATACTACTCCCACTAATGTTGTCACTAGTTCCATATCTGCTTTAAACAACAAAAATAAATTGCAAACTCGGAGTGAGGAGAATATTTACGAAGAAATATTTTTTAAAGATGCCCCCCTCAGCGATGACGATGAAAATCAAAACCTCCCAAATAGTCAAACAATTAACCCAAAATTATTGCAAACCCCCTCTGATACAGTTTCGCATAGTGGAAATTTGATAAATGATTCGATAGTGTACGCTGATTGTGAGTTATGTATGCAACAGTGTAATAGACAAGAGTGTGATTATTGTTACAGAGCAGAGAGGGCAAATAATGCCGGAAATTCAAACAGCCAACAACAATTTCAACAACAGACATTTAATTTAAATTCTTTGAAAGCCAATCAGGTCGGCAACAATTATCAAAGCCAAACATCCATGATTATTAATAACAGCAGCGCAGCTAGATCAACGGCTAACGACACCCACGTGACCACAGCTCCCATTTTAGAATTTCAGTCTTACAACCCCAATAATCCGGGTGTGTATAAAATTGAAACCACACCGGTAGCCATTACCGGTGATTATAATCCGATTTTGCAATTCCAACAGCAGCCATTGTCTAATATCAGCGCACAGCAGTATCAGAATCAATACTCGACTTCAACTACGAGCACCGCGACAACAACACCTAGCGAACATCAACAGCAACGGCGCCAGAAGCATCACCAGCACCACCTACAGCAACAACAACAATTTTATGCCATAAACCAACAACAGCAGCAGAATATTTATGGTACTGCTGCCAACAGCACGTTTTGGTCACAAAACGGTCAATTAAGGCAGCGAAATAATCATCAAACCTCATCGCACAATTTGAACAACCTGAGTTCTGTTGGGGGCCATTTATCTATGCAACGCATGAATACCAAATCTAGTTCCTCTAGCGACTCCTTGCAATATTATCATCAACAGCAGCAGCAGCAGCAACAAAAATTTAATACTTTAACACAACTAGAAGTCAATCATTATGCAGCTAACCGCGGAGAAGTGTCAACTGCTTCTACACCCTATCTCTACACACAACCCATGTATCCCTTGATGTATGCCGCTAGTGGACGTTTGGGCGGTTCTCAGATATTGCTGGATACGAGCAGCTCTGCAGCGTACGATGCCCCAACCGGTATTTATAAGACAGATTCGCGCGCTTCCATATTAAGTGAATATTCATTGTCACGCAGTTCTGATACCTATTATGCAAGCCAGAGGTATGGAGGATCTGGTTTAACTCGTCACTTTCCACACACTCAAATGACTAACACTCACTTTGGAGATTCTCTGCTATCCTCGTATGCAACCTCGGCTCAAAGGCGATATTTTGGTAGTGCTGAGAGTTGTCGCTTTGCTTTTGACTGTCGTCGTTGCAGTTTTGAAAATGTACCAGTAAGCACTAGCACCTCCGCTGTACGCAACGGTAAATGTCCTTATTCAGAGAACTGTCATTTTGATTGTCGAAATTGCGACTGTTCCTCAAATTATTTTTCTTCTGACTTTGATGAATTATATAGCGGTGGCGGTATACCTCGAAAAACGGCTAAAGGTACTTTGCCGTCCACAGGAGGTCAGCCCCCGCCAGCTTTAGACGACTACGAAGAGAGTGCGGCTAACGAACGTAAGCAATCTTTAAAGCAAAATAAATACGCTCAAGACTTCTTTAAACATGTCAGCGATGTGAAGCGCAGTATTTATCAAGCAGAAATGCAAAGAGCGGGGGCCGTGGAACCGGGAAATTCAAAGAAACTGTATGGGAAAGAGAATAACGAATCAGAAAAAGAAGAACGTGGCAGTATGACAACCTTGCCTCTAATCAAAGAGCGCTCCCGAAAGCCCACGCCAGCTCCTAGAAATAGTTTACATCAGAACCAAACAATAGACGGTCCATTAACGCCACATCCTCTGACACGACGTTTACATCAACGAAAAAATGAAGCTATTGAAGAAAATAAGCGGGAATACTCTTCATTGGACCGTTTGGTTATTAAACATACTGGAACTATTCCCAAAATGTCGGCGAACGATCAAAAACCAAGCCCGCAGCATGCTTCGCAGACATATGGCAAATTTAACGAACGATTCCAACACAGCGTTGACCCAATAGATAGTAAGCTACATGGTTCGTCCGTTGCTCCTTCGTCAAATAAAAGACATGGGAGCTCCTTGAAGACTTCTACTAGTTTGAATGCAGCGTTGCCTTTAAAACGACGAGATATACCAGCACCACCTCCACCATCTCCAGCAACTTATGCTGACTTGCAAGAATTGCGATACAGCCTGAAACAGCAGCAACAACGCCATCAAATGACACCAAATAGCGACAACAAAACGGACGACACAGACCGAAAGCTGAAGATTAAAAAATATGTTGCGAGTGAGGCCGACCAAGAAAGCGAACAACCTCTACATAATGAAAAAATTATAAAAGAAAAAGAGATAACAACAGCAAATCTTGTAGCGCCTTCAACACCACCCCTGCGACCACTCTCAACAACAGAAGCTGAACTATTGCACGCATTGCATACAACAATAACAATGACTCCAACTGAAGATTACCTAACAATAAGTGAGGCCTCTGTCTCCTTGCCAGCGGAAACCACCAACAGAAGCACCTTTGATGTAGTTACTTGTGAAACAACTTCAAGTGATATGGCCACCGCTGCGACTAATGTCTCTCGGGATATAGAAGCAATTGTTAGCGAACAACGGGAGGTATATGCTAACAATGATGAGTCAACTTTTAACGTCGACATTACTACCAGCACTAGCATCGTTATTCCCATACAAAATGAGGCTATAGTTAATAACGCTATACAGGCAGCCACTGTATCTTCTCTCCCTTTTGCGTTTATTTCCGCTTCATCAGTTGCAGCTATAACTTTCGATTCCCAGCAACGTGATCAAAACGATGACGATGACGTTTTCTATGATGCGCGTAGTGAAGACTCCAATTGTACGGCACCCAGTTATAGTGCAGCATCCAATAAACAACAATCTCATCATTTTCTCATAGACTTGGAAGCCAAACGACAAACACAACCACAAAAGCAATCACCGACCACCTCACTGTTAGCTCATCAACAGGTAAGAATATTATAAACGAGCATGTGTGCTTTAGTGCGCGTATGCAATCATGTATGTTATTTAATTTTTTTTAATGTCAGAAGTAGTTGGAGGGAAACAAATAACTTTAAAAGATACTTTTCTTTCCGCAATCATTTCATTGAAATAAAAAATGAAAGACATGAAAAAGAGAGGAAGCGGAAGAATTTCAAAGTATGTACAGAATAGTGAAAAGAGTTGTCAAAATTTTGTTACAAGCGCATCCTGACGTCGGATATGCAAGCACGCATGTCTAAATATATCACATTGAGTTATGTATGGACGTGTTATGCAAAGCACATCTTTTCCTTTTTTTGCCTTTCTTCTCATCTTTCCAAACTTTCGTGCGATGAATTTTGAACAGAACTACATCACCAGAGGTTATTTAAATGGCCCGGCAATAGCTTTGAAGAACTTGTGGTTTTTGGTCTACTGCCCATGGAGCTTTTCATGGATGCACTGTTTACAGTGTTTTGCACGGATGACGGCTTCCGCACTTGGCTTTGAATGTCGATTTAATTTGTAGCCAGAAACATCAAAGCACAAAGCACATCGTTAAAGTCGATTAGTTCACCACTCAATGTAAAATAGAATTGTTTAGTTTGCACATAAAGTAAACGCTACCCGCAGAAGCAGAAATTCGTACATGCAGTATTTATTCAATCCTACGACGTATAGCGAAGCATAATTGTGTTTGAAATATTTTTGATTCATTTCGATTTTTCATTTTCAAATAGAAAGAACGCTGTAAGCTGTAAGAGTGATTTTACCGAATTCCATTTCAAATTGCGGGTTTCATCCACCCGGGAAGTGCAATGAGATATAACTGCTACATTGAATCAACCAACTATTTCGAGCCATTCTGCCTATTAAAATTTGTTGAATCTTCTCTTCTAATTAATGCGTAGATAAACCCGCCCTTTGGAGACTTTCGATTCGTCCAAAACTTATTTCTAAGGGCGCGAAAGCTATATTCATCCTAATCCAAATCTCTGATACTTATTTGATTGCAAACTGTAGAGGCAAACTCCTGTTTGATTTGCGAAGTGTATCTAAAATATATAAAATTTTAGCAGAGTAATTCTGGTACTAATGCAAAAAAAAAAAAAAAAACATAGACACAATGGATCTCGATCTTATTAGATCGAGTCATAAAATAACTTTCTAGAACTTCTTAGATAGAATTAATATTCGTATTTACCTATTGAAAGGCATAGAAACTAATGAATTTGTGAGGCAAGGGTTGACTGAGTCATTTGAAAACTGTGCAAGTTTCATTAAACTGTTGTCCCTAACAGCTAAACTAGAGTGAAGAACTGCATATTGCGGTACTTTGGGCATATTGTGGTGCAAGGCAACAGTGGTGAATGTGCAGTGTGTTGTGCGATGAAGGCTTGATAAGCGATTGTGTAATTAGAAATAGATTTGCCAAATTCCCTTCTGGAGATATCACTTTCGCGCCATTATTGGTCTGCCTTGGTAATAACTTTTTTATTTTAATTTCAATTTCAATTTTAATGCAACGAGTGAGGGTTTAGTGTCGCTTTTGGAATGGCAATGCGATCGAACCTTACTTTTTCGACAACGAACGTGGAATTTTCTCTGTTTATTTCTCTCCCCAACTATCTACCTATCTCTGTATTGGCCACTCTCTCCTTGTGCCTTACGCTCTCTCGTTTGTTGCCGGTACTTTCGGAGGGCTAATTGTAGAAATCGGTGCTTGATCTCCATTGAAACATTCGCATCGCTAAAAAATTGAAAATAGCTTCAAATAAAAGGACATTTTTAATATATTCGCATTCGTGCACATACATACTACATAAAATATTTATATTGAAATTAGTAATTGTCTTAGAAAAGGCCTGCAAATGACAAAATTTCTATGTTTGCTTAAGTTTTGTGGAAAACGTCAACGAATTGCAATAACACCAGTTCTCAATTGTTAATTACTTCATATGATTTTTTCACAAATTTTTATTAAAAATGTAAGGAAAAATAGTTTTTTTTTGATAAAGTAAAATAAGTTTTAAATAATCCTTTTAAACTATTTCTTTTTTTTTTTTTAATTTTATTAAATATTTTTTCTTATTTTTAAAATATTCCATTATAGGAAATGAAACAACAAAACCTCGTAGCAAAGGAAATGCTTGAAGAGCGACAAAAACAGGAGCAACAATCCGATGAAAATTGTTCAAATGAAAATAAAACAAACGAACAAAAAAAAGAGAAGACTATGCAAAATCATGTGGAAAATATTAATAACCTCAACGATAATAACAACAAAGACAACGATAACGACAATGAGGAAAATGCAACAGCCTGTAGTGATGTAGATAACAACCATGACCAAAGTGACAACAACGATGTTGACGATAATGGTGAAAACGGCGATGGAGAAGTAATACCAACAGAAAAGGACCATGCCATAAACGCACTTGTTACAACAGCCGCAGCGACATTAACATCAACGACAACAACGATAACAACACAGCTAGTCAAGGTTAACAGTATATCTGAATATGAAAAAACAAAAAAACAAACGAAATGTATAGGAAAAGAATCTAGTAATGCAATCGTTAAGCACACGACATCACGCGGTGGTAAAGATAGAAATGCAGAGAAATCTGAAAAAAGGTCTAAGCACAATCGAAAAGAATCAGAAAAGGAAGTAAAAACAAAACTGACAATGAACCTGGACGACGAAAAGACCACAATGCATACATCGACTACAATAACAAGAGAAACAACAACAACCACAGCAGCAACAGCAACAACAACAATCACAACAGCAACAACAACATCAGCATCAACGTCTAAATACATAACAGCAGCAGTGACAACGAAAAAGCAACGAACGCAACGTCGCTCGCCCAACTCATGTCAGGGAAAATCACCAGCGGCAACACTAAGTTGCGATACATGTTGCCAAGAGGAGTGTAAACCAGAATTGTTATTACAGCAGCATCTGCAGCAGCATGAGAAAGATCATATACAACACTCGTCGACGCAGACATTGAAGCCACCGACTTTGCACATAGGTAAAGCTGGTCAACCAGCACGTCTTTGTGGTAGACGTAAAGCGAATAGTAAAGAACGAGCGAGCAAAACAAAACACGAAATCAAGACCAAAATTATATACAGCAGCGAAAAACCAGACAGCATCGTTACTAACAATAATAGAGAAACCGGATTTATAACAAAAACTACTACACCAACAGCAAGCTTAAGTGAGGCATGCGCGAAAAATATAAAATCCACAAATGTTGCTGACACCAAAGAAAGAACGCATAAAAGGAAAGAGAGAAAATCCGAAAAATCAAAAACAAACGAAAATCGTTTAGTTGCCGATAACGTGGAAGTTGAAAAAGCTAAAAATGAAAAAACTGAAAATGAAATACAAAAAGGTGCAAAGCACATTGAAAATGTTGAACAGCATGCTGAAGACGTTGTTTCCGGAGTGATAGTGGATGCTGTTATAAAATTACAACATGAAACGGAGAAAGGAAACGACAAATCTCCATCGACGACTACGGAATCATTGACGTTGGCAGCCATGAACGCCAGCGTAAGCCTGCCTTCGTTACCAACTGACGTTGAGCAGACGAATAGCATCACCACTGCCGATACTATTGAGACCAACTCTACAGCCTTCAGTAACTCTACAGCCTTCAGTGTCACAGCACACTCGCTTAGCAGGTATGCGTTCATGTTACTGTGAAATCTACATTTGTTGTTATCTAAATTTACTATTTTTGTGAGAGTGAAGTCAGGTCTACAAAATACTATAAGCATGTTGTGCGGGTACTAGCATACACACACTTGTTGTGAATACACTTGTTAATAATGAATGTAAATGGAAGCGAGTGCGTGTGCGAGTGAGTGTATGTGTTTGTGGCTATTGTGTATATAAAGTGTACATACAAACAATGAAATAAATTAATTAAAAATTAATATCAATACAAAATTGTAAAGAGCAGAAATTATTTAATGCAGACAGATTTCAAATCGGAGCTTAGCCCCAAAAAGTTTTGTTTACTTGCAAAAGTTTAAATCATTCTTTGTAAATTACAATTTCTGTTATAATCTAAAAAGTAAAGGAAAATTATTACTATTGTCTGATGTTCACTTCTGCATACGCAACAGAACAAAGAAGAATTCTTTAAGGATTACGTTGTTGTGCTCCTTTTGTTTTAAAAAGATTAAGAAGAAGGTATGTATGCAATATATAGCATAAGTTTGTGTGCGTGTTTACGTGTTCTTGCTAAAAACAATATTGTGCAACATGCTGTTACATTATTTTTACATATCAAAGATTAACTGATAAGAGTTAATATCGTGCACAACAAAAGAAATCAAACCTTAAAGCAACAATCAATTCGTTGACATTGTCTTCTAACATTGCAACGTTTAATGTCCATCTAATTAATTTTTATGTTCAACAGAGCGTATTGGAGACAATTGCACATTTACGAAGGAACTATGTATCTATTAAGGAAATTAACAACAACAAAAAAGGTTATCTTTCGTGTCACTCATACGATCTGAGTTTCGCTTTAAATCCAAATATAATTCTTTTGAAATTTCAATGAAAAAAAAAAGAGAAAAAATTTATTCATTTACAGTAATGCTCCTGAGAACGAAATTTTTAAATTTGTTTCAAAAAAGTGTTTTCATAAAATTGCTAAAAAAGTGTTTGAAAAAACTTATAAAATTTTAATGCATTACATCACTTTTGGTGAGGGTACATCAAATTTGTGCGGACATATGCAACATATGCAACAGTTAGGGAGAGTTCACCTTTTATTATACTGCAATAAATTCATTTGTTGGACCAATTTAAGGCTGCCCATCAGTCTTATGCCTGTCCATGTGTTTACGCGTTCAGCGTATTTTGATGAAATTTGTTACATTGACGCAGGTCGAAAAAGTCCATTGAAATTGGATTGGCTCGAACGGGAGAATTTTTGCGATCTCTTCCCCCCATTTAAAAATATACCGTTACATGCAAAAAAATTCACATTTTTTAATACTGCACAACATTTGCAAATATTTTTTGATTTCACATCCCACAAAAATGTTCTTGCAGAAACCAAAACGTTTTTAATATTTTATGATGAAACGACAAAATACAAAACAAAAAGTTTGAATTAGGGAAAATTTGAATTAGATAGACTTACTTTTCAGACCTGTTCGCATATAAAGGTCCACATGATAAATAAGCAGTTATATGCCAACCAGGCGTTGATTTCGATATTTTGTAACGACGCAGAGGCACGTATGATATACGGTATTTAATTGTCGAGTTTGTGTTAAAATTACCGAACGCATAGCGCATAGAAATAAACCGCGACGATCTTATGAATTATATAAAACGTAAATTCAAATTAGGACTGGAGTCGATTGCACATGCCTAGTGATAATTATGATCTTAAAATATTGGCTCGAAAGACACGCTTAGTTCCAAATATTTTCCTATCAGCATTGTTAAGTTAAGAGTGAAATTGGGCCCGGGGCGATATTTACAATTATCGAAAACATACATATAAAAGAGGGACGGTAAATGTGCCTTCTTATGTTAGCTCTGATTATTAGTTTCATGTACTATTTATTATTGATATTATTATTAATTTTGACTGTTATTATTATTATTATTACAATTACTATTATTATTATTATTATTATTATTATTTACATTAATAATTATTACCACCACCGAAGGAAGGGGGATTTATTCATTTTGTCAAAACGTATGCGTCAGCCAGACGGAAGCTTCAGAAACTCCATAAAGGGGATATATTTGTGATCAGCATTAAATTCTGAACTGATTTAATAATGTCAGTCTGCCCGACTGTCCGCTTGTGTCTGTTATAAATATTCTCTTGGCCACAAAATGGAATCTGTCGATTTCAAATTTGGCAAAAACATTGAAGTTCTTTCACGCGGATGGGTGTGGAAAATGGGCTAAATCGATCAAAGAACACGCCTACAGTATCATGTAACCTGAGAACGACTCGGCTTTTCAAAAGGAATAAAAAATTGATTTTCTGGTCGTTAGATATACGCCACAGCAGGTAAATCTGCAAAAATTGAAACTTTTGTTCTCTGGGTAGTGTTATAGGAACTGTCCGAAAAACATAAAAATTCACCGCGTCTTTCTAACATTGTAGTGAATCACAATTTAATTTGTCTTTTAATTTTTGTAAATTTTCGCATGCTTTCAAATTCGGAATGCACTTGAGCATGTCCGCCTGGTCGTCTGTCAGTCCGTCTGTGTGCCTGACAGGGACACTCAAAGGACACTCCTGCAACACGTTCCACACGCCTATTCGACAAAAACTGCAAACTCATTTGCTTTATGTGTTTTTTGTTCGTTGTTCAGATATACGATATAAATTTTTACTTTTATTTTGGAAATAGAGAAAAATCGGCCATGCCCACCCAAAACAATGGAGTATGAAAATTTCGTTTTTTTGGTTTTGCTTTCTAAGCCCCTTTAGAATAACGCTGATGGCTACAAAACATCCGATTGCAGTCGAATATAATTTCCTTACGTATTGTTCTTATTATTATTATTATTATTATTATTATTATTATTATGAGATCTGTTGTCAAAATGCAACACGGGTGAAAAGGGCAAAACCTGATCGGGGTAGAAATATAATTTTTTGTTTGTGGGGTAAAATGGTCTAACATTTCATTCGTCTTCTGACGTAACCAATTTGTTGCGAGGAATGTTCAATGACCATACGATGTACAAAATACCGATGTGAACTGGCCACAAATGTCATTCGATATAGGAAAAGTCATTTACGTGAAAGTTGTTTGTAAATGAAAATTCCTACCATTACGCCTTTCGCATTCCACTCTCCAAGTTGTTTTATTTGATACCCATATCGCTGATATTATTAAGAAGAAAGTAATTGGGTTGCCTATCATATTCATTTTAGAATTAACCCATTTTTCCTCAACCTCAAAGAAGTGAAAATCACTTGTAACTTTGTGTGGACATGGATTATTTCCATTTACGCACGTAAAGAGTAAATCATTTCGTAAAGTATATGTGGAAAATTGCAACCTTTTAGGTTTTACAATTTGTAAGAAACGAGTAAAAATCCACAAATTTTTTTTTAAAAAAGTCGGAAGTGCGTTCAGTTTATACTCCACTGCGGGCTTTTCGGACCATTTTGGACCGAATAAGTTTTCCCGTTGTTTTACGTTTTTATTAAGATTAACTGCATAGAAGTAGTATGTATTAGTTTGTATGTTGGTATCGTGCTTTTTATTAGTACACTTTTCTATGGAAACGAGTTTTGTTAACTAAAGCTCAGGCAATACTTTGCGCATACTTTGAAGGCTAGACGCTAGTCAAGCTGTCCCTAAATCCTCTTAATTTTGTTCCATAAACAATACTATTGTTACGTCTCTGGGCTGATGGACTACTAATAAAAAGAAATTTTCTCACATATAAACTGTTTTCTTTTACACTTATTCTGTATGTATTTAGTTGTTAAATAGGTCGATTTCAATATACCACTAATTCTGATTAACACTTTGAAATAATCTCAAAGGTAATTAGTGACAATAGCAGCCTTCAAGTATTTAGTTAATCACTATATCAATCTTTCAAATAATTCTTAAATTATTAACTAATGAGGAATATTCCGTGATTGGTATAATTATTACTGTGTGATGGGAAGAATGCAAGTATGCGGTTTTAATAATAACGGTGATGACGGCGTAGAAAAGATGTAAAAATACAAAGCGATTTAACTTCTTTTTCTTTCTTATTCATCCAATTAGTC
Source organism: Glossina pallidipes (assembly GCA_000688715.1). NCBI lineage: Eukaryota > Metazoa > Arthropoda > Insecta > Diptera > Glossinidae > Glossina > Glossina pallidipes. The sequence goes on along the minus strand of KK499878.1, from coordinate 432,283 downwards.
ATAGCAAGCTTATCTACCGAAACGAAAAGCCCGAACAAATACCATTTTCTGCTTTAAAATATATTTTTTCTTGCCTTCTTTTTCCAAAATAATATATAAAATCCTTATATTCTATTAATATATCGAAATGAATTTTCTATGATTAGTGGATTTTACAAAGTTCAATGTGGCTCGCTTCCTTGCATTTCATTTCTTTTGGGAAGACCGCACCATAGAGATAGGTATTAATTTTGTCATTTTTTGATAGCTAGAAATACTTATCGTAGACTACTTAACTGCATATAACTTACTGGCTTACAGTTACCTGAACTAACCGCTTAGCGAAGCATTTCTTTTTCTTTTTAAGTCCAGCAATACTGCTATCGTACAAAATTAGTTTGAAACAAATTTATTTTCGTATACATCATTGTAGGATGGGATATATTGATCACTCAAAAATGCCAAATAAAACACATACTGTTCCTCGGTACAAGAGCGTAACAAAAATCGTCTAAATTATAAATGCAAAATATTGAAAAGAAAACGTTATTTATGGAAATAAATACCATTGTGTTCACTAGCTTATCGCTATCTATCCATGTTGCTTAGAAATGCCAAGATGTTTGGCCAAAAAAGTCATCCAAGACATAGACGCAAGGCAATCGTAGGCTTTATTACTAAAATACTTTTCCTAGAACCGAGAACGATTAATAGTCTATTGCTGTGTGATTTCATGCGCATATAGTGGTTATAAGAGAACAAATCTACCCAAGCCGCAACAAGTTTTGTTAGGCAGAATCGGAACGAATACATTCTTTTATAACAAAAACTGCTTCCCGTTACGAGTATGTTTATCTTATATATCGAACTTATTTTCTTTTTTTTTCCCATTTTTCTTCACACACAGTTACTATATTTTAAAAATATTCCAAGTCAACGAACTATATTCAGCTCTTATAATAATTTAAGACTTAGGTGTTAATGTAATTTTCAATTGACTCGGCAAACTTTTCAAATGTTAGCCGTTGACTTTCTTTAGCTTTTGTTCGTTTCCTAACCTATATTAAAGCTTAAATGTTTTGACAGCTCAACTATATTTAATATTTATGCATGCTATGCAAAATGCGCACACGTACGCATATATATCTTTTTTAGCTTAGGCTGTGATGATGCGGTGTGAACATAATCATAAAAATGCTTTAATTACTGGAAAGCGATTATTTTTAATGCTTGAGCACTTAAGTAGATTGTATGTATTTTCTTCCTTTCGATATTTCTCGCCCTTCTTCGTCTTCTTCTTGTTCTTCTTCTTCTTCTTCTGCTTTTTTCCTTTTTTCCATATAATAATCGTTGCTTTTAAATTTTTGTGAATCTTACTTATATCAACATTAATACCTTTTGAGGTCAAGCACGGCGTATGAGTGTGAAAGAAATTTACTAGACATAAAAAAAGAAAGAAAGAAAGAAAGAGAAAGAGAGAGAAAGAAAGAAAGAAAAGTAAAAAAATTGAAAAATAAGAAATTTACTAACTTTAGCATTGGACCAAAACTTTCCCCCTTGTTCCCAATAAGCTTTTTTTTTTTAGGATCTTTTATTAAAAGAAAAATTTTTATAAACAGACAGACAGATTAAATACTAATTAATTAGTATTAAATGGCATAATTTAGCTGTCTCGACCATTTCAAATCTAACGGTTGGCTTTTGTTTCTTTTTCTAACGATATGCTAAATATAGTTACAATAAAGCCAATGTATAAGTGCTTAGGGGGAAATATAGCCAAGTGCTACTTTTTAATTTTATGAATTAATTTAGTAGAAATTTGGCACAGATATCATTCAATGATACTGGCGAGTGTAAAGTTCATAATCCTCTTACATGGTACGAAAAAACTATCTTCTAACTTATGAATCGCAATGAAATCTATATCGTTTTTATAATTTTTGTTATAACAGAGAAGAACTTTTTAAACCGCATTTAACTTTTGATATAACAATTAATAAATTTTTGGATGAAAAATTTCTAAAACACACTTATTCTTCCCTTAAGGAAACTTTCAATTTTTAATAAATAATTTATATTTATTAAAAGTAGAAAAAAGTGTGCCACCTCTTTAAGTTCATCTAAGCTTAAAAGCGTATAAAAAGCACCTAACGCCAATAAGCCAATGAAGTCCGGATCTAAGAACAAAGGGAAAAGCTTCCTTTGAATAATTTGACTTTATTCACAAAGCTAGTCTCCGCCAAGACTAACGCAGTCAGTCCCGCGATTCTTTAACATTTGAATTTCATGCGACGATTTTTGAAAACACTTTTGCACTGATCTCGTCATTTGATCCAAATCATATTCATTGGGCAGCCTCTTTGAATTTTCAGACAAGCAGTAGTCGTTTGCGTTCAGATGTCGAACGTGCGGTGAACTTAATAGTAATTCGAATTTCAATCCATACAATTTTTCTATCGCAACCATTGACTCGTGTCACGGTGTATCTGTACCATTACAAATAAACAAAGTAAAAATTTAGAATACAGTTTTCACCTGGAAAAATTTTCATAGCGAACACTCTGCTTTGTGCTATCCTTCTTATGTCTGTCCATATGTTCTTGTGTTCGATATCGATAATCAAGGCTGAAACGGGCCATTTGTTCGACGACTCCCTCCATACTTCGATAAGTCGTTATATGAAAAGCTATTGCAAATTTTAAAATTCACCAACAAAATTTGTTGAGGAATCGTTTATCTGCACTTTAAGTTTTTGTGAAAACTTTGGATGAGATCGTGTAATTTTTTGAACCCCCTGCCATATATTCGTTCCCACGAAAGCCGAATCCTTATACGGCAAAAAGGTCCAATTTCTTATATTTCATGTAGAAAATTGGTTCGTAGTAGTTGTTAGACACGAATTTGCACCATGTAAGTCTATTTGTTCGATCTCGCTCCATATAAGGGTTTCAATGCAATCCAAGCCTTTTTTTGGCAAAACCGTGTAAGTTTTGATATTTTAGGGCGAAAATTGGCTCTTAACAGTAGTTTAATATCAAAGTTAACTCTATAAAATTGGAATCAAACAAGTTTTTCTTTTTGTCGATAGTGTCGCATCTAAGGATTCTCATGAAAAATGAACCCTTATATGCCAAAGCTGTCGAATATTTAATATTTTATAATGAAAATTTGTCCACATTATTTCTTTGGTATAAGATGGCGTTGGTTTAAATTTGAGTTAGATGAGTGGCTTTTTGGGACTCCATTCCGTATAAGCGTTCTTATGAATAATAAGCCATTTTTATTATTTTATGTAATGACAATTGACCCGTAGAGGGAGTTTGTCATGAAAATTAATGAAATTAAGGACACGTAAGCCTTTGTACGGTTACGGTTACAAATCCTAATTTGCTGATGAAAAATAATAAAATCTCTGATAAGTAAATTAAATTTGCTTAATTTGAATAACGCCTGTTGACGTTCTGAACATCCTTCAAATTGTGAATGTGTTCATGAAAGTATACGTGCGTTTACGTAAAAATAATAAATAATGTCTGATATATTATCGCAAAAACGAATGAATGATTGTATTACGCAAACCGGTGTAGGTTGCCTTATATGCATTCGGGACTATTCTAACTTATTCTTTCTCGTCAAGTTCCTTTTATGCTTTTCCAACTATTTCAAATATGTTTGGTATATGGAGAAATCAACTTTGCTAAGCGGCGGAGCGCGACGAGCGTGTATGTGTAACAAGTAGTTTCTCAAACGATTCTATTTGTTTTGTTTTCTAACACCTAAAAATATGCACAAGAATGCTTAAAATTTGTTTAATGCAATAGACGTAAATTCGCAGACACATACATCCACATACACGCGCGCATACACATGAAAAGGATGTACGAAGGCAGCTCACTAATGTCTATTCATGTTGAAATTTTATATGCTTTCACTAGCAATAAAAACAACAATGGTAGCACTAGTAATAAAGTTTTTGGAAATTTTTAAATTTTTTGTTTTTATGTTTTCGCTGCTATTTTCTGCTGCCGACTTTTGTGACAGAATAATGCAGTTATGTCGTCCATGCAAAGAGACAGTAAATAAGGGGATATTGGAACAACGATGAAAGAAAGAAAGGACGTAAATTGTCGGTTGATGAGCATAGAAAAATGTTGATTGTTTAATTTTTTTGTTACTAATTAAAATTTTCAACCGATTTTTTTTTTTTTTCCAATTTATTTAAATATTTTTCTATATTTAATTTCTATACCTCTAATATTTTAAAGTCATAAAAAAAATTATTTAATCTCGGTTACATATAAAGTGAATACGAATATAAGCATTTCATAAAACGTTTATAAGAGCGGAAAGTCAAGAAAACAATGCTTGAGCTAAAAATACAATTTTTAGTTATCCATTTAAGTCGATCTCATTAGTTACTTTATTAAGTTAGGAGAAAAAAACTTAATTAAAATAAAAATTTCTTATAATCTTGGATTAGATTACAGGGAAAATAAGCTAAACTTTTGATTATTTGTCACTTTTGAATGCCATCTCTGAAATCTTCGAATGGATCCTCTTTAATGATCTCCTTCTCCACCGAATAAATATAAAGTCATAGAAATGTTTTATCGATTGAGCTGATGTTACGTTTACACGTATTTTGAAAGAACGACCAACGTAAAATCGTGCTGAACACTACATTATCTTAAAGCCAAAGTAACGCGGATGAGTGAAGGACAGAAATTTTTGATTTTTTCTATTAATTAATTATAGTCTTATTTATTACGAAAATTGATTTTTACTTCTGAGTCATTCAAGTCAATGCTAATTAGTTTTGGTCAATTGCACCTTATTAAGAAGATGGGGGAAAAAAAAACTGAGGTAACATTTAACACTCTAGTTAGAGTATTTATGTCACTGCTGTTCAATAAAGCTGAAGTGAAAGGACAAAAGGACTAATAAAAATTGTTTTTATTTATATCTTTGCTTACAATATTTACTATTAATTGGTTTTGGCCAAATTCTCTCTGAATAAGAGAGTAACTTACATTTAGGGTCCAATTGTAACCTTAATAGAAAGCGTTTGCTCGTTTCTTAACAACACAAATCGAGGAATCAAACAACCAATAAAGTTTAAATATATAAACATCTCTTTCCTCTTCTCCTATTATTATATTAGAAAAAAGAAGGGAAACTAAATATGTCTTTGGCGGCTTGTATACCAAAAGTCATAAAAGCTATATAGAAAATTTAAATTTGAGTTACATGAGCCCGCCATTTTTTCATTGCATACAAGTGTTTCTGTATATGTATGTACGCTATTGTTTCCTGCTTTTATGGTAGAATAGCGTAATGGACAATTTTTTATGTAATTAATGATGTCTGTCAAATCAAAAATCTAACTGTTAATGTTATGGTTCAACGATTACCATCAATTTTGTTGTTTTTGTGCAGTTGATGTCCTAACAATTGTTTGCTTTAAAACCTTATTGCTAGTTAAAGGGAAATGGCCTTAAGAATTAACCTTACATGCGAGTTTCAGATTTTTCGTTTTTGTTTTCATCTTCTTTTCTTGTTGTATTACCGTCAATAATACAAGTGAACATTTTTCACTTCATCTTTTAAATTTTATGTTTAACGATTGATCTGAATTGAATTAGTTGGTGAGATTTTTAATCAAAAATAAGTGAAAACATTATAGTAGGTTACGGCTCGTCATTAAATACCCTACACTACTCTACAATTATTTAATAGTGATCAAAAAAGCTGTCCGATCCGAACAATTTTGCTCCGAACAGCAATGCTCCTCCTTGGGACCAAAAAATGTCAGTTTACCAAATTTTATGATATCTTATAAATTTCGGTCTGTCGGGAAATAAGACGGACTGGCGGACAGATAGAGAGACGAAAGGATGGACAGACAAGCTTAGATCCCACGAACTAATTTAGTTTATATCGATATAATAAAATATGCATCTATTTCAAGTCAAGGATGCATGCATTAAATACATCCGCCCTTGCATACGTATGCCCTTCTGGTCTCACAAGTGGTGTAGGGTATACAAAAAAGAAGAAATATTTTTAAAAAACATATAGAACATGCAAATCAAGTCTAACAAACATCGAGAAAAAATAAAAATAATTTAATATTTTTATTTTTAAAAATAATTTAATATTTTTATTTTTAAAAATAATTTAATATTTTTATTTTTTTTATTTTAATTACGACGTAGAAAGTCTCTCAGTTTAGATGAAGTGTGCATCAGGTTCAGTTTTAGCTTTTTATTTTATTTTCGTTAGGTCGTTCAGTTTGTTTACTTAAGGTCTCAAATCCACTTGTAAATTCTTTTCCTTATACCCGTTACTCGAACTGTGCTAAGGATATATGTACAATAAGTTTGCATGCAGATGTACACAATATCCATTGGATGCTCGGATCACTTTTACAACCACTGTACATACAAAAACAAAACTTATGATTTTTACGATATTTCTCGTGAAAAATCGATAAAAATAATATTTTGGTATAATAAATGTAACCCTGTGAAGCTCTTCGCTCAAGAAACGATTTTTACAAAAAAATTAGAGTTTGTATGGAAACAAAACCCAATTTTTATTGACGAAGACTTCACCAGAATAGCGATTTATCATATAAATTCACTGTACTAAATTGGAGGTCTGTATTTCTCACCCCTTCCTGATAAGAAGGATTATCCGCAAACGTCAACTTTTATGGTAAACTGCAACAAAATATGCTGAAAATCGGTAAAGAATAATAAGATCTTTGATAAATAAATTGATTTTAATAAATTTGCATCGTTACTGTTCACGTTTAGGGGACTATTTTCATTTAAAATCTCCGCCATGAAAAGTGAACCGTTATATGGCAACAAAGTATAATATTTTTATATATTTAATGATAATTTTATGAGGAAAATACAAGTAAAGACGGTCTAGGATAATCAATGGGCAGTGATTGTGCGATATTTACTCTCGTGCATATGTGTCCATCTGCTTGCGTAACACATTAAATCTGATTTTAAATTCTTTGATTTTTCTACAAATACACTACTTATTGCAAAAAGGCTTATTAAATTTACACGGGTGTACGTAACACCCGAAAGGACATCGAGTAGACTCTCCTTTTATTATACCGATCGATTCAGACGCATTTTGTAAATGGACTTAAGCTTGCCTGTCCACCTGTCCACCTTGTTTTCTTTTATCCAAATTACAGGTTGCAATTTCCAACACATTTTGATGGAATTTGAAGCATTGGCATGTTTCGGTTCAAATCACTTTTCCATCACTACTTCCCATAAAATATCTCATTTTCAAAAGTCATTATATGACTACCTGCAGTATTTAATAGTTGACCGTCGACCACTATAGTGTTTCGATCTTGTTTCTTTTTAATTTTCATGCGTTACTTGACAATGATCTCAAACGGTTCATAAGATTACTCACGATTATCAAGACTATGATGGGACTTAAGACTCGCGGCTGTTGTGACGATAATATTTTTAACACATAGTTGCAGGTTGTTTTTCACGTTAATATAATTTTATAAACCATTTGCCTATTCCTAAATCCTTATGCTTATATGATGTGTTACCTTTAAAAAACCTAATGACTTACCTAATAAAATGTAATATCGTTCATCATCATGTCTTTCGTTTGAAATGCAATTTATTAAATTTTGCAATTTAATTATCCAATAGAACAGACTTTAACATTGTTTTTTTTTTTCATGCTCGGATCGTTACATGCGTTAGCACTTGATTTTTCTTGACTCTTATAGTGTCCCTAGTCGAAAGAGATCTGGAAGTGCACGGAATGAAAAGAAAGAAGTTGCGTCGGTGATAACTTACATTCAGTTGCTTATTGGTTACAATGCGTTTAAAGAAATTGGTCGTTTGGTCGATTGGTCGTCGTGGACCATTTTTACAACAAATCGGATATTTTCTTAATGTGGCTTAAACAAAAAAATGATCAAGTAATTACACGCAGGCAAATATCGAGTTATTGAATACTTGGTTCGGTGAAGTGTGATCTTAGTGAAAGACGCTCTAACGTTTTGCTCTTTTACTTTTATTGTTGTCACGTCTAAAAGCGTCTCAAGCAAAAGCTTAAATCAAACTGTGAACAAAAACTTCAACGAACATTCAAAATTCGTCACTAACACTCTACGGGATGATTATTTATTTTTATTACGACTACAGTGACAAAGTGAACGTAGTTCTGTCATTTAGCTTCGTGTTTAATAAATATGTTATTGACCAAAAATGAATATATATATATATATATATGAATATATATATATATATATATATATATATATATATATATATATATATAATATTAGTATATATTGCATCTTTTCTTTTTTTTATTTTTAAGATAAATGAATTATTTGGAAAAGTTCTACATTTTTGCTGTTTCTGTTTCTGTTAGCATTTTTCTCTTTTATTAGAATTTGTTTTCCCATTTTTTATTGTTTTGGTCGATTTTGTTATATTTGACAATTTTCCATTCAGTAACTATTCAGGTCCCATAGCCGTCCATATTTATTTGCTTTAGTAGTCATTGTTTTTGATTTTTCTTTCTTTACGTCCTTTTTCCTTAACATTCGCATTTCATTATGGATTGCTATTGCAAAAGTTTACGGGTAACACAAAATCGTTGTTTTTTCTCGGATTGACAGGAATGGAAGTTGCACAGTTTTGTAACAATTGAATATAAAATAAATGCATATTGTACACGTGTATAGTCAGCGTACGTACGTTTTCGAAAACCATCATCTACCAAACCGAAAACCTTGAACTGTTGCAAAATACAAAGCATTACCAATCATAACGGTGTACTGCTTGTTGTGTGCTATTCTACTGTATTCCTGGTCACTACCCCAAGTTCGAATGATGTTGTCACTACGATAATGATAACAATAATAATAATGATGATAATGATGATGTTAGTAGGAGTGATGTTACTAATGCTGGTGCTTGTGATAAAATTTTCAATTCTGTTTGCATGTGAAACTTTTCCTTTTGCGAGTTATTAATGTTTGTGTTAGCGTGTATGTACATTCATATATAATTTGGTTAAAGTTTTCAAATTATACATAACGTGTGTGCGCGTCAGCATACGTATGTACATGCATTTATACGTTGTACAACACATTTTTGCATCCAGTATTGTATAAGAGAATGTTTGCCTTAAAACAAGCTCTAAGGCCACACAATTTATATGTAATGTAAAAACAATGGCCCTATGCGTGCGTATACTCACACACACATACGAGCAGTATTTGTGTAATTAGTTATAGCAAAGTCAGTTACATTTATGCTTGTTATGCATGAAATATATTTTTTTTATCAAATATTTAGTGATTTAAAATTTTATATTTTCTATAAAAAAGCAAATGTCAATATTTTATCAAATGTTGCGCTGATTTGTGTTGATTGAAAAGCACATAAGAACTTTACAATGAAAACTCGATTTTTCTATTCTCTATTATGCTTCCTTTTTAAAAGACGTAAAGACACTATAGTGAGACATGGTCCATGGCAGCATTAAATACCACTTTGCCGAATACAAGAGCTCATGTAATAACTTGTTTCCATCTAAACATATACTTTTCATGGAAACCCTTGTATAGCCTTGTATAGGAATGAGCCCAAAACCGAAATCAATATGATCCAAATTTAGTAAAGTTAACTCTCTTATCAAAGAATTTCTTATTCTTTACCTATTTTCGTCATAACATGCTCAAAATTAAACTTTACTCTCATATAAAAGCTTGCTTTTCATGAGAACCTTTTTGAAGAAAGAAGCCTAAAATATCTTTCACTACACTCGATATCCGCATCACTTACATCGCGAATATCGCCCTAAATTTAGAGAATAATTCACGTATGTGATCGAGAGCCTCCAGATCCTATATGGAAGCGTCAGAGCGCGTAGAGCTCAGGCAGTCGTCGGTGATGAGAGTGTGTCCAAAATTGTCGACCAGATTTATGTCTACGAGATGAAGGAGATTTGTCGATCACTCAGTGTCCTTTAGAAGAGCAACTCGGCTTTCTCAGTGTTCTTGTCCAATTGTCCCGGAAGCGTCCACATACGTCGCGAGACGCTACTGCGATTCACAGTTCTTCTTTTGTAACAACCCCGCTCCAACACGTATAGGGGAAATTCTTCAATGACTGGTCAAAGCAAACAAAAACTTAGGCCAATTACGTGAGTGTACTAAATTATGTTAAGATATGTCAAAAAATTTGCCGCTTGTAGGCAGCCGGTAAACTAAACGTATCAAATTAGCCAAAGGATATCAAGTCAGGTTTAATGTTTTACTAAACGTAGTCGTTATAGCAAACAACGGCCAGACGACTACATCGTCGCGATTGGTAAGAACATATAACACTACAAAGCAAATAATAGATGAATCTTTCATTTAAACATCGCGGGTGCTGAGAATTCATGAAATTAGTTTTTGGTATGGATTCGTAGCAACGTGTTTGATATCCATGTAAAATTTCAAGTCAACATATTCAGTAGCTATAGATTTACACGTGTTTTTATAAACTTACAGAAATCAGTCTGTCGACCAATCGAGCAAATGCAGTGCAAAAGGTGAATCAAAAGCAAAAAAAGTCGCGCAAAACTCAAAACTGACCGGTCCTTCGATTATTGCGCTATTTTGAATTCTTTTATAAATTTGTTTCGCAATGTTAAACTGTTTTATACGGGCGATAACGTCAAGCCGGCAATGAAATGACTTTAAGGGAATAAATGAAGAAGTTTTTATATAATACAAGCAACTTCATCTTATTTTTTGCTCCGAAAAACAAAAAGCAAAAAGAAGACCAAGAGCTGTTCTAGAAAACATTAGCTCAAACTGCATCGATTATCAGTGAGAAAATAAAAGGTCAACAAACAAAAGCAAAAAAATCGAATGAAACATATGTATATACAATCAATACATGTACGCTATTATGCTATTAAGCAAGCTATTAAATATGGTCAATAACAAGCTGAACACAATATATCCAAAGTACAAAAAAAAGTGCTAACATTTTTTCTTCTTCATTACAACCATGATCAAGCAAAGTTTAAAAACCACCAGCATTTTGCTGAGAGCAACAACAACAGGCTAAGGCAAAGAAAGAGAATAACATAACTAGAATAAGTAAGAAAATTATAATATATTCGTTTTAAAGCGAACCTCAAATATTCTACTGCTCATCGACTTTCTGTTTCCACATTACGAAATACATCTAAAATTTGCACTCTTCGCCTCCTCCTTAAGCGCATTTCGCGTTTCACTTTTAGTTTTCTTTTGTAAGAAGTAATTTGAGATAGAACTTCTGTTCTGTACGCACTCACTATCTACGACAAGATTGGATATGAATGTGTACCTAAGGACCTAGTCGCTCTATTTTCCTTACAAAATTACTTGCAAGTATGAATGAATGAATTCCCTGTTCAGATTTTCGGATATCGGCAAGTGTTTTTAAGAGTTACATGAAGCGTATGTGTATTCCTAAGTGTTACAAATGTGCAGATGAAATTATAATACACGCAAATCTTTGATTGCCGGTATATTTTATAGCTTGAGCGAATTAATCGAATTATTTAAAGTGGAATGTTTTGCTTTAAACGCATAGCCACAGCACACAAAAATTAATTCTCTTTTTACTCACGCTCGCTCTGCTTCCCGATGGTTGTATTACTTTAATAAATTAAATGCAATTCAACCGTAAGACAGGCACACATATAAACCTACACAAATTGGAGCATAAGCCACAGCAATTAAATAAAGAAATTAAAAATTGGAGAGAAGAAAAAGTACTATAATAAATTATTTCGATGTATAAATGTGTGTGCGTGCAAAGTATATGTGCGTGCACTAAGCGGTTTTTTAAAGTCATAAAAAAAACCAAAAATCCCTCCTCTAAATGTTTATTATCTAAAACCAGTTTGTTGAGTACATTATATGCATGTTTAGCAAGATGTTGCTCAACATTTTTGCATTTCATGTTTTCACCATTCAGAAGCATGTTTAATTACATCGATACGCCCATAGCATCACGTGAACTGAGAATACCTCTGTTTTTCAACGGGAATGGAAAATTGGCTTTTTGCTCAAGCAATTAAATGTACAAAAATTTGAACGCATATTCTATGGGCGATACTGTAGCATTCGTTTACAAAAATGGAAAAAATTAACCACGCCTACCCAATATTGTAGTGTATCAAACTTTAATCGCTGTTTCATATAACGCGCAGTAACAAGCCTCAAAAATCCCATAAAGTATACAAATTCTTGGCCAGTTTCAAATTTGGAATACACCTAAACATGTTCGTCCGTTCGTCTGCCCATCTGTCTGTATTTGGAACTTTGTAGTAAACATTCTCCCGTTAGCGAGAATGAAGATATTACCTGCAAATTTGCGGTAGAATATGAAATTGACTTAAACTTTTCAAACGACGCCACGCCTACAACGCCCAGATACGTATACGACAAAAAATTTTATTTTGAAAATAAAAGAAATCACTGCGTCCACTCCATATTATGGAGCACGAAAATTGTATTCTTTTATTTCTTTTGCCTTTTTTAGGATAACGGTGAGGGGTATAAAAGGTTCGGTCTCGACCGAATTTAACTTTCTTACTTGTTTTTTTAACTGGCTTCTCTGTTAATATCATAACATACAAGTATAGGTACCGGGTGCAGTAACCTGTTGTGGTTTAGTAGTAATGCAACAAATTTTCGTCTTGTTTTTAAGTATTGATTACAGAATTAAAACACTTTTGTTAAATTGTCTGTGAGTGTGAGTGAGTATGAACATCAAAACACAATTTATCGTTACTGCATAATGTATTGCATATAATGAAAATGTAAGTATTTGTAGTTTTATGAGATTTGCTTGAAATCGTCATTCAAGGCAACGCGTTTTCCTTTTCTGCAATTGGCATTCAATAAAAACAAAAAGTGAAAAATAAATAAATAAATGCCAGCATTTATGTACGTACTTGTGTGTGTTATTTTATTGTTTTCGTAATATGTGTTTGCTTAAAAACCAGTTCTATAGATATTTTTATAGTTACGAATTTTTCTTTAGGATTTAATTTTATTTTTAAACGGCCACTTACACGTTTATTCGCTCTTGCAGTCTTTGACAACAAACATTATTGCAATTGATAAACGAGTTTAATAATAAGGTAAACCATATAATATTTAAAACAAATGCTTTATTAGTAATTGCAACAAAAAAAAATAAATAAATAAATTTGTTATAATTTTTACAATCAACGTTTGAAAATAAAGAACAACTCAACAACTTTGTTATCCAACATTTTTTGAAGAATTTATTTCACGTTTTGTTATTCAAGAACAAGTTAACCTTCCGCTTAATTATTCTACATGCATGATAAAAGCCTTATATAACCCTCTTGCAAATATATAGATTATCGCTGTTAAACCCTATATTCGCGATTTACATTCTACACCCTACCCCATTTAGAGCGCAAAGATATATTAAGTTTGTGCGGATGTGTATGCAACATCCAGAAGGAGTTGAGATAGACCCAACGATTCAAAATCACGACTGTCCGTCCGTCTAATTGTGTTGTTTTCTTTTGGCAAACATGCAGGCCGCAATTTTTGAGATATTTTGATGAAATTTGGTACACCCATGTGTCTTGTCTCAGGAACGAACGCTATCGAAAATGGTTCGGATCGGGTTACTTTTTCGGGCACTTCACATACAATGCCTCTGATTGAAAAGTCATTATATGAACAACTGCAGGGTAGTGTAGGGTGTTTAATGTGCAGCCGTGCTTGCTATAGTATTTTCATTTGTTTTATATGCAAATATTTCAATTAGTTACTAATATTCAGTTCAGAAAGTAAACTATAAAATTACTTAAAACTTCGGATTCATATCGATTTGTCGGGTTAATCTTTAAAAAGTCTTTTTTCTTCACCCTATCTATGGAAAATGTATTCCGGTTATTGTCTCTAGAATAAACCGTTAAAAGAATCCTAGTAAGAATATCTTGCACTCTTTTCCCCAAACCATTTTGAAGTTCATCTTATACAACGTTTTCTTTGATATTTTCTTTCATTAATTTACGGCTTTTCTCAGCTAAGGGTTTGTTCGTTGTATTGTATATGATATGTATACACATATATATCGACAGGTGTTACAAATTTTCAAGCATTGTTACATTATGTGGCTGAGTGTTACTGACACTGGCATATAAAATGTCTGCCCTTTAAATTCAAACGATATATAATCGTTATATTATCGTTAATAAAGTGTGTGAATGTGTTTTTTGGTGTGCATAGTGAACATACGCTGGCAGTCATGTGACTAAAAATTAATTAAAATTATTTAAGGGGAAAATGAAATTTTTTTCAATTTTATTGATTACATTAATACATAATCAATTGCATGAATATGTTTATGCATTTTCAAAAAAAAATGTATTAACTAAAATCAAGGCTTAATTAAATTTTGTATCTTTCTTATTTTTTATATACCTTTTTTCTTCTCTTTTACTTGAGAAAGCTCGATATGTTTTCCTGTAATGGCAGCAAAAACTCGAGGAATACAAATTATGCTTTCGTGCAAATTTCGTTCGCCAATCTTCCTATATATATAAGGATCAATGATCACTATAAAATAGTCACATTTTTTACAAGTAATCGATTTATATTTAAGGCTTTTTTGTTTTATTTCTGGAAGCATGAAAAGTCGATGCCATTAATGCCGTACGTCAATATCACGTTCATTAAAACGATAGCGCGACGTACGTTTGGGAAACAATTGGTGATGTTTCGGGTGAAGACACTTTAAGAAAACTAGCAACCCTAAATGGGTCCTTCCTTTCTTTTCTGAAAATTTCACCTTTCATCACGTGGTTCTTTCTAATAAAAACCTATAGAAAATGAAGAACGACCGGCACATTTCATTTTTTCACATCGCTACTATATTCAACAAAAAAAAGCGTAATATTTCCATGCCACTTGAGTTCACAGTGAAAAGATTAATGAACTGAATTTTCAATTGGGATTCGGCACTGCACCGATACGAGGTACAATCAGTATAATTTTGAAGAAGTTGAACATTAGCTAGAAATACTGTTACATAAACAATAATCATGTGCGGAAGAGATTACGTTGAAAAGTCAATAAAGTTGGTGAGAATGTAGGAAAAACGTCTGTATATTTTAGTGAGAACATGCCACGAACTTTGTCTTATACTCGTTATCAGTGAAAAATTGTTAATCGATTGCAAAAGTTGATAATTTTCCCCTATCGAAAAATTTGTTATTTTTATAGCTTTCGTTTGATTCGCTGATCTTGTCTAGGCGGCCTGGTCTATGATACGTGGATCTCATCCTGGGACTAACCTCTTTTTTTAGTACCACTCTTTTTATATATATATCTGCACGAACGATGGACGAACGATATCACTCGTGATTGTTTCCATTGCCATTCGGGGTTGTATTAGCTCTAATTTAATATAGTTTACGTCTAGGTAAAGTTCAAATACAAAGAATTCAATAATTGAAAGGAAAGTAAAATAAATTTCTCACCTATTTCTCGCGGCTCTTAAATGGTTCAATCTATAGGATTATTACGGATAATTTAATGAAACCTATGTTCAAAATGATTGGTGTTCCCAATCAATTATTTATCTCATTCGAGGAAGGCACCCTAGCTGAACCACCACCTTTCCGATCATCTTATAACTACGGAATGGAAAAGCTACTTTGACCTACGCGATTACTAAACGATAATACAGTATGTAATAATTTAACCCAAGCGTGGGACCAAACCGAACTCGAAACTTTGGTCCTCAGACAATATACTATCTTTCTCAGTTCAGAAGGCTTACCGTCACAACCATTGAGACGCTGTAACTTGGCGTATGTAGTATATGTTTCAAAATAAATGCTCAACAAATTTTAACTGACACGTTATAAGAGAATCATAAGAGGTGTTGAACCGCAATTTTTTACAAATAAGTATATCCGAGGACTAGCAACAAGACCAAACTAAACACGTAAATACGATCAATCAACTGACATACTGACAGCATAAATAGCTCTTTTTGTTTATCTTTATTCTGCCTGCCATTTTTGTGTAACAGAAAGTAATGTTTGTAATCATCTAGTGATCTTTTATGTAACGGAATACTAGGTTATATTAATATAGTCAAAACGTCAGATGGCCGGAGGTTGTAACGGATAAGCACAGGTGCTATTGCAAACCTAGCCAGGCTGGCAGTAATGGAGCGGTTCCTTTTTTATCCAACAAACACTCCACAAACCGTTACACTCAATGAAAGCCTAATGAAAACAGAGAAACGATCGAAACTTCCTTACCGGGCCGCTGTTATGCTCTGGCATATTCTATATCCTGCCAAATTTGAAGATGGAATATTTTAAGGTCGAAAGTCCGAAACAAGAGTAAAAGTAATGAATATAAAAGAGAGATTCGACTTCACTCCAATGTTAATTACGATATTTTTTCTATTTAATAAGATATAGTATGAGATAAAAATGAATGCAATAAAACAATAATGCTTATGAAAAAACTATTAATTATCGCGTTGACAGTTCCCATGAAATTTTAATTTTATTTAATAGCTCAATATTTAGTGCATATAGTAAAATAATTATTGAAATTTTAATGTTTGTGTTTTCGTGAACATCAAACCGTATTAGGGATAAAAGCGTTTTAACTGCTTGTGAATTTTAATTAATTCACTCTTTGAATACATACGTACACGCATACAATTACGTAACATCTGTAGTTACTTACACATTTACACTTACTTGCACACACTTTTAGCCTCAATAATAAAGTAGCTTATGCCAAAAAAAACAACAACAATAACAAGAATGAATGTAATGAAAAGATATGCAAATAAATAATTGAACAAATTATTGCAATACCATCATGAAATGTAACGAAATACAAAAAAAAAAAAAATAAATCATTTTCTTCTCACTCATATACAGATGAGCGACCCGTTCCATAAACGTTAATTTGTATGTGCACAGATATGTTTATCTTGCACATGTATGCGTGTGTGTACTTGATGAAGACTTATGTGTTAGGAAATGTTGTTTTGTTTTTGCATTGCATGGGCAATGTCAGGATTGTATGAATCTGTTACATATTGAGTGCCGTAGTTACTCCGTTATTAATATAAAACATTTTAAATATTTATTATAAAATATTTATTCCGTACATACACATTTGCATCTAATGAATTCTTTAATCTAATACGTTACAAATAAGATCATTTTTACAGAAAATAAATTTAAAAATTTTCACATAACACACGTTAGCATTCAAGTAATTTGTACCTTTTCTTCTTTTTTTAATTTTTATGTATTTATGTATTTATTATAGAAAGGGAAAAATTATCAGTTTTTTTTTCTTATTTTTTCAATAGTGAATTAATCCACACATCGTTAAGAAGTATTTCGAAACCTAATTCGTTTCATCGGACAAAAAAGTCAGCTTGTAATTGAGAAGGGGTGGCAGGGAGAGAGAGAGAGAGGGAGGGAAAGATTAAGCCTTTCGTTGGTAGAAAGCAAAGAAGAACTCTCTATACTGATGACAAATAAATGCATTCTAGATTTAATAAATCTTCCTTCGCCAGTATCGTTCTTCTTTATACACCGTGTACGTACATTCGGTTATATTCAAATTTATAAAACTTGAAAAGAAACACTCCATGGTCAGTGATCATCCAAACAACTACAGTACAGTATTTACTGTAAACGACAGAGTACTACATCTACAAAAGAACACTCTAAAACCCATAATGTCTTTCCATTAGATCCTTCATCAAAAAAAAAAAAAAAAAAAAAAAAAAAAAAAAAAAAATTTAAAACCTTAAAGTTGAACGAGGCTGACCGTTAACTAACTAACCTACATCATTTTGTGTAACACTCTACTCTTCGCCTATTTTGGCCCTATCACAAATTGTCCATTGTTGTCATACAAACGCTTATTTTTTATGAGAATCCTCGCAAGGAAGGAGTTCCCCAAACGTGAAACGGCATGATCCAAATTTAGTAAAATTAGTTTCTTTTGTTAAAGAACTTATTATTTTTTTTCTATTTTGATCGTAAAATAAAAAAAAAAATTTAGTTTAGAATTTACTTGAAAGACTTACTTTTCATGAAAACCTTTATATGCGATTACATTCGAAAAATAGGTCAGTGTGATCGAAACTTAGTGCAGTAAATTTATATCTCAAATCGTATATCTAAACTAATTTCCATTAACATATACTAAAAACTAAGCCCTATTGTTATATAAAGGCTTAGATTTTCTAAGAATTTTTATACATGAAAGTATTAAAAACACGCCCCATCCTTTTCAAAGCTTCCCCATTCACTTAGTACGCGAAAATGTGCCCTTTTACCGACATTTTTTCATTTAGCAACTTTTTTAAAAGCGGCATTTTGCAAGAAGTAATCATAAATATGGCCCAACCCAATGCATTTTCAATGGCATCCGTTCTTTGGCCAAGTAACCACATCAGATTTTATCAGAATATTTTAAGAATTGCAAATTCTGGATTGAATACGAAAATACTTGGGCAGAAATTTGATGGACAGACGTACAGACGTACTTAGAGGGATTGATACAATAAGAGATGGGATTATTTTAAGCTCTTCCTGATGTTGCATACAAACTTATTATAAGAAGTGTAGAGTGTAAAAATTGTGAATATCAAATAAGATATAAAGTATTGTTCTTTACGTTCCAAGCATTAAAAAGCAAGTACGCAATATCAGAACCAATCCAAGGGCCAAAACTAAATATCACAGATATCATGAAAGGAAATATGCGTTTACTCCAAGTGAAATTTTGAATCAAATTTTTTTTCATATTTGTTATAGACAAGGAAAACTCCGAGCAATTATTGTAAATTCTGTTGTAAAGATACTTTAATAATGAATCTAATGGACCGAACCCATAAACGTGACAACGCAGACGAAAAAATCTAAAAAATAAATGTAAAAAAATTACCTAAATGTTTTTTTCTGTCGACAAACAGGCCCAAGATTACCATAAAAATTAATACTACTTTTTATGGATTCGCTTATATATTACTTGAAAGCAAAGCAAAACCCAAAACTCGTGCTAAAGAGTTAAAGCGAAAAAGAGGAAAAAACAAAACCTTTTCACATTTGTTTTCAGCTTGTCTACGGCATAAATCATAAATATTTTTCCTATACATGCAAGCGTACGTACGCCTAACATGTCTACCAATTTTCAATTCTCATACGAAAACAAAATCAAATCCACAATGCATAGTTGACTTGGCACAACCCACATTTTCTGCTTTACTTCCTGATTTGATTTTACCACTTAGTTTTTTTTTTTTTTTTTTTTTTTTTTTGGTGTTTTTTTTCCTTAAAACCACTACTTCTTTTGATTTTCATATTCACAAGAGAAGGTGACATTAAGTTTCTCATCGCATTTGTAGCGACTAGAAGCGTGCGTCGTAAAGTCCGTGATATTAATTTTTCATATCCATCTCTTCGCTCATTCCCTCCATTCATTTCTGGAGTTTTTGCGTTCAGAAATATACAAAACGCACAAAAAGTCGTACATTGCTCCAAAAAATAAAAAAAAGGAAGAAAAATTAAACCAAAACTGGTTCCAATGTGTTCGTCCCTGTCGGGAAAAAGAGAATGCTTTACATATAATTTTCTTCATAAGTAGTTGTCCTTTTGATAAGGAACACGAATTGATTTTTTATTATGGAAAAATATGAGTGCAACTCCGCAATAAACCGTATCACAACCTGTTGTTTATCCACTTGCTTATCGTGTATAAGCATACAACGTATAATATGCTTTACTTTATGTGAAGCATGGAATTTGTGCTAACACTTTCAGAAACGATTCATTCAGATCCGTTATATGTACATATTTTGTGTTAATTTGTATTAAGGAAGAAAAATTTTCAAATTTTTTTCTCATAACCTTCTCGGTTTTGCATATATCCACAAGTGGTGTAGGGTGTAAAAGAAAATTGATTGAATATAAATTCTATGTTAAATCTATAGTAAATTTTTGCTTTAAATCCGATGAAATTATTTAGTAGAGTTATATGAAATTTCTAAGGAAACTCAACTTCCTCTGAATGGCTAACGCATCCGTGAACGCTCGCATGTAACAAAGTTTTTACACACGTTTTCGTACGCAATTTTACATATAGCGAGCTTTGTTATCTAGGACATGAAATATGTGTTGAATTGAAGGTAAATAAAAGTTCTTCGCTGCTTATATTTGCATTCTTACAAAAGATAGATAAAAATTATTCAAGTGTTTAGCTTCCCATCAAAACTTCCGTATAAATTGCTAAAGAGAGAAAGATAAACTTTTCAAATGTTGTATATGCTGTTAAATAATACTTAAAAGTAAAGCGCATAAATTTTGTTGAATTGAAAGAGCTTGTAACGGATGGAAATGCTTAACGAAAACTTACTCAACACTTCTACGGAAGTCAGATTTACGAATTAAAAACTTTATTTAAAATCCCCATATTAGTATCACAGTTTTTACTAAATTTGATTCCGCCAGATAAAGTTCAATAATCGATCCATAGGTTCGATAGGTGCGCCAACCAACAACAATCAGTAAAATATTTAATGGAAAGCGTGCGATTAGTTAAATTGATTCGGATATGTTACGTTAATTGCATGTATGTTTGTGACAGTTTATATCCGGTAACATGTGTGCGTGCCAATACATTTTCTAGTCCGTTACGTTTACCATAGTTATATATACGTATGTACATTATTTATTTTTCTTACCTGCGAAGCACATTTAGAAAAAGCTACAAAAGAAAGCAAAACTATTAGGAGGATAACTAATGACCGATGTAAATAAACTCAAGCAGGAAAAGGGTTTTTAAATGAAAGTAATTTACCTTTTTGTAAACCAATAAATTTAAAATTCATCTAAAAACCCACACACACACACACACACACACACACACTTGCACGACAATACGTAGAGATATATTGTAAATATTGAATGAGTTAATCGCGTGTTTACTTCAACTCATGGCTTCGGTGGACATTAAAACGTTTACGAAAATTCAACAAATTATGGACATTAAAATTTCTTATTATCAACAAACGCTTAACGCACACTAACGTATCGCAAATTCGACAGTCATCCGCGAATGGCGTTGTTTAAGTGTTCAATGACATAAAAGGCGAAAACCACATATTTAGCGTTTGCTCACTTACCAGTTATAAAATGTGAAACATAAAACATAAGATTAATAAACTACGCATTTGATTGAATAAAAAACTCGAACATGCACAAGCACATGACATAATAGTTAGAGATTCAAAAACATATATCAACGATAAACTAACAGGTGAGAATTAATGTTTTTTTAAATAATTTTACAAATTAAAGACTCAATGGAAACGATAGTACGACACATTTGCGATAATTAGCTATAGCTATAGCTATAGTTCAGAAAGCCTAGAAAATATTTTGCACAGTTTTTCAGTTTTTTATTTTATATACAAACGAAATCGGATCACGTCATCACAAAGTTTTCTCATTTTTCGAGTAATGAATCCATTCCTAGCCCGAACGAGAACTTATCTTCTGAAATCGAACTGACAGAAGCTCTGTTGAATCGAAAGTTGGAACCGTTGCGAAGCCAGGTCGAAGTAAAGCTCTGTCAAAGTGAATTCCTGATCCTATCGGATTACTCCGTTGCGGTTAATATAATAATAGCCCAACAAATTCTGGAGAGCAAATTCGATGAAATATGAGTTCTTTGAAAGGTTACTCTACGTGTTTTAATAAAAAGTGACCGAGACTTGGAGTATTTTAAAATCGCTATATTGCTTCTTCTTGCATATTGTAACCATTCTGCGTTAAATTCTGTGTTTCCGTACAATTGCATTTCACACAACAGACATTTGGTTGATTCAAATGTTTTTTCGTTGACGAACAGAAACCAAAAACTTTGTGGGGTTTTTTCGGAGATAGTTCAGACACATTTTTTCTATACCCTAACTTTAATAACCTTAGTTAACCAATTATGTGTCATCTTGATCGAGTGTTTGCCATCTTTTTGGGAAAAAAAGATTACGCTACTGCTGTAGAACTTCTCGGATATCCGATTTTAGTTTTATTTTATCAATCGATTTTTGTCAAAATTCGACACTGGGCCTCTTTTTCACCCAAATTTCCTGGAAATCCTGGAAAATGAGGTCATTGAATGTTTGCGGTTCGTTGACCTAAAGCAATGATTTAACATAATACCAAAAAAGAAAAGTCCGGTGGAGTAATATCGCGTTAAGCTTTTCTCTCAATAAATTGACTCTGTCACGGGATCTATGGCACGATATATATTTTGTTGAAATTCCATATCGTCCAAGTCGAAATTGTCTAATTAATGCCACACAAAATTGTTTTTTTTTTTTTTATCAACACAAGAAATTCAGATTTTTGGGTGGTTTTGAAAATTAGAAAAGTAACGCCACTAAAACAACTATAGCTTGAAAACTGATGGTCGCAAAGTTATAAAATTTTGACGGATTTTATTTAAAAGTTGGTAGTATATAAAAATCATATTTGAATTGAATTTGTCAGTAATCGCATTATATCTATGGGTCATCCTATGCACTTATTGGATGACATGTAACACATATAGAGTTCACCATTTTGTGTTTCCCATAATAAACCTTAAGGAAAGACACCTGGGACTGTGACGTTTGTATCAAACTGTTTTTAATAAATTGTTTGAATCCTGGCATGATTCGTGGAATACAATACATATATAAGGGTACAACGCACAGAAATTATTAAAGCGTATTACGAAAACTAGCGCATGTAGGATGAAGATTAATTCCCTTTTACCGCAATGAAAGCACTTTTGATGTTCCTCAAGGACCTTTACTTAAATAACTTTTGCTTGTGGTTTGTGGACTAATAATGTTTTTTTTTTCAAGATGAAACTGTCATCGAAAATTAGATGATTTCGATTTTTACGATACTTGGCTTCAACAAAATGATTCAACGTCTCGTGCATTTCGTGACAAAACGAATCTATTGGAACGAAAGTTCAATGATCTTGCGATCTCCAAAAATGCCTACGTGAGCTTGAGACAAAAATCATAAGCTATAACTATAGCGGATCTATTATTTTGGCGTCAAGTTGGAACTACGACTTACTCGAATAAACTATGAACTCTTTCACCGCTTAGTTTTTATTACAAATTCAAAAAAAAAAGAGAAAACACTTATTTGATGACTCTGTATATCTAATGATACATATCTTTAGATATAATATACGGCAGAATAACCCATCTCTGCAACATACGTTACGTATTTAACTCTTTTTCTCTGTTGATAATAACATTTTTCTTTCTCTATGTTGCGCGTACGTTTCAATTCAGTTCACGTACAAAGCATAAACTAAGTGAACACATGGACATGTGTATGTGCTGTTTTCATCTCTAAATAGTTTTTAAAGGGTTTTAAAACAGAACAAAAAGAACAACAAAAAATGAAATAAATGCCCAGCAAAAAAAAAAAAGAAAAAAAATTAGAATTCTTGCTGGCGCTTAGATACTGTTGCTGGGTACAAGTGTAGCCTTAAACATTAAAAACTTTTTTCTTTTTTCTTTTAAAAGCTCTCTTACAAAAAAAGAGAAAAAAGGTGTCATATTATTCATAATGAATACATTCATGAATATTCATTGATAGCTTTTCGATATTAATGTCATTAAAGGGGAAGGGGGAGGCATGGTACGGATGAACGACTGATTTTGCATTCCATATGAAGCATTC
Source organism: Glossina pallidipes (assembly GCA_000688715.1). Lineage (NCBI taxonomy): Eukaryota > Metazoa > Arthropoda > Insecta > Diptera > Glossinidae > Glossina > Glossina pallidipes. The sequence goes on along the minus strand of KK499878.1, from coordinate 408,451 downwards.
CTATAGAAATAAACTTCTGAGAGTCTGTGTATAAGTGTAGCATTTTCTTAAGCGTTTTACCCCTTGCTGGATAAACGAAGAACAGGACAGATGGACAGATGAATAGATGGACATACTTAAATCGATTCAGAACTTGATGCTGATCAATATCCTTCGATATATATCCTTGGATTCTCTTGACACTTTTCTGCATTTATCTTTAGAATTATTTGCAGTGTTTAACGTGTAAAGAAATCGTTTGTAACCTCAACATAAACCAATCGAGTGTTTCAAGGCACTTGTATTTTATTCGAATTTGGTAAAGGCCCACTATTTATATGGCTTTATTCATACGTTTATGTTCGATTGACAGATAAAAAATATATCTCGAATTCTTGCTAATGCTTAGCAAAGACAACTTTTAATACGAACGTAGGCTCAGCCTTTTTTTTTCGTGTTATAAGACATTGTTTTAAACGATTTCCGGCTAAAGCACAATACATGCAAAATTACTCAAATATTCATTACGTATGTTCACGTTACCACAAATACTAATTAACAGATCGCAAAGAAAAATAAAACCATAAACGAATAAAAGGCATTAAAATAACATTAAATAACTTTATCCACTCAGCCACTCAGTGTTTTCGGGAAAGTAAAAGAAGAAAAGAAAAAGAAAATAGTAATAAATAAATAAAATAAATATAAAAACGAATTAATATATGAGACTAGATGCGATTCGTTGATCAAAGCGCAAAACATATGTTCGGCAGCTTGCTGTAGGCTGGCACCAGCTTAAATTTATGAGGTAATAAAACCATAAGAAACCGGTCTTTTATAAATACTCGGTAATTATGTGTGTAACGAAAATAATATCTTTTAATAAAAACGCTTCATAACCAAATACGACGAACTTGATTAACAGCCAAACATCTCAACTTTTAATTTTTTTTATTTTAAAGTTTTGAATAATTTCTTCCTTTTTCTTTTTTTTAGCTCATACGCAAAAGAAAAAAAGAAAAAGCTACAAAAACAAAAATTATGTTCAACTTAGATGGAATTTTTGAATGCCTGTCATTTTTTGTCAGCTTTTGTTTTTTCTTAGAAAACTAAACACACGGAAATTAGAACATAACATGTACCGTTGTACATGGGGCTTGCACTCAAATGTTCCGCAATTAGGATCAATAAAAATTGCGCCAGAAGCGCCAAAGCGGACGTTATTTAAACTAAGTAATAGTTTTCCTGAACAACTGTTTTTACCTCATTTGTGTTCTTGTGTAGGAGCTTGCACGTAAACGTATGAATTAAATGGAGAAACGTATTCGAAAAAAGTTCGTATTAATGTTGAGAAATGTTGCGTTCAACAAACTGATAATCTAACAGAAATGAGAAAGACTTTCCGAACATGCCGCTAACCTTGACCTAATTCGGAGAGACCTTAACGAAGTGAGCGTCCAAATTGCTCCCGTGTGAGCACAAGAACAAAAGATTTGATCGATTCTGGACGAGCAGGATGCCGAATTCCATTATTTGTATCGGCACTCTGCTGACACTTGATAAGGCTCGTGTTTATTGCGCATCATCATCCTTGACATTCATCTCACGAATGTCAGTTCCCCGGTTCGTTGTAGGCTACAGCTGAAAAGATATTTAAGATGATGATGGTTACTGTGTTTTGAAGTAATGTTAGTATTGTACACATTCAATAACACAAACCAGATAAATTCATCAACAAGAATGTTATAAAAAACTTTCTTGATTTTATCAAAAGTGAAATTCCGATTAGAAAGGTCCGTAAGGTCAACCTTTTGCAAACACGTTTGTCTAGTTCATAAAGCACTAAGCTAGATCGGATGCTTTGAATTGAACCTGTGGATTGAACTTGTTGATCGGTATATTTGATGTTTAGTTTTAACTTTATAGAGCGGTGGGACCGCATAAACTTTTCTAACCAAGCAGATGAGCAATAATAAATCGGTTCCATGCTAGCCACGATAGTAAGAAGAAATATTGGGCAAAATTCACTGTAATCGTTCGATCTAATCTTATGTCATTTTGTGACCGACGTACGTGATGGTGCATATTAATGAAAAGTTGTAACCTGTGTCGATATTTTAACAAAATATTTTATCAATTGCATCAAATATACAGAATGTCGTTGCCACATGAAATAAGTTGCGAGAAATCGTCGCAAAATCGCAGAAGGATTTTTTGTTTTAGGAGGTCCCCTACATAAGCATAAAAACGTTGATGACTGGGGAGAAGAAGGCGTAAAAATATAAAAACACTATAAGGGCAAGTGTGCATCAAAATTGGTTTCTGAAAGTTGATTATGAAAGTGATAGCCTTCTCATTGCTTGGCCAGTTACTATCGATATCAATAAAATCGGTATTTTAAAGGATTATTAAAAGGACGTGATTTGACGATTACGGAGATCGATCATTAACTGGAAAAATCAATTGCGTTGAATGGTTTGTTTATGGAAGCCGTGAACAGTAAAAGAACTTTCTTTTCGCAAAAAATTTATTCATTGCAACGGCACGAAATTACATATCGAGAATGAATTTTGTATACTCCAGGCTAACTTCGATGATCATTTTAAACGATATAATTTTCTTTCATATATCTATTAATTTGTGTTGTACAACGTATGACAACGCAAAATATTTTCGATAACATTTTACTTCATTATCTCATAAGGAGAGAAAAAGCAGTAACACGCTGCATATTATTTATGAAATATTGCTCGACTTTGCTTTTTTGCATCCATGCTGGGAGCAATTATAATCGGATTAGTATGAAATTTCGTGTGGAATACTGATTCACTTCCAAATATTTACTTCAGTCTCTCCTCATAGTCTTCAGCGTTCGTTTGTTTCATGGAAACTTGCTTAATAAATATTTTAAATAATTTTTCCAAATCAAGTTTTTAAGGCTTTCATCCAAACAAAGGAGAGAATTTTTTTTCCACCTTTTCTTCACTTCATTTTATATTGAATGTTATTTTAAATCATAGAACATATTATTTCAACGATGATATCTGGTCTACGTCTTAGCCTTGACGCTGCTTGCAACGTACACCGACAATTCAACGCAACCCATCATACGAACAATGCCTGCAATACATTATTAATTTTCAAATTTATGCAAGAAATATTGTTGTCAATGGACTTAAGTTTTTATTACCTCAGTGATACAATAAGTTCGCAAAGAATCAACAAAAATTAAGTCATATTTTCTAAGGTGGATTAACAGTACTTTACCAACTTCCTGCCTGGTCTTTCATGATTAGGACTTATACCATTTTGTCAAGTATTACTGCACACTTGCTCGTTTCTCGAAAAATATTTATTTTTTCACTTCACCCCTTCAGTCCCCCTTGGATATAATGTACTTGTCACAGCGCTTTTTTCAATCCTCTAAGCATTTCTGGGCTTGAGCTCTTTCAGCGATGCGACCTTTATCTCCTTAATCCTTTCTTTTTTTACAAATCTCATCTAAATAGTCGTACGTCAAGTGAAAGTTGCATTTTGTCTCGAAAGCGTACTTTTCAGAAAGTACCCATCGGCCTTCCCTATAGATTATATAATATATACGACATTTATTAACCTTTTGGATGTAAAAGAAAATAAAAAATAAAAAAAGGATGAAAAGTTTATTTACACTGAGAACGATTTCATTGATTTTGTTAGAGCGTTCCCCGTGAAGTGCATTTCAAGTGCATTTCAACCAACTTGCTAAGTGTTTTATCGCTATATTTTATAACCATGTGGTGTTTGTTTACCTGTAAACATATATTAATCATTTAATATTAACCATCTAGGGAAGAAGCAAGTTATGCATTCGCGTACCTCTGTCAGTTCACCTTTGATGTGCAGCGCCTTCATCTGACAATTTTGCTTTCTTTTTCTTTACTTGCATCGGTTTATTTTTTCATTTTCATTCTTTTCCATCTTTATCGCCTTCTTATACGCACATAATCAAGCGAATATATAGCAATGTCGCGTTTTCAATCAACGATCGTATGAAGTGAAATCCTTTCTTCTTTTTTTTTTTCTTTTTGTTTTGTAAACAGGACTTTGACATATTTTCGCTAAAGTTTTAGTTATTTTTCTCTCTCTTTTAATTTTAAATGACGAAATCATTGGTTTTTCTTTAAGTTTATATGAAACGCTAGAACTCATTAAAATCAATGCAATCGTACTGTAAATCTATTGAATTTCGAAAAAATCAAAAGGGGATTGAGACGGGTTTGAACATACGTTCTTAGGTTAGCATCTGTTATGCGAGATTGTAATAAGTGCGCCACAAAATTCCACAGAACGAGTGAATATCTCATTGAAGTTCGATAAAACTAATCCTGAGAAATACTCTCATTATATGAAAGGCTTCCTAATCGTTTTAATTAGCCAGAGAATGTTTGTTCTTCGAATTATGTCATCAACTGAAACTATGTAAGCAAATCCCAACGTTCTATTTAAAACTTGTCGGCTTTCAAATATCCAATGAGAGAGAAACGGACGGCGAGGTGAACGTGGCTAATATGAATGAAAGAAAAGCTTATTCATACAATTCCTTATGCATAAGTGCCTCTGTTATAAACAAAGTTGTAAATCTAGTGCACCCACAATCTAAGAGCATGGGAATAATAAACAACAAGGCTTCAACCTAGGTCCATTAGTCGCAACCTATAGGGAATACACGTATATTCATGTATGAGGTATTGATCTTTGTTTTATTATTATTTCTCTTCTGTTTTCTTTTTCAAATAGCATTTATAAGCCATTGACTGACTATTGCTTCTGCTTTTCCCCACTTTGGGCGAATGTCTATCAAGCGGAGTAAAAGGAATGGGACAAAAAAAAACAACAAGAATGAACTAAACTGAAATGTGTCAAACGGGAAAAACATAATAAGCACGTTTATCAAAGATACAAAAACACACACATACGAACTCAATTTTTTCAGCTTAACAGCACTAATGTATTGTTGGAGTAAAAAAGGGAAAGTAAATCCCAAGCATCCAAGGCTACAATAGGATGATAACACTGAGGAGCAGCAAAAAAATGAAACAAAAACAAAAACTAGGCAAAAAGAGAAATGCAAAAGCAAAAAAAACCACACATTATATTTAGCTAGAGTGTTATGGGTTTTTATTTGGTTTCCATTTTTCCTGCTATTTTTTTTTTTTTTTCTTTCGTTATCCAACAAACCAAATACTACTCCCAGCGTGCATGTATGCCATCATCTACTTGGTGGGTAAAACTCACACTTAACTCTCAGAACAAAATTATGCTCGATCGTATGAATAAAAGGAATAATGTATAGAAAAACTAAACAATTGTACGAAACAAAAAAAAGGAAAGAAAAAAAACACCAACAGCAATAACAAAAGAGAAAACTTTAAACAATAGCTGAAGAGAGAGAGTGAGAGAGAGAGAGAGAGTGAGAGAGAAAAAGGCAGCAAGAGGAAAATATTTATTTTTCTGCATAGTTTCGCCCGTTTTCCCTCCTCCTTCTCGTCCATCACTTTCTTGCTGTTCTTCTTCTTCTGATGCACAAGGTATTGAATGTTAAAAACAAACGGCACTTTGCATATTCCATAAACAATAGCACACAATCCCGTATATAGATATACAGGTATATATGCATGCAAGTGTTACTTATATCAAGCGAGAGTAAGCGAAGGCTTGCCACTTCTTTTTCTTTTTTTGCTAAATTCTTTTATGTAAAACTAATGTCGGATTGAACTCAAAAGATAAAATCGAGAAAACAATTTCAATAGTAATGGACTCACAAGACCAATAATATGTATTAAGCATTTCTATGTGTACCTATATGCATATACATATGCATATATATATATATAGAAAATCTAAAATGATAAAAGCAAATAAAATTGACATAGAAATCGAATGGCTATAGAAAAATGTGAAGCGTGCGTTTTCCTTTCTATAAAATAAAGTTTATTTTATCAACTATTTAGTGACTTTCATAGGACAAGAATAACTTGAACAAGTCAAATGACCAGTTAAGCTTCTGTTCGTAGGAAACTTGCATTCACCGACCACCCACCACCCATCGGTAATAGAACATAAGAGAGAAAAAAGCGATGAGAAAGCCGGAGCAAGAATTCACTAACGAAGTTTTTTATATCATGATACGTTTTCTCGAAGTATTAAATGAGGATAATTGCTAAGCTGTAGTGTATTCATTTGTACATACACACGCACGCACTCGTTCACTCGCTCGGCCATTGTGTTAGTGTTTTGCTTGTATGTATCTTACGAGCTATTTACCTTATATTCGTAAATTCATACCAGTGCTTACATACTTCATAACTCTTGTATGTGAGCTCGAGTGTTGCGTTCACGTCCATGTGAGTACGCGCGCGTGTGCATTCCTTTATTGTTTTTTTTTTTTTTTCATTTGACCATATTATAGAAATTTTTGAAATAAAAAGTAATGGAATTTTATTCTCTTATATAATACATACATCCATTAGCAGGACTCATAGAAGCGAAGAGGAAATATAAGACACATTTCTCGTTTGAAATAAAAAAGAAAAGTAAAAAGGAAAATAAAGAACGAAAGTCAGAAGATAGAGATTAAAAATTGTTTTTCAACGTTTCACCAGCACACCGGCTATTAATGGTATTTACATGTAACTAACATATAACGCATACCCTGGCTTTGGTGGGCTTTTCGGACATGGAATAAATTAAATACGAAATCAATAATAGAAATATGATAATATTTTCATCTTAAGATGAATTTTCCGTACACGGGACAACACGTGTCATATAGTTTTTTCCCTGTTATGGCTGCGTCACTAAGCCGATGAAGATTTTCATTCCTCCGCAATGATGTCTATCATGTCTTTCGAGGACATGAACAATTCTTTTTCGTTTTCATCTTGGAGTAATTTTAGTTCTTCATCTATTCTTGAGGAGCCATTCAAAGAAGATTTTTGGAATCCTTTCGTGAGATTTTCGGTAATCGTGATAAAATATGTAAACGGCTGATAGAGGGCAAAATATGCGTAGTTTTACATAAACTTGATTTATACATTTTAGAAGTACCTTGAGATTTGTAGTTTTTTCTAGGATAGTCTCTGTCCTTCAACCACAGTGTTTATGCCCAATTTCAACTTTGTTGTGTTAAATGGTGCGCTGGTAATTGAAATTAGTTCGGTCCGTTTTTTAAGACAGAGGGTAAGTCATACTGTGGGATGCTGAAAAGTACTGTCCTTAACCCATAGGCAGCTATGTAAAGCGTGCGCAGCATTGTTACTTCGAGATTTAATTTGCATGACAGTCTTGTTAAACCGTGACGGGTGGTGAACAGTGGACACATCACGATATCCAAAGGTAAAAAATCAAGGATATACCCAACGATGAATAATACTTTGCTTAATCTTTTTATTCATTTTGATTTGAAATAAATGCATTTTCGACCACAAACAACGAATCTAAGTAAGAGCGCACAAGAAAATATAATGTTTTTTGACTTCTTTTCGTTCCAATTTTTCGTTTGCATAATACAAACATTTTATGAATTGAAACTGTTTTATATATGATTTATAATAAATGTTATTATTATATGAGACTTCTCTGCGAATATTTTTTTTTTTTTTTTTTTTGTTGTTGCTATTGTTTTGTTACTTTCACAAATGAAATTAATTTACCAAAAATCACCTTACGCCACATTAAAAACGTAATTTCAATATTGAACAGCCTTCCTAGCCTTTTAATATTTAACGGCATATTTCATTTAAGGATACACGCATGCACACGCACATATAAAATTTATTATTATTTCATCAAACCATTGAAATTATTACTGTGTTACAACGCGAAACAATGATTCGGAAATTATTTAAAAGAAAAAAAATGTATTTTTATAATTGTTCTACTCGTCATGAGCAAGTGCGCTAGGTTTGTCATTGTTTGCGTAAATACATAACGAGCAACACGTAAGGCACACTAATTTTCACAATTGCCCTGCAATTATCCAATCGACTTATCAAGTGCACTGTGCGTAGAGAGTAAATTATTAATGGGATTGTAAATGAATGCTGAGAGGGAACTTTCCAGTTATGTTAGGAATGCATTCATTAAAATCTGTTCCTCGACATCTTGCATTATATGAATTTTGATATCAAAATATTTCTATTTAGATGCTACCTTACCTTACCGTCATTATATATTAATTTAATCTGTTTATGCGGCTAAAACATCAGTGGGAATATTATTTACATCCAAAGGAATATCCATCGACACCAGTAAACAGATCTACTTTCCTTTTGAGATCATCTTTATCCATTCTTCGTAGTTAACTACGCTTAAGTTGTTACACGCACATGTAACATATATTAGAGATAAGCAACACTACGAATATTTATCGTAGCGCCATTTCTTTTTTTTTTTTTGTTTTCTTTCGCATTGTATTCTCCCTAACGGTATACACATTTTTGCAAGTGCCGTGTTCAGTTTACGCAACGTTTTTTTTTTTTTTTTTTTTAAACGAAAAAGTTATCCCGCCATTACTCAAAACCATATATAAATGAATGGCTAATCAATTTTGTGGGTAAATTACCTTGAAAAGAAATAATTTCTCCAAAATCTCGTGACCGACACGTACTTGTTTATTAATAGGAAATTAATTACTTTCCTAGAGTTCCTGGCAGCGATTGTTTTAACTAATGAAATTTTTCTTTACTTTGAATAAATGAAATATCGTTATGTTTACAGCATTTGAGAAGATCGGTGTCGACAATTAATGAATCTATTTGGATAAGCCAGCAAAATTTTTGACATTTGTGGTGAACATGATAACGAAGGGTTCAATTTCCCGTACATCTCCTACAACCAATCAAAAAAACCTAATCAAATATCCTTGCGCTATCTTAAAGCTCGTTAAACTTATATGAACATATGATTTGACTCTGGCTACGGCCTATATTCTATACTTCGTCAAGCGTTGGTAGAAAAATCAAATTTTTTAATTCTTCTCCTACTCGCCTATCAATCGTTCGCACTCAACAGTAATCGCTCCATTTCATTAATTTTCTTTTATTAAATGATTTTCCCCTATATATATATATATATATATATATATATATATATATATATATATATATATATATATATATATATATATACATATATATAGTTACATCGCTTTTATTTATATACAAAAGTTTAGCTCTGTTGCAGTTTCACTACCAAGTTGTGTTACAAATTCGTTTTTATTTTATTTCAAACCTACACTTTTATATTCATTAGTCAATTGGTTCACCAAAATACCATGTGCTCAACACCAACAAGCGAACCATTAACTATATCATGTGAAGGTAACTGATTGTTATGCATGAATATTTCTATATACACGACGTTTTTCTTTTTATTAGTTCTCTCGCTGTCTAGCAAACAACTAAATTGCGAATAAAAATAGACGAAAAAGCTGTGGCGATTTTGAGCCGAATTTCGAATACTCATCTCCTAAGGCCATACTATATAAATGATTTAGTATATTGTTGGTTAAGGGCGTTGGTAATACCGATTATAACGTTTTGATGGCATGTCCCAAATCCATATCAAATTTGCTGAAAACATTCCGTTATTCTACAAATTGCAAACTTTTCTTGCATTGTTGTTGGCTTTAGCAATATGTCTGTAAAAATTTGATTTTTCTGTTTTCATCATAGATGCGACCTTACCATAGAAAACGTAGACGAAAGCAATTGGAGAGGTGGAAACCAACTTATCCCGATGAAAAATTCTCATTTACGTCTCTCAGCTCTCGTCAATGAGTTGGCAACTCACACAGCAAAGCCAAGCAAATTTGCTTACAAAAATAGCAAAGAATTTGAATCTTATTTGATATTCAAGTTTAATTTCTTTACGCAAAAGTAATGTAAAGCATAGTCGAAAGCACATTCATAAAGTGGTTCGCTTCATATTTCGTATAGAAATAAAAAACAGAAACTTGATAAATAGCCGTGAGTGGGTAGTAAATAATGAGAATAGCGGTAACTTAGAAATAGAACAGTGAAATAATGAAATAGTTTTCATATAACCTTAGGGTTCAAAACACCTGCTTTTTACGTAAATTTGAAACGCGATGAATTCTTTAATTTAACAAATTATGTATGCATGACGTTTTTGTAGGATTTTGATAATTGCTTTTTTTAGGCGACCTATTACGCAAACAAATAAATTTAAAATTAATTTTAATTGACAGTTCACCCTATTGCGGCATATTCTCACTTTTGTAATGGATTCCCAAAACTGGGATTCAACCGTAATTTGGGTTACATCTAGGGACTACGATATTTTCAAAAGATGTACCCGCTTTTATCGAAGAGTCGATGTGCTTCATGTTTGCGGACGATATAAAAATCTTTCATTCTTTTAATTTTATTAGCGATATGGTAGGCCTTCAATCCGACTTAAATAATTTGTCCAAATGGTGTAAGGCAATCCCAAAAAAATGTTGTAAGGTATCCTTTTCATGGTCTACTATTACACAATATAATAACTACACTTGACAGCTACAAGCTGGACAATCAAATCAGATATAATAAGTTGGGAGTGATCCTGGACTCAAAGTTGTTGAGATTCAGTTTACATAGCGAACCATGCGTCAAAAAAGCCAAATCGCGTCTGGACTTTGTAAAGAGATGGTCAAAGGAATTCTACGAATCCTGTGTTACCAAACGATTATATACTGCTATTGTTCGACCAATTTTGAAATATTCATCTGTACTCTAGGTACGAACTTGCAGATGTCGCATTGATCTAATTGAATCGGTACTTGATCGCGGTCAGAAAGAAGTGCGGATAGAGAAGGAAGGTAGTAGGGAGTTAGTTAGGGAAGTTGTGGCCGCAGCCTCGAGTGTGTGTACCTAATCGGTAAGTGTTATGCTTTTACCGACTCAACGCTCACTATTGCTACGATCAGGTTAACATTTATTCCACTTAAGATTTGAACCAACGAACACTAACTTAATATGCGCGATTTTTACCTATTCGGCTATTCACGAATCAAATAACATATTGTCGTTTCCCTTATCATATATTAATCGAGCGGCCAAATAGGAAGAATGCCGCAATAGCGCTAACAGTTCATGTGCATAAGTTACAATTCATACAACTACTCTCTATAATATACTGTTACGTAAAATGCTTTTCTTGATACAGTTCCGAACACTAGATCGTAATTTTATTTAGAATCAATTGCTTTAAGGGTACGATTATTTACAGCTTACTTAGTTTAACCACGTTCTTAACTGAAACTTTCTTTTCGACTCAAATCTTCTTCTTCGACTAATTCAATCTGCTCAAATATTGTGCTTACGTAACCAAGTGACCATAGTTCATGTATTTCCCGGTAACCTTTTTCATCGGCCGGCAGCTGACGCATAACGCGCCATGAATTTGCACTTGGGTTCTTCTTCCCTCGGAAATTTATTTTCTGGGGAAATTAGTTAGTTGGAATGAAACTAAATTGGGGATTTTCGCAACAATATAACGCACGAGATGGTACAAAAAAAGCTTCTTTCTCCTTCAAGTCAGGCCACATTTACTTGACTTTAATATCCAGCCGATCCGGTAGCGATGAGATGCAATATGTGCTTGTTATCTATGTGCTCTCCCCTTTTCAAGATAGTCGACGAAGATTATATCATATGTATACGTCACAAAGAACACATAATATATATAACACAGTATATTAATGTTATTGATTGTATTCTATAAATAAATGAAAGTCGTTGATGTATAAAGTTACTACAGTACGGACGCAAACAAAAAGTCAATTTATTTATATTTTCATTTTTTCAATACTTTTATTAATTGTTTATTTTGAACTTTATTCCGCCATACAACCCCAGTATGTAAAAAATACGTTATTCTAATATTTGCTTAAAGCTATATATATATATATATATGCGTGAAGAAGACACCAGAGAAAATAACAACATACTAATTTGTTCATACCGTATACCACACCTATACATATATAATTAATTACACGTAGTTTAAATATATATATATACATACAACTAGATTGTGGTTCGATCGACGTGTCCTCTGATGTCCTCTGGCTTTCGTGAATCATCTTCTAGAATTAGAAGGCAAGGTTTTGGTTCGGCATAGTCGTGTCTCGCACCTTAAACTTTTCAACCCATACTACATAATAAGTTATATATATTAATGTATATTTAATATTCTTCTAAATAACACGAAATTGATTTCGATGTATCCTATAGCCGACATTCCATAAAATGTACTAAATCACTCAATCATTTTTTAAGATAACACATAAATGTTGCCCCTATTAACACGATTAGGATTATCCGATTTTTAATTAATACAAGTCTTCCAATGAGACGGGTCAAAATTAACGTATTTATATTTAATTAGCATGAGATTCTGGCATAACCCGGGTCTGTCGTGTGTGATTTCATTTGAAATTCTTGAATTAGCAATAACTGAAATAAAAGTCTGAAATTTCGTACATATCCGAAGCAGTCTCGGGGCCCATCAAAAATGCATTCGCAGTAATCGGTGACTGGGAAAACGAATTACGCTCGAGAAAATCCCAAAAATGTCGAACAATGTGTTTCCATAATTTACGAACTCTAAGAGTTATTGTCTTCAGAGCATGTCCGTTTATATTAAGCGGAGGTCTTCGATTTACTTTAAACTTATTTGGCCGTTCGCTTGTTATTATGCGTATCAACTTATCTCTCTTCTGGCGATTAAATATCCAAAAATCGAGATATTGCAGCGCAATGCATGTAGTTTCAGTTATATTCTAGAGAAGAGAAAAACGGAAGAAAAAAAGTGTTAATTATTGTCAAACTGTTTGCCATAAATTTGTCATAGATGACCTTGAAAAAGGTTCATACTAAGGCATAGGTTTAGTTGTGTTATAAATTGTTAGTTGTAAAAGTTTTTTTTATTACAAACATGCTAGTGGGCCGATCATGTCCGCTTTTAAACTTGATCTGAACCAATCACTTACAAAATTGTTGTGTCTATGAGATAGCCCGCGCATCATTGATGAAAATGTAATAATAGACTTGCTAACGATCATGTGCATCCATTGGGTCGAATACCATCTTCAAAATAGCTTTTAATTGTTTCTTGGGTAAACAGTAGAAGATCTCGCTTCGGTTTGATTAATGATTAAAAAAATTATTTTTATACCTTTTATGCATCAATGAAAAAAGTCATAACGAAATGGTGAAGAATTTGTATAAATTAAAGTGCATACATGCTAAAGTATATTTTAAGAGCTAAACACAACGCTCTGAGCTGTTAGGCAAACATCATAAAACCATTTAAATATTTGTCAGAGAACGTGTGAACGAAAATAGGTAAAAAACAAAGGCCAAAGCACAAACATTTTCAGCCTAAAGCCGTGAATTATCAGACTCTCTAGTTAATGCCGAACTGATTTATATGCAAACCCTATTTGCATGTATACGGATATTTATGCATACTTTTTTTTTTTTTTGTACTGCATACGATGTACATATGACTGGAATGAAATGGAATCTCCTGACATAGCATTTTTGAAGGGCAGCATACAGGTCTTCGCAAAATATATATAAATACATATATATACATGTATATAAATGCATGTTTGTGTTTTTATGTTTCCATAAGACTGCAAATTCTGATACAGTTATATACAAATATATACAACAAGAAAAATTTTTAGTCAACCCCTATACACTACCAAAGTTGTAACCATTTCACACATGTTAACTATCCACGAAGAATTAGAAAAAGTTAAAAAATTTTAGTTGTCTTCTATTGCTTACACATATACAAAATTCCGATTGAATGCCGCTCCTTTCGATTTTTTAACCGGAATATATACTCTGTGGAAAAATGTCGAAAAAAAAAAAAAAAATTAATTCGAAAAAAAAATGTTACTATTCTAAGAATGAATATCCGGACGTACGTATGCATGCATACAAAATTTTACCGGGTGTCAATAACCTTAACGACGTGAATGACATTTACCTACCACTCCTAATAATAATTTTTTTGTTATGTAGAAATTCATTTTAACTTCTCAGGGACATTAAAAACCTCATCTAATGCACAAATGAAAGGCTTTAAAAAGTGAAACAAATTTTTTTTTTTTTTTTATTCCTGATTTGCTACCATCAGAAGCAAGAGAAAAAACTCACATAGACCAGGCCAAAACTGAAAAGCATATCGGCAATACAAACGTAGCAAGTAAATGTAAAGCGACATGATTCAGTTGTTTTTGTGCAGCAAAAAGAAAAACTTACATTGAATTACCGACGCAATTAACGGGTCTCAGCAATATTTTGTCGGTACTTCGGCAGTTATTTCAAATATGAAAATTTGCAAATATTTTAAGACCCGCTAATAGATAGGTAGTCGAAAGTGCACTATTTATTGTTAAATTTTATATTCAGATACCAAGAGAGGATTGCAGGATTCCATAGAGTTCAACGCGGCCGACCCGAGTACTCATACCAAAGCATATTGACTTTAAGGTAAACGAGCTGCCATTTGAAAATATTTTAAAACAAGACATTGTTCCCCTTGCTCTCAAAAATAATAAAAAAATCTATCAATTAGAAATCTCTCTCTCTCTCTCTCTCTCTCTCTCTCTCTCTCTCTCTCTCACTCTCTCTTTTCTTTTTACCTTCCATTTTAATAAAACGCTTCTTAGCAAGTAACAACACATTTTGCGTACATGCTGATCTAATTCAAGCATAAGCAAATCTATCCAAGCATCAATCCGTAGTAAAAAGTGAGGAATTTTCTGAATTATTTATTAAATTGTTTCCAGGCAAAAAGCGTAGTTTCTCTGACTGCCATTCTAATGAAAGTAAATTTTAAAAAATTCTATTCAGTAATCATAGGATACAGATGAAGAGAATTAACTATGAAAGTCGTCTTTTTCGCAAAATGAATCATCAACTATTGGAATATAAAAATAGTAGATATTGGAAATAAAAATAGTGTATCCTAGTTTATAATAATTTGTGGCGTTTTTTCATCAAAATTCAAATACATTTTTCTTAAGTTTTAAAGCAAGTCTGTGCGTTTTAGATCCATTATCTTCTTCCATGTCTTTGGTAAAAACATTATTCTATCAATGCAGAGCTTCTTGGATTTCTGAGTGAACAATCGAAACGACGGACATCGCAGGCCCATGTTGAGCTCCATTTTGAGGCTTGCGATGTCCGGTAGGTGAATGCATCAAAGCTTTGTAGACGGCCGCTCTCTAATTTTTCCAAATCATTCAAGACATATGTGTTTCAATATTCTCGACATGGAAGCCAACATCTTTCCAAATCTTTAATCAATTATCAATATTTTATCTCAATTGGTCACTTCAGCAATTAGCCTTAACCTTTTCAGTTCTTAAGGACGGCAGATAAATTCACGATTCACTTTCAGTTGCATCAGACATAAAGCATTATCTTGAGTGATGCCAATTTAGGTTTCGCCCAGCCGACGTTGTGGCTCATTATCAATGTCTTTAAAAAAGGTCATAAGGCTTATTGACAAATATCTTTCTTCCCTTTTCTTTAGTAAGTGTTAATAAAGTATCGAAGCCATGCGTATCCTAGTAACTTTGATTTGATAGGATATAATAAGTAAATGCTCCGATATTTCAAGTAATAGTTACTGGCAGACTTGTTATAAAAGATGTGACAGAATATCTCATAAACTGATTAGATAACAATCGTGATCCAACAAACATTTAGTAGTAAGTGCATGTTGAAGTGTTGACAGATCGAAAAATCTAAAAAGACAACCACTCACTTAGACAGGTGGTCACAATTCCTTAAGATAGAACGTAGGATGGTCCGATTAAGTAAAATCGTCATTTTGTTTAGCTTGAAAGAGGATGTACTACGTGAAGAGGATGGGCACTACCTATATGTACAAATTGAAAGTGAGAGCGTTTTTTGAATAAAAATTCAGCTCTAGTGTTATTACACTAGAAATCCCAAAGTCATTGTTAATTAAAACGAAGTACTGCACGAGCGGCTTTAATTTCACTTTGTGTCTTAATATTTACTGGAGGTTATATAAATAGTTTACAGAAAAATAAAGTGCAGGGGAAAAAATATATTCTCTTTAAAGCAAATCCAGACAAACTCTTTTAAAAAGTTGTTCAAATTATTTCACAAATATTTGAAATTTTAACAAGGAATGTAAAAGAAAACGTAACACTCGTAATTGATATTGTGAAAGTTCAAATCTTACTTGTAGTACAATAGCTGCTATTACAAATAGAAGAAGCATGTTTCTTTTATGCAACCTCTTAACACAGATAATAGAATGTTGCCTTTCTAGCGTACTTAAATGCTAACTGATATAAACTCAAGGTCATGTGTTATATTAAAGGTTGAGAGATTTCATTTAATAAATTTAATTATAACACACCTTTAGAGCAACTCTTTGGTTCTAAACGTACAAATATGCATTTCTACTCAAAAATATATATTTTCGCTCGTGGCTTTATCTTATGACAATAGTCGATGCGTCTTAAAGCACGAAAATAATAACTTCTTTTTTCTCATACCCATACATTCTCCTGGCCGTAAATCAATCTCGAATTGCTTTCGGTTGTATGTCATCTTTGAAATAGTGCCCCCCTTTGGATATAGTGTTGCGATGGGCACATTTTCCGTCATAGGTATGTCTTCAGTTTGTTTATCATCTTCGTTAAATTATCAGTTTGTTTAACGCAGGATTGAACATTAACACGCATTTTTTCGAATACGTTTCTCCATTTAATTCAGACGCTTACTTGCAGTATCCTGCACAAGAACACAAATAAAGTAAAAAAAAAGTTACTTAGTTTAAATAATTTACGCTTTGGACGCTTCTCGTGCAATTTTTATTTATCCTACGGTACATGTTATGTTTGAATTGCTGACTAGCTACCGACTTCAAATTTGGCAGAAGCATTGAAAGTTCTTGCAAGCAAGTTGGTAGTAAAAATCAGCCACATCGATCGAAGGACATACGTACAGTACCACATAAACTAAGAATACCTCTGCTTTTCAAAAGAAATAGAAAAGAAGTTTTTTTGCTCATAAACTACAAGAGAGAAATTTACAAAAACGTATTTACAACGTATATTGTATGGGCGATGCTGCAGCAGTTGTAGAAAATTAGAAAAAATTGACCACGTGGACCCAGTGTAAAGGTTTTTCATAATTTAATTTCTTTTCCAATAGCAAAAAACCCCATCAAGTATACAAATTTTTAGACCATTTCAAAATTGGAATGCACCTAAGCGTGTCCGTCTGTCGTCCGTCACAGTATCTGTGGTAAACATTCTCCCGTTTACAAAATATAAAAACACAGCCTATAAACTTGCAAAAGAATTTGAAAATGACGCAAACTTTTCAAAGAACGCTCCTACAACCCCCCTTGGGCCATATATAATAAAAACGGTGAACACTTTCGCTCTCCCTCTCTCTCTTGCTCATTGGTCACAAACGACTACAGATGCACAATATAAGTTTCTACAAAATTATTCTACAAAAATAGGATAACGGTGATGGGTGTAGGAAATTCGATCACAACCGAATATAAATTTCTTTCTTGTTGAATTTAATATCAAACTAATCTAAATTAAAACAATCATCAAGAGTACGAAGTGTGGATTTTAATATAAATAAAGTTTTTAAATATAAATAGCTTCCGTATAAAAAATTTGTCAGAGGTCGATTTGGGATTTATGGTGATCTTAGATGCTACCAACAACGATATAGTTTAACTTTCACATAGACATATTTGAGAAAAAGTACTTGGCTTAAATGGACGAAATTTTAAAATCGTAACTGTAGTTTCCATTGATGGACAGATAGACAGATGGACAGCGTTGAAGTGATTCATCTGTTCAGTTTCTCTGTATAATCGATACATGATGCCATATCGGGAGTATATTTTTCTGCGTTACAAATATTTGAAAAATATAATATGATCTGCCGGCAATGTGTGGGCTTCATTGCGTGAATCTGTCAATGGATTATTTTCGGAATCAAACATATTCCTTAAGTTCGGTGAGGGTGACGCTTTACTTACACTTCTCCAAGTATGAAAGCGAAATAGATGTATGTCGCTCTGCTATTATGGGAATGAATAATGGCACTTTGCATAGTTACGCGAAAATTCATTTGCGCGCGTACATTTCAATTTTCAAAATGGTTTGTTCCCCGACCGACCAGTTATTATTAATTCAAAGCTTTAAAATCGACAGCTGATGACAAATCCAAAGGCGTGACAACAAAAATATTATCTAATTTTTCAATCATTTTATCAGTACCGATTGGAGGTTGTTCGTCCAGACGCACTCGCTATTTAACCCTTGTACCGTCCTCGTACTTATATCTTTATTAATAATTTTAAAGGCGGGTATTTTCAATCTCTTGTCCATTGTGCCCGTATCCATGTGCGTATTAAAACGTGTACGCGAGCCGTATTTGTACAAATAACTGTTAGGTTATGTCGCGAGTTTCTGTTGCCCTTTCTGATAAAGAACGATGATTAAGTTTAACTTTCGCTCCGATCTTATGCTTTCTTTTTCCTACGAAATTATATATGGCCACAATAATGTCATTTATCCTTTGTTGTGAGTCTTAAAAAAGTGTAAAGCATTAAATACTTTGTTATCCCATGTCGACGTTTTAAGACTAGGATTAAATGTTTTAAAATTGGAGACGTGGAACAAAAAGACTACAGATTCCCACGCTAATAACTATTAGCCTTATGTGTATTGCATTGATAAACGAGAACAGCAATTACCTATCAACGAATGCTCAAAAACGCACATATGGTCGACATTTGTCTAAATTCAAAGATCACGAATTTTCTTAAGCGTTCACTTTATATGACATTAATGTAAAATCCACTTTAATGTTACAATAGTTAAAACTTTATATAATTTGTGAATGCGTACGTGCTTGCGTGCATTTTTGTGTATTTTGTGTATGCATATATATACATGTATACATATAACTGTACATCTATGCTATGTTATCGGGGCACTAAAATGTATAAATAAACATCTTCGATAAGTATAGGCAAATATGCGACTGCAAACGCAAGCGCACATTTGTACACAAAGAGAGGGAGAGAAAGGGAAACGGATGTGAACATTACCTCGCCTCTTTAAACATTAAGGGTTTAGAACTTCGATGTTATATTATCTTCTACCTTAGAGCAAACATGCAAATTGGAGGCTGGGCGAACTTATTTATGTGTATGAAAGTTTCGTATTTCAATACACACACTTATGAAGGTAGTGCAAGAATTCGTGTATAGACGTTTGCTTTTCTATGTTATTTACAATGATTTTGGAAATGAATTTTACTCGCACTCTTATTATGAAATTCATTTTTTTATTTCTTTATATAATTAATTTTAATTTCTTATTTTATTTGCTCTCTTTCCTATAGCTCTACGACAGCTACCACAGTTCCGGTTATAACTACTGTAAACACCACAGTCTCTTTGGATATTGACAGTAAAACACCAGCACTATGGCTGCGGCAAGATTATGCTTGTTTAGATTCCAGTGAAGCTCAATCGGATGACAGTCACTTAACGCGCGATTCAATCACAAGAGAATCACAAAACGACGAGCTCTCTTCTTCGACTTTGGATAAAATTGATATTACTACCTTACCGCTGCCAGCGTTACCGCCTAAAAAGAGACGAACGAAACTACGGGTTAGCCCTTTAAAACATTGTCATAATCATAGATATGAAAGCGCTGCAGACAATGTGGCCACAGCTGATGGACTAAATGGTTTGAATTCTCGCCAAACTCAAGTAAATTCAACTTGCAATCGCGATTTGTCGGCATTTAAACAATACGCATCGAAACGCAGAGAAAGTTTAGAGGCATCTACGCGCAGTTTCAACGAGAAACTGGAAGCGCGCAGAATGCATTATCATATGGGAGCAGGAGGCAGTGGAGCCGCAAGTTCTACAACTTCAGGAGCGAGCGGTCTTTCTATGCCTACTTATTTATTTGGCGAACATTATTATGGTAGTGGTTTTCCCTCAGCAGTGGGACCTCGCAAATGTGCCGGTCCTTCTTCTAAAGAAGAAATATATCTGAATAAGTCTGGCTGGGTTCAGGTGAACACGAAACGGGTTAATGATGAAAATCGCAGTTATCGTCGCGGTACCTATGCCCACCAAAATGGTGATATGCGGAATACCATACGTGTCGTGCAAATCGATAATACCCGCAGATCCGACGCTTTCGCCAGACAGACGCGTTTGCAACATCAACATTCAATGGCAGAGATGCCCAAGTTTATGGTTAGTAAAGTGGAAGAATTGATACAAAGGAACGAAGCACGCTTAGGTAATTGCAATATCCGCGATTCGACGTTAAGGCCTGGCTATCGAATTGTCGATCCGCAACTAGCCAGCATACTAAACGACAGGCCTGGCTTTTTACCAGTAAAAAATCATGATAATGACTCCCCGCCTCCCATAACTCCCATATTATCACCACCACCTGCCTTTCAAGACACGAAAAGTAAACATTCGGACAGAAGACGTGCTGTTTCTGGTCGTTCCCCAGCTATCGTAACGCCACATTATCTTACCACCTCAAACAATTTACAAGCACAATCGGTAAATGGCGGTGTCGCGGGCAAGGGAATGGTTTTCTCACGCAGTTTCGAATACGATACTCGACGTCCACCACCTACCGATGCCTATGTTAACACATTTTCACGTAGTTTCGACGGAAATCTTACAGAACGACTACCACCACCTTTGCCACGACGTGACCGTTCACCCAATTTTAGTACGCTTACCGGCAATTCACCCAATTATCTAACAAAAAAAGATTCCGGCGGAGGTAGCAGTGGTAGCTTACGCAGCCGTGATTCATCGCCCAAATACCAATCGCCCGCTGCTTCTGTCTCATCGTCAATGCAATCACCACAAACTCAGAAAACAACTGCCTATCTCAATACGTCAGTTAAAGAGGCACCACCTTCGTATAGCGTAGCTGGTCACGTAGCTAATAATTCAACACACAAATATTCACCACGCTCGTCGTATCATGAACGAGCGTTTGAGCGCTCCAAAAGTCAAAATATACCCTTGGGTCGCTCACGTAAATCGCAATTCAGTCGAACAAGTAGCGGAGGCTTGGGCGTAAATCAGGTCAATAATATAACAACCTCCAGATTTCGCAGTTTTGATACGACGGTTAGCCAACGATTGAATTCATGCGACAGTGGAGCCCGATCTGGTAAGTCTTAGTATTCTCGACGGAATCAATTAACATTTCTCTTGGAAAAGAATTTGCTTTGCCTGCTTAGAACAATTGATTGTGTCATTGAAACCATTTTAATGCATTTACTTTTAAATTGACGTACGATCTTACTATTGGGAGTGGTTTTTGCACAAATACAAATTCAACCTAAATACAAAAGTAACCGATAAGCAAAACGAAAAAGAAAGAAGACTCTAGTTATTGTACTATGTACACGTAATGAAAATTAAATCATTCCCGATGCACTTTTGCAATATAACAATTTGTCAATGCAGGCACGCACACACAGACATACATAGAATAAAGTCTTCCTCGCAAGGAGGAAAAGCCGACAAAATGCTTAAAATTTTTATTATTTCTTTTTCTCAAAAATATGCACTCCAAGCAAAGTACTAACCATGGGAAGATTAAATAATAAAAAGATGCACAACAAGCACAGCCATATACTCAGAGCAATAACACTGAAACAACCTAAACGTTTACGTTGATCATTTACTGCCCTGCTTGATTGCACAAATCTAACGACAATGATTTGCTGGACATTCATGCTACGTTCATTCCACACGTTCAAGAGTACAACACAATAGGGACTTTTTAAGCAATCATCACTACCATTAAGTAAACGCACAAGCACCTAGAAACTCTCTTTATAATAGGGAAAAATGGATGCCTTAAACTATCGGAGGGTTTTCTTTATAAATGAAAAAAACGAGTAAATAAATTTGATTTAAATCATCCGGTTTTGAACCAACCGACTTAAAGTATAATTTCAATTCAGTAAATTCTTACATTCAGTTATTACGTTCAGGGCCACCAAAGGCCTTCTGAACTTCGATATTAGAGTAGAACATTGCTTTGAATGCGCTCGTCTCTAATATCGTACATATGAGAATTAATGAAATAAGAAACCATACGATAACATTTTAGCTAATCAATGTCTATTCCTTCAATTTCAAAATAAAATTGCAAAGTTTTCAATGAACGATTTTGAAAACTAACGAAACGAAGATGATTGTCATTTTTTTGTTTACTTGCCTCAGTTACTAAAACCACCACAATCGACATCGGATTCTATTGCAAAATTTCACCCACAAGTTCAATCTACACGACGATGCTTTCAAATGGAACGTAATGCCAGATAAATACGCCGGAAACAAGAAGAAAATCTCTGACAGATCGCTGAAATGATGATAGCAGTAATGTTTTGGTTAATTACTTTACCTACAAAAGTATGAAATTTATGCCCACATTTTTGAGAACATATTTGTTAAAGCCCGTGGCGTATAAGAATAATCCCAAAAGTGTTCGGCCCTACATAGAAAACACAACAAGCTTCGGCAAAAATACCTATTTCTCAGCGCAGTCTTTTTTTAACTCGATATAACTTTCTTTTGCGATATTCAATGGCTTTGATGCCGTATCTACAATGCAAACTTCTACGCCGACCGATTAATTCCACACTCCACATATTTATCGTTTCAAAATCTTTGACCGCAAAGCCATTCCTTCAAGTATGTGAAAAGATGTATTTATTCGAAGAATCTAATCATAAATAAATAGAATATATGTAGGGAAGGAATTCGAATCGTTGGTCGTTGTTTTTCGCCCCAGCGCTAACAAATTTGTACGCTGGTTAATTGCCTTGAACTTGAAACAGCACTTTCTTCTTCGCCAAATCAAATTCATGTAGTACTCATTGTTAACACTTTTTCCTTTTCGGAAATAGTCAGTAAAAGTTATCGCAAGCGCGATAAACTAACGCAATGACCTTTTCAGCAGATGAAAGTGTTTTCGTCATCTTTAAATTCCATTCTCTTCTTTCAGACATGAAGCAATGACTTTGGCTTCATTGGTGTAAAATGTCACCGCAAAGTCTATTAAAATATATTCATGACGTCGGTTTTATACAATTGTGAGAACACAAGGTATCCATCTTCTGTACTGCCTTGTCGAATTCAAAGCTTCAACCAACATGCAATGTACAGAACTATCTTTCATTTGCCGCATTTTCAGTCCACGGCAACCCAATGTAATTATTGTAAGTTTCTTTATAATTTCTGGTGCAGTCGTTGCATTTAGTCGACCATGGCGTCCTTTACTATCATAAGCGGAATTTAGCTCAACTTTGATATTCCAAATAAAAATATTTAAACATGTTTTCAAATTTACTGAAAACATTCACTATTGACTGGTGCCTATCAGGCAAATGTTAAAGAACATAACATCTTTAATAGTTAAGTGTAAGCTTTATAAGAATGTTACTGTCGACCATAGTGGCTTTCGTTTAAACAGTAGCCATTTCTACGTCAGGTCAGGTACTCTCGAAACTATATGGGTTGAATGACGACTGCCTGTGCACAGCGCGCGGAGCGAAAAAAGATTTCAACTATGCAATCGCTTCCCCAAACACCTGCATTTACCGTATTCGTGTGGCGTATCGGAGCTTGACCACATAGGTTTGTACCAAACTGAAAAGTTTTTTTAAAAATGGATATTTTCAAAAAATTTCGTATTTACATTCAGTTTCGCATTAAAGACTTCATGCTTAATCAATTACTGGCGAAGAGTTGTGCTGAGCAGAATAATTTATTGAATAGACTTCTCTGACGTTTAATGACGAAGCCTGCAGTCAATACGGTTACTTCTTCATTAAATGCACAAATACACGTTTTTCCCACTTGATTGGCATTAATTTCACTTTGATCCATTTGCGGTCTTGCATATAACATCAGCGAGTGAAAAGACGAACGAAAATCGTCGTAATATTGCGAATTTATGCAAAGAATAATTACATCATTATTCCGCAATTTTATCAGAATATTGAAATCTATGTCAGTTTCGGCTGAAACCAACAAAATTCGGTACATTTTAAACCTCAAAAAACTCAGCACCACTATCAAATCTAAACATATGATATTTATTATACCCTACACTACACTACATGTGATAAAAGGGTATATTAAGGTTACGCGGATTTACGCAACGCCCAGACAGACTTGAAATAGACGCAACTTTCATTACACCGATCCATTCAGAATCACCTTGTAAATCGATTTAAGCTTGGTTATTCATCTGTCCGTCTTTGACATATGATAAAATTTACCCAGGACAAAACATTATTGAAAATGGTTTCGATTGACGCAATTTTTCGACCACTTCCCACATCACGCCACATTTTGAAACGTATATGAACACCTGTAAGGTGGTGTAAAGCCATTTAATGATGGGCCATGGCCCACTATAATCGTTTCGTTGTTTTCATTAAAGTAAAAAAAATAAGTATCTGGAACGGAAAAGTCCCATTGATAAAAAAAAAAAATCAACCATAGGTTTAAAAATCGTAACTACGGTCCATTTTTTGATCTGTCTTTTTAATAGCCTGTTTTTCCGGAGAATAACATTTTAACATTTCTGAAAATGACGAGTTATTTTTTATGCAAAGAATAAATACCACGACATTGCGTTAAACGCTCAAAGATAATTCGGATTAAACGCATTTAATGTATTGTTACCTGTGACCTACGAATTACAATAAATGTCAACATGATTGTAGTGGCATAAAATCTTACCCTATGACACTAAAAAAGAAAGACACCAAAAACAAAAATAAAAAAAAGAACAGATAGCCTGTCAACACTAGATTTCCAACTTGCGGTTTTTGCTGTTTGCTGGCGCACCGCTGATCACATTTGTTAACCGCAGTTTATATTTAGAAACGCTATCACAAATTATCTCTCGAGCAATACCAGATATTTATATATATATATGTATATATATATATATATATATATATATATTATACGAAGGTCAGGAAAATTAAGCCGAAACCTTCACATTTATTGCTGAATTTTACAAGATTTAAGGCATTTCAAGAAACTCGTTGATACGATACAAATAAAAGTTTAACTGATTGCATTAATGTAGAAATTTTTAATAAACTTTTTACTTTTCTTCCTTCTCTTCTAATGAGCCTTTCACGCGCTTAATCTTTTAATTCTCCTGTCACCTGATTATATAGTTATCAACATTCTAAATTCGCAGCAATTATTTATGCGAATGTGCGCAACAGTAATGCTGAATTAACTGAACGACGCTAGCGCCAACCATCATCAACTGCGAATAAACCTTAACTTTGCTATCTGTTCTGGCATAAATCGCTCATATTTTTATTGTTAACTGCAATAATAAAAGTTACTCTTAAACAACAAAGATACTATCCGAGATAAGCAGTCACACATACGCCTTATACACATAGAGAGAGACTTGCTTGCTTTCATAAACAAGCAACAAAAGCTTATGTTTATAACATTCTGTCAACGAAAAGCAAGACAAAAAAGGGACGCGAAATGAAAGTTTTCCCATTTTCAACCGCACTAAAAACGCAATACAAACTCAACTAATCGCACAAGAACACCAGTCTAATGAATGCAGCACTAAACTCTACTAATAATAATAATAATAATAATAACGGGTGTCTCTCTTCTTCTCAACTACTTCGACTCAACAAAATCACTGCATGTAGTCCAGCGAACAAGATTGAAAATATTACAAAAAGTTCTTCTTCCACTGAATACATAGTTCGGCCGTTAAAAGGGACAGTTATATAGAAATATGATGCTTGCAATTCGGATTTGGCTCGTGAACCACTTACTTAAGGGAAAAAAACGGTAAAAAAAGCAGCCAGCTATTGATAACTATTGCGACATCGTTTATACTTCTTTTTTTTTTTTGGTTGCGATCATTATTATGAGATTACTTTTGTACCACTCATCTGCGGGTCATTGGTGCCCCTATGCTCGGTGATTTATAGCTCAGATGTTTTTCGTAGCTGTGTCGAATGGGGCTCACACGTACCCGCAAAGATGAAAAATCCGTGTGTTAAATGAAAGCTAAAATTTGTGCCTAATAGCTTATCGAGATCCATGGCCTGTACGAAATTGATAATTTTTTCTACAGACAAATAAGCATATAATACACATTTCAATGTATTTTGATTGTTTATTTCCGGAAAGTCGCAAACTACTGAAAGTATTTTGTCAATGAAAAATTGAAAATTCAATTGTGTCGGATACGATGTTCGGTCTGCGATCGGAAAATTGCTACTTACGGTTTTTGATTAAATCTTTACTTTGGAGCTTAGCGGTCAATTGTATGGACACATTTCGAAATATTTTGCAAATATTTTTCAGTCAGAATTTCATGACGAATTTATGCATAGACGCAATATAAACTTGGAATTAATCAATTTTTAAGGAACAAAAACTTCTATAAAGATAAACTTCTGCTTCTTCTTCTACTTCTCCTTCTTTTGCCACTATTCCCATTTGCATTAATTAGCAATAATGGGAATTGTGAGGCTATGAGAAAACAAGAAAAAAATCGCTGCTCACTTTAGAGGCAGCTTCAGTTTGCCTTTTAATTTTGATTTTTTTGTTTTCTTCTTTCACTTCTTTTACAGATCTTTCTAATGATGAGTTAGAAATTGAAAACGATGACGCTGGCTCAACGGAATTTTTAAATACTAATAATTACCTTCCTTCCTCTACTCTATCACCGTTTAAGCCGCAACGTCAACGTTCTTTGACACCGGATCGTAATGAGTCACATAGTTCGTCGAGTAGCTTGCGTAAACAACGATCTCTTACGCCGGAATCGAGATCTTTAACACCCGAAGACAGACGTAAGAAAGGTTCGCAAATCTCCTTAATAGGTTCGCGTCAGAATTCCAGCTCACGTAGCAATACCCTAGAGCGTAAACATGATAAATTAAACGTCTCAAGAAGCTCGTCGAGCTCCAGTTATAGCGGTCGGGAAGGACATGAAGGTCACGGGTATGGTTCTGGTGTGGCGGTGAACGTAACAACGATAACTCAGCACAGACGCTCGACTGCTCGAAACGCTAAACAATCGGATGAACATCGTATTCGGAGATCCAGGTAGAATTTGTCCAAATACATATTTGCTTGTCTTTTAAATTACATACGCTTAAGTTTTTAGACCTTTTAGACTTCGTCTAAGCTTCTAGTTTAGAATGACTTTTATCAATATTTTATCCAATTTTGAAATCGACTTTATATGACTTGATTTTTTTTGATTTTCCAATAACTTTGAACGTAGCATTATGGCCGGTCAACTGGAAAGAATCGAAAATTTATTTTAATTTCTACGGCTGGAAAAATTTCGACAAACTGACAAAGAGACAACCAAATATGTGGTGATCTATTTAATCCTTTCCCAATTTAGAAATATGTATATATTACAATAGAATGAATCAAACGTGTGTCTGAAATTTCTGCTACGTTTATCTCGCTTGCGATTTTTGGCAGGAGTTTGTAAGTAAACACTTGCGTCAAACCCTAATTGACAAAAATTAACGCCCATGTTGCCGTGTGTGGAGTAAACAAAGAATGGGATGATTTATTGGAGGAGCGCGGTTATTACGAATCACCAACTCAGCTTCAGAGCAACGGCTTTGCGGTCAGTCGTCGCCAAATGTTGAGCATTATAAAATGGCATGCAAAAAGTTAACGCCCACAAGCGATTTTAAGCAAGAAAAGATTTTATGAGTTTTTGTATAAAAAATATTCCAGATAATAAAATCTTTTGACCCTTGCACACGCACTATAGTTGCGACCGGTATAATAATCTTCCACAAGTTTTAACTTTCACTTAATGTGCAACAAATCCCTTTGTTTAAGAAGCGTGCGAATGCAAAAATAAATGAGAACAGCCGATGAAAACCTTAATATTTTTAGGGGGCCTCTATAAACATTATTGGAAAAATTTGATGCACACACATACACACAAAATTTTTGAAGAGGCTGATGAAAAATTTGTCTATTTTTCTCTTTATAGATCCCTTCAATTAACTGAACGTTCCCCAAATCGCGGTCATAAAATGATCGTTTGCGTAGGTGGACAAACTCATACGACTTCAAATAGTGGGCCGACTTATCAACAGACGAATATTAGAGGAAAGGTAGCAAACAATTTTCCGCCCACTATAAGAGCTACTGGTAAATCGCAATCGATATTGTTGAGCGCAACGAATGGCGGCAACACACGACTGCGTCAGAACGATATCGACAAGAGTCGTTCATTTGATTTCGATTATTGCAATTACAACTCGCCCAATAATACTGTAAGGAGTCACCATAGCAATAGCTCATTGCTGGGAAGTGCGGCCGGTTTATTGAACCGTGAGGCTAGTTTGCGTTTAGATTTTGATAAATCGCATTCGTTTGATGAGGATTATCATGACGCTTTGACAAGTAATAACAATTTAAACGCTGCAGCCATGCGCTATTTGCAAGCTATAGATGGTAATGGAACGGCAGGAGTCAGATTGCGACGCACATCACCCGTGGAAGGTGGTAGAAATAATAGATCTCCGCAGTCATCGGGCTCATCGTGCAATAATCTCAGTGTGCCCAGATCTAGTACAAGTCCCCAAAATTACGGCACTCGATTGTGTGATCACGAGATGACTTTCGATTTGCTACGCAAATCATTGGATCGTTCACCTATTATGGATTTCAGACGTAACGAGAATGCTGCCAGTGGTGATTACGATTTTCCTGTATCGCAAGCAAGAAATAGGGAAACCATTAAATCCGGCGGTAACAGTGAACTGAATTTTTTGAACGCCGACAGCCGCCTATACGAGCATTCATTGAAACAGCAGCGATCGTTGCGTAGAACACACAGTCCCAATGAAACTCATTCATGCACCCATGCTTCAAGGAATGATGTGACACCACCTGAAATCTCCGATTATAGGAGCGACTACACACAAATATATAATCGCAATCGCGATGCGGTACAAAGAACCAATAATCGCGGCAGGTACTGAATTGCTTAACTCCGATAAGAGATCAATTACACGCATTCACGCACATATGGTATGGTTTACTAAAAACAGGTGTATGCGCTATTTTTGAATTTCAACTGAGTAGAAGTAATTTAACAAAACAAAAAAAAAAAAAAAACAAAAAAGACAGGAGTAAGACGCTGTTTACCAAAGGTAAAGAAGAGAGAGATGCGTGACAAAATCATAAAAGTAAAAAAAGGGACTCGATGTGTCACACATCCTCCCTCTCTCTATCTCTCTCTCTCTCTCTCTCTTCACAAACACCAATTAACCAACCAACCCAACTTAGTGTAAAAGTGTTGAAAAAGAAAAAAACAAATTATACGCTAAAACGATTTGTAGAGATTTTTCCAATTCTTCCTTCCTTTTTTTTAAATAAATTATAAGTAAACATTTATTAACCGAAATTAATGAAAGAATAATAATAACACAATAACAATAATAATAATAATAATAATAATAAATCTGAACTAACTCTCTTAACTACTAATCTTCAACATTTTGTGTAATTAAGAAGAAAAGACTGCTTAACAAATGGAACTGAATACTTAAAGTTCAACACGGATCAATAGCAAAATGTACTAAAAATAATCCAAAAAAAGTAAACATAAATATATAAAAACGTATACATGTCTATATACATACGTACATACATTTATATAGAATGGATTAGTATATATATATATATATATATATATATATATATATATATATTGGTATATATATATATTAGTATATATACATATATATATACATATATATATATATGCGTGTGTGTATGTATGTATACAGAAGACTTGAACTAACAAACCCGCTCACAGAAGAATTTACATTAAATTAATTTGAACGATAATTAATAAGAATTTAGTCTCACTTAATAAAAGCAAAAACGAATTCAAAGAAAAAGAACAAACACTAACAAAGTTAGATAACAAACACAGTTCAACTTTATAAACCAAAAGTTAAGAATGTCATCCACACCACAACACTACCTCTTTCTCTCTCTCTCTCTCTATCTCTCTCTCCCTCTCGCCCTCTCTCTCTCTCTCCCTCTCTCTCTCCTGCTCACTCCTTCTCTTCCTCTCTTCTTCTTTCACACGTTTCCTCATTATATGCCACAAACACCCTCACTTGATACTCGTTGTTGCTTCCTCGTTTAAACGTTTGAATACTGGTCGTGATATTGAAATTCTTACGTTTACAGTCAATTAAGCTCAACCACTAATATAGAGCAGTCACACTTGAGTTGTCTGCCGCAATGTTCATTTTGGCCTCAATGCGGTGATTGTCAAGACTATCAAGAGGAACCAAATCAACAGTCGTATCAGTATTCTTTTGAAAATGGCGATTATTTCAAGTCATTGCCGATCAAAAGGCAAAATTCTTTACAATATCCACGTATTACTTGCGAAACTGAAAATCACAATTTCTCAGTGAAAGAGCAACACAGTTTGCCTAGCAGCAATAGCTGTCATGTGTCAACTGTTAAAGTGAACGTTAATATCATGAAATTGGAAACCGATGGATTTAGAAGCAACAGTGGCAGCAGAAATAGTAGCTGCATCAACGCTGATGTTAACACTTTCTCAACCAATGTTAATAACGAGGCAGGGACATCTTTTTCAACACTTTCAATGCCTTTAACAAACCGCTCCAAAGGCCCATTATGGCGCAGCAACAGCTGTAATTCTTCCCAATGGACTTTATTGTGTAGTGGGATTGCAGCAATTACCACAAACACGGACATCAGCACTACCTCTATTACGACCACTACTAACACAAAAACAACAACAACCATCACCACTTCTACCACTTTAACCTCTTTAACTTATAAAACAGAGTTAAATAACACAATGGTCAACGTCAAAATGCCAACCACATCAACGCCATCTCTTTCTCTGTTCACTTCCTACTCATCAACGGTAGCAACAAACACAATACCAACAATAACTTCATCGACTTCTTTGTTATCAACGGCCTTTTCAATACCATCGTCATTGTCATCGCCATCATCATCATCGCCATCGTCATCGTCGTCCTCGTTGTCGTCGCCAATGTCAACGAATGTGTTAAACTGCTCAGTACCCCGTGTTATACCTTTGACGGCCACATCCCTAGTGCACTTAGGTAATTGTGAAATACCCGTTAGTTGCGATCCCGATTGTGGGAAGTTCACAGTGAAACAACTTGCCAGTGACGACTCAATAAAAAATACAAAAATTGTATCAGCACGTGACGGCTTCAAAAGGTTAGTATGGATTTAAAGATTCCCTTTGATTATATTAAAAATAGAAGCTTTTATTGCTTTTTTTTTATATTTTCTTTTTTTTCTACCTATCAATATGGTGTGAAAAGTTACGCATTTTGTCATTTCATCAATGAAATCTGGAAAGTGACGAAAATTGAATTTTCAAGTATCGATAATCGATAAGTATCGATTAAACCACGCCCATTTGTCCGGATGCCGTCTAGTATAAGAACTCTCACTTTCTTTAAATCAATGATAGAGAGCTTCGGTGTTTGAATTCACTTATCAAATTTAATATCGAACGTAAACCGTCCATGCAAATAAGCCCGAAATAGTCAAACAATCGCAAGAAAATTAAAAAAAAGAGACGCTAATATGCGTCTATTAGTAGCTCAATACTTCTATCTGTAACTGTTCGAAGTATTTCTGCTTATCGCCCACAAAATGGAAATCATCGGGTTCGTCGGTCCGCTGACACTTGGCATGAAAAATATGTTCAGTTGATAAGATTCCGTGATGTCCTCTAAAGCTCTTTTTACTCTTTACTTTATTTTATTTAATTTTTATATGCTGTTAAGACACCTTTTCGATATAATTACAGATGAAAAGAAAGCTTTAAGAATTTCTCTGTCTCTTGTAGATTTAACTCAGATAGTAAGAAATCAACGATTCCTGAGAGCAACAATAATAGCAGCTTCTACGAAGATTCAAAACATTTAAAAAGTTTGTCTCTACCGGATCTAAAATTAGCACAAAGAAGGTAAGTAGATATAAGAAGAATTTCATACCTAGCATTGCAAAAAAGCGCATACTAGAGCAATTAATGCGATGTTACTCGAAAAATACGCCTCAAAAGATGCCAAAAAGTATAAATAGTTTTCATCTGGATCAAGGCGACGGGATTTTATCTATCCGTTTATCTTTTATCCTAGGAATTTTTCACAGATTAACTATGAAAACATACTATGCACCAAGAAGTTTGCAATCCATGCCTTAAACTCCTGCCTTAACTCCTGACAAGAGAGTAAAAAAGATCAAGTGCGCAATATTTTCACCTACAATTATTAACCAGACAGTAAAACTCGACCTTTTGTTCATCGCAAACACTTACCTAATATTTATAACCATAAAAGTAAAATATTTATTATATAACAAATAAAAATATTATAGTGGATCGCGTCCCAGCATTACATATCCAACACTTTGTTTAATAAAGTTATTGATATAAAGACTTTTTAAAGGATTTATATGGAAAGTTATCGAATAAAGGGTCCGATCTGGGCCATTTTCCATAGCGTTTATCCTTGGGCCAAAACACTTCAGTGTATCAAATTTCGGACAGACACGCTTAGATCGAAAATGGTGTAGTAAAAGATGGGTCTACCGCAAGTCCTTCTGGGTTTTGCATACATGCGCATAAACTTAATATGCCTTTGTACTACGTTTGGTGTGAGATGTAACAAAACGTTTATCAATCAAACAGTCATTTAATGCGTTCGCAATTAATTGAGAAATTTTGCAATTTTCACTTATCGTCCAAGTTGCTTGATACCTACGATTCGTTCGAATATTTATAATACTTTCTTTACACCTGTTCTGTTAGAGTGGCTAAGAGTTATGTAACGTGTGTCGAAGACCTCATAAGTGTAGCGTGATTAAAGCGGAGCTAATATAAGCTCAATTAATCCGCAATAAGCGCGCAATTCATTAAAAACTGATGCTTGGGTACTGTTTTCTAAATTAATGCCTCGTAATTTTAAAACTTTTATCCTAAAATTTCATCTTTCGTACCTTTACGATATATACGTTGCATTATACGATACATATAGCAAAAAACGATTTATTCCGCAGCCACCCGACAGAGAAGCTGACCTTCTCTGCTTGACATACAGAGCACGAATCGAAGTGGGATCTCAGTGTCAGTTATATAACACAATTCAGCTGATCACCAACGAGATGACAGAGAGAGCATAACGCAACGGGGGCACTCAAGTGTACAATTACTTTCGATTTTACACCAGCAGCACTCACACCAAAGTCATCCAAGTTTCAATTTTCATTATACTCTCTACGCAATCTCCGGATAGGATGATTATTGCCGTAATTTCTTCTGCAGCGCTTTATATGGAACATGAAGAAATGTCTTAATAATTGTAGTGGAGCATATATGCGTATTTTTGGTCGCAAAAACTCGCATTCTGATAGGGCGTTGAGAATTTTATTATCGGAATATATTTTTGGAGTTATTCGGTTGCTTTCTCCAGTAGGTAACTTTATTAGCGCTGAACGATTGCTATAGCGTAGAAGGCGACTGTTATCCCAGCAAGAACTACGCATGCAGTACAGTAGAGTGTATTTTCGAACATATTCAATTTGCTTGCAGTAAAGATCAGATTTTGGATCACACATAGATCGGAATAGTGATATGTAGAGCAATCTGCTCGTGTAAGGATCACAAAATCTCCTTAACCAATGCTTGATCAAGCTCAAAGTGCCCTTTGACTTATTTACGCTAATGCTTATATGTGCAATAAAGTACAGCTGAGAATCAAATAGAACTTCGAGATCAGTAATTGAAGCAAATTTTTTTAAATGCATTTCTATTATTCTCTTTACGACTTAACGACGACTTAAACGCATTGGTTTGTTACAAAGTGCTTTGCTTACATTTGTTAATATTTAGGGACATTACGTTGCTTTATCATCCTTTCTAAAAGTTACTTAGGACATCCTGAAGTCATTCTGCAATCATATATCAAGCGCAATTTAGTGAAGACTATTGAGGATTTGATCGAAGCAAAGCATACCAAATTTCCTGTTCTATTACAGTTTGTGTACCATTTAGAGGTATTCCTCAGGGATGGAAACGAAAAAAAAGAGTTAAACTATAAATCGATTTCACCTATAGATTTTTATTCGATTCGATTTTTATTATTTATACTATTATCGATTCGTTTATACATCATATGTTGTTTGAAATCCCAACGCCAAAAAAATTAAAAAAAAAAAAAAACAAACAAAAAAGTTAAAATCTAGCTCACTGTTGGCCCTTCTTCTATAATACATACATGTAAGAGTTCTTTATTTACTTTTCTTCTTCTTCTTCTTCTTCTTTCAAAGACATCATTTTATGTCCTCTGTATTTTTTTAAGAAGATAAATTCAAAAACCCTTACATTCGAAAACGCACATACATATGAAATCAAACATCGTGCTTAAGCTTCCAGCTACGACTACTAACTGAATCGTCTCAAATTGAATATCACTTGTCCTCTGTTTTTCACTTTTTTTATTATTATTATTTTCTCTATAAAAATTGTACACTGAAAATATAATTTTTCATAGTTTACACATGTGTAGTGTGTTTTTATGCACATCTACTGTAACGTTTTTACGTTTACTAAAATGCCCTTAGACCGCTTTTGTTACAGGATAAGTATCTATATTGATACGAAAACCAGCCACACTCGCACACTCGCCGTTTGCCTCACTATTCTACATCGGGTTAGATAGGTGACATAGATCTAGCGAAGAGATTTTTTACTCCAGCATTCTTCGCATTTTAATTTGCTTAATTTGACCATTGCCCAAAGTAAGCCAATGAATTATCCTGATAAAAATGATTTTGTTGTTCTGCAAAAGTGCATTTTTTCTCACGAGCTCATTCATCCCGGTCCAAAAAGGTTGCAAACCTTACCGATTTGTTAGTAATCAATCAATCAACGAATTGCTTCGTGCGTATCAGAAAACTTTTGGCATTGCGTTTTTACACGATATTGGCGGCCTTGGGTAAGTAGAAGTTAAAGTGCCGAGCTTAGTTCATTTTACGACTTGTGCTTGGGGTAGTCAGGTAAAAGGTGCTTGAAGTGCTGTTCAAAGGGCATTACTCGACAATAGTCAACAGCTATCTTATAAACAAAATATTGTTAAATATTTTCATTGATCGCCCATGGAAGAGGCCTGCGACCTACTTTGAATTATCTTGAGGTAATCGATAGTCTTTCACTATCATAACCTAGAACTTATTAATGATTTCATCAGTAATAAGCTTGTGCGGTTGTCCAGGGTTGCTTTGATATAAAGTGCTTGTGCGGCTACATTTAGGTTAATTTTCAGTGCGGTAAACGATACCGCGATCGTCCCTAAATACTTTCATCATCTGCTTATAAAATTTCTGCCCAGATAACCACATTCTCTATAAATATGGAGTCACTTTACCTTTTACTAGTTTTCCATTAAGAAAACAAAAGCGAAGCTGAGCAATGCCAATTATACAATGTATCCCTACAAGTTTCAATTAGATGTCAGGTCGAAAATATATTTATTGACCTAATATACGTCAAACTTGTGCGATTCACTGGCGACGCGACTTGCTTTAACCGCAAACGAATTTGCCGAGAATCTTAAGTTTACGCTTATTTCATGTCACTACATAATTCTATAATAATTAATTAAATAAATATAATATTCCTGCTTATACAAAGCTCGTCTGCAGGTGTAAGTAACGTTGTATTTACAATACGTGCATCATATACCTGCTTTTTACTTTTGTATGATGTGCATTGTAAATCTGCTGCTTGTGTAATCAACATATCATTTTGCAATAAATGGGAATAATCACAATACAATATGGTACAGGATGTGTGCGTCCTTTGCCATTGTATTGAATTTCTGCATTACTCTTTTTCTGCTTGATTCTTGATTGAAGCCCTTAAAGTCGGAAAAGTCGCATTAGAGAATTAAATCTTAAAACATATGTCCTTAGTTGTTTTCACTGACAAAGCTCGTAATAAGTAAACAGCCGCAAATAACTCATAAATATTGACATAATTTATACATGAAAACTGAAACTGAAACTATGATAAAAAAAAAAAAACCATAATCTCAGCGAACAGTATGTTTCTATCATGGATATATCTCGACTGGCAACTCAATGGCAAATCGTTCCAAACCATACAAAGTGCATATATCGTAAAAGATAATATTTTGAAAACCAA
Source organism: Glossina pallidipes (assembly GCA_000688715.1). Lineage (NCBI taxonomy): Eukaryota > Metazoa > Arthropoda > Insecta > Diptera > Glossinidae > Glossina > Glossina pallidipes. Next base: position 372,024 of record KK499878.1, on the reverse strand, counting down.
TAAAGTCATTTTTAAAGACAAATAATTGTTTCTCACTTATTAGATTTAAAAGACTCCCACGTGCCCCACGTATATACATAGACGTTTTCTTTACGTTGGGAGGCATCTTGTAAATATTTATTTATTCTAATAATGAATTTACATTTACAATTGTAAGCTAAAAAAAAGAGGAAGAAGGTTATAGCTACAAGAGCTTTGACTTTGTAACAAATTAAATACTGATTATGTTAATGATTTTGGAATAGTGAATAAGGATAAGAGGTCTACAAAATTTCGAAAATGTACATATAAACAACAGGAGAAACAAGTAAAAATATTATAGTGGGCCATCGCCGGCCATGAAATACCCGACAGCGATTCGCTTAATACAGTTATTTATATAATGAGTTTCTAAAAAATGGTATTATATATGAAGCGATCGATCGCTTTGCAAAATGACCCATAGCGTTCGTCCTTAGTTCAAAACACGTCGTCCGAATATCTTGAAAATTGCAACCTATCAGATGCACACATGAACACACGGAAAGTAATCAGATGGACAGACAGACAGAGAAGCTTAGATCGATTCAGTCGGTAAAAGATAGGTCTATCTCAAGCCCTCCCGGGTGTTGTATAAATCCCAAAAAACTTATGTGTAACAGTAAAAAAAAAAGTCGAAAACTCCTTAATTTCATTAAATTGAAATTTGACATCATTACAAGTGAACTTCAAACAAGAAAGGAACTATCATTACGTATGAGTTATTAGAATTTGTCATGCAATTAAGTATACCTGAATTTTCGCATATGCGTACAGCAAAATGACAACAACAAAACAAATAAAAAACAAAAGAACTATCATTACGTATGAATTATGATTATTGTAACTATGACGAGAGAAATTCATATTTTGCTTTTGAAGAGATAAGTTTCCCTATAGGGGCACGTATGTGTATTTACTGAAGTTCTTTAAATTTCATTTCAGAAAAAATATTTCTTAAAATTATTTATGTTAAACTACATCATCTACGAGTTGTGTGTGGCACAGTTGAAAAAGAATAAAAAAGGGTACTTATATACATATATATATATATATACTATATATTGTATATCTCGTGTACGATTTGTTCGCAATAAATGTTCCTTTTTTGTTAATGCATTACATATGGTATCTCCACGTATGACATATAGACAATATATTACTATTTTATCTATTGTATGAAATATATTCTTATGTATATATATATATATGAACATATATATGCATGCATATAAACACATGTATGTAACCACATTTACATGTACCTATGAGTATATCCTACGAAATATGCAAAAAAATGCCTGTTAAGAAAATTTATACTATAAGCTGCAATCTTTCGCTTTCACTTTTATGTAGACTATATAAATACAAAAATATAGGTACACTTACCCGCACATATGTATGTATATATATATATATAAAATGCGTATGTTTTTATAACAAAAATATTAACGAAAAGGAAATGTTTATAAAGGAAAATTTTATAATTTACGACAAACCGAAATTGCGTTTAAACGAAATGAAAATCATTCTTATAACCCAACTACATTGAATGTGTTTTATATATGTACGCATAAAAATATACATATGTACACATTACAATACAATAATATGATACATAAAAAAGATTGATTCATGCCTTTAATGTAGTCTGTGTATGGGTTAATTTTTTAGACGAAACTCTTAAGAAGCCCGGTCCCAGAGCGGTTAAGATTTACTTTTCAACGATTAAAATTTTGCAAAACATGCACAAGGTTTTCTTTTTAATTATAATTTCTTGGTTTCTCCCTCGTTTTCAGATCTAAGCAACTTTCGTTGTTTTTCATTACTTATTAATGATAACATTGCAAAATTCCCGAAAATCTTAATTTATCGGAAAAATTGATCGGCATTCATCCACCAGAGATGCCTATTTTGAAGAAATGAGTAAGATTTTACAATAATCGGATAAATATTGAAGCAGTGAGAGCAGTACATACGTTCGAGAAGACAGTACCTTTAATGTCGTTGAACACTTGCCAGTCCGTGACAGGATTGTATTTCCAATGTTTTTCATCTCGAATTACTTTTCGTACTTTGTTAAGCGTACCTGTCGTGACCCAATGACCACATCCGAAAACTCGACCCTGTTGTTTAAGCCAATTTTAAAAAAAAAATAAAAATAAAAACACTACAAGATAATACTAACCCTTAGTAATGTACCATGTCAATCAGCAAACGAACTTATCATTAGGGGTCCTATGCCCTCTTCATATAAACAATGGAAACACAGACCAATCTTTTAAAGCCGAATATTTAGGCAATAATCCTGGTGCGTAAAGTTAACTTTGTCGAGCCCATATTACACATTGTTAATAAAGTAAATAGAGTGACAAAACCTTTTCATGGTTTAGATAACCGAGAATCCACCCTAAATAAAGTTGAGAAATTTACGCCAAAATTTGAGTTTTCCGCCGTTTGGACAGTAAAGTGTTGTCAATCCCAAAAAAAGAAAAACAGTTTGACAGCTGACAGTTTAGGGTTACTAAAATGGACCATTATAAAACGCGTCTTCATTGATGAACAATATTCCAAAAGCAAAGAAACTTTGACTGTCACAGTTCGCAAATCGGTCGGAATATTGGTTTTACTTCGTTCACTGTGAAGGGAGTAATTGACACCACTACGTTTCTTCTAATAGGGTTATTTGAAGTCAAAAGTGTAGGCCAACAAGCCCACAATCACCCATGCATTGAAGGAGGAGATTCAACGCTGCATCAACGAATTGCAGCCACATAAATAAAATGATGTATAAGTGCCAGCAAAGTCGTGCAAACCATTTGTCCGCTGTGCTATTCCACACATAACCCTCAATAACTTTTTTTAATGCCGATCTATATAATTCAGAATCACTTTCTATGTCAATCTAATCTTGTCTGTCTGTCCGCCTATTTTGTTTTCTTGTATTCAACCTACAGACCTTAATTTCTTAAATATTTTGACGAAACACCGACAAGTTTTTCTGGCCCAAGGATCAAAGTGTTTTGGATCGGACCTTACTTTTCATATAGTACCTTATTTTGAGAAGTCGTTATATGAATAACGGTATGAAGCGAAGTCGTGCAGATTATTTAATGTTGGACCGTATCCTACCATAGACTTTTTGCCTGTTTGCTTTTATCTCTTGTTAAGACATGATATTTACAATTTCTTAAATTCATTAATTTGAAATATTTCAATACTTTTGTCCAATATTATGTATATATATACATATGTGTATATATACATATTATAACTAATTTCATAAATCCTTTGCATTATATCTTGGCATCAGAAGTATATAAAAATTTTTTAAACATTATATTTATATATGTGTACGTAGATGATGTAATGCATATACTTCTGCTTGGAAAGCTAAGATTGGAACCTTGTGCACATTAAAAAAAAAAAAAAAAAATGAGACTTGCCCACTAAGCGCTCAAGCTTAGACAAGCGCTTGTGCACTCCTCCTCCTCTGCTAGTTTCATTTATTGCCTTTTTTTTTATATTTATTTTGCTTTTCTCTTTTGTTTTCACAATTTTTTGACATCTTCTCTTATTTGATTGAATTTTAATGTCACTTTTTCATGTCTAAATGTAAATCCCTTGTATGTTTAATGGATTGCTTAGGAAACTAAATTGTATCGTTATTGTTTTGTGGGGATAAAATCAATTTTTTTTCTCTTTTACAAATTTCAGTTTCAAAACGTAAATATATTCCGTTCATTGTTTGCTTGGCTTAATGGTCAACAAAAATATTTTCATTTAAATTTGAAAAAAAAAAACCAGGAAAAAATTTTCAAAAATTTTAAACTAAAGGCAAAAGGTAATAAGAAAATTGATTCCATTGCATACTTTTAGGGATCTACAAAGGAAAGAAAAGAAAATTAAGAAAATATTTGCATTTGATTTGAAAGACATTTTTGATAAACATTTTTCTCTTATTGTTCTTGTTACAGGCGAATTCAAAAGTTATTGTAAAACTTTATGCATCTATCGTTTAGAAGTTTTGTTATTTGTGTTTAATGACACAGAAGAAGTATGCATCGAAACGAATTAAGTGTGCAATTTCAGTTATATAAAACCGGAAAACTGAATTCACTTTTTAGCGAACTTTCATTATTGATTAGGATTCTCAAGGAAACATGTGGCGACCTTTTTTCAAATCCTTTTCTTCCTCCCTACCTATAATGTTTATTAATCCCCACCATGCCCGTCCACGTGTATGGGACATTTCGAGAGTACCTGTCACAGGAGTTAATAGTAAAGTGTATCGGTGATCATGAAAATTCGAAATAAAAGAAAACAGATAGAAAAGCCCACGACACGCACTGTCTATGAAAAAAAATTTTTGTGTGCTTAACTTTGAGCTTGGATCCACAATGGACAAATAGACAGACATGCCTAATTGAATTTCGTTATTCCAATTGGTAAAAAAATATGTACATTCTGTGCGGTTTCTGAAACATAATTTGGTATAAAACTATTTAGCACATTCTATAGGTTGCCTGTAGAACATGGAATTAGTAAATGATGAACATTTTGTGATCTATGTTCCATTACAACTATAGAGCTTTAGTTTCTTAACGAAGGTCTACTTCTGGGATGCTAGCGCATACAAGGCTTCTCAGGAAATATAAAGCCTTTTATGCCAAAAATGCTTAATTGTTCGTATTTTAGAATGAAAATTTGTTCATGATAGAAATTTGATATAAAAATAAAGCGGATCAAATTTGAAGCACATGCGTCTATTTCTTTCGTATAAGATTTCGCATGAATGGTAAGCCTTTCAGTAAAACATTTAATATTTCATATTTTATGATGAAAATAGATCCGCAATAGCAATTTAACAAGGAGATTAACGGTAGGGAATTATCATCACATAGACCTACATTTTAGACCCCATTATATATAGGGATTATCATGAGAAGCAAGCCCTTATAGGAAGAGAAAGTCTAGTTTCTAGTTTTTTATGACAGAAAGTGAGAAATAGTAAAATTTTCATGAGGTAAGTTAAGTTTGCTAAATTTGGATCGCGTCATGTGATATTTTGCGCATCCTCCAATATGCGGGCTTTCACGAAAGATATACCTTTGCTTGAAAATAATGCTTCATTTTTGCGGGATTACTACGAAAACAATTGTATAACTGGACTAAGCGAATGGGTGTAGGATTTCTAATGGTCGGCCTTGCCCAGCTGTAACAGTGATCAAAAAGATTTCAAAGTCAAATGTGTATTTGAGTAGTTCAAGGAACTATATAGCAACAAGTTTTATATATCGCTCTGATATTACCTCAGTCGGGTCAAGAATTTAAATGAAGCTAACCAGTATTTGGAGATTTAAAGAAATTGATAATAAGTTGAACTCTGCGAATCGCAAATCGATCATTCCGACACAGTTAAAAATGTTTATGCATTTGAAATTTATTCTACAATCAACGGTTGCTTTCAATTTTACACTTTGTTTGTATTGCACCGCAATTGTTTTTTTTTTTTTCTTTTACTAAATTTAAATTTTGTAAGAACTAAAAACTTCTTAGAGGTTAAAGGCTTTTCCTTCCATTTCAATATTCAGTTAAGGAACGACATCTAATATGCGTTGCATCTAAGCGAAGAGGTGAACGACTTTTCTCGTCAAATGTTCATTGATACAAGAAAAAATTAGGCAAAAATTAACGTTCATTTTGTACTTTTATTCTTATTCCTTTGAAAATTATATATATATAGATTATAAGATATATAAATATATCTTCGTTCGCTCTTCTAAATATGAATGGAAATTTTTAAAGTTTTCCACGGGAAAAACATGCACATAAGTCAGAGTAAGTGATGTTAGTATTTAATAAACGTTTCTTTGTTTTATAATAATCGTTTCATAAAAAGAATATGAGACAAGGCGTCTAGACTTGTTTTTCTAAACTATATTTTTGTAATCTTTAATCAGTGACCGTAAAATAATTTAGTTGATATCGAAAAATATTTCGCCTCCTCATAAGTCCAATTTAAATTTGACCACAACAAAAAAACAAAATGAAGAACATCATAGCCGAACAAAGCCGACAATTGTATACCCTACACCGCTTCGCCTGCTACGGTTATTCAGTCATTTTGATATTAATACAACGAAAATTACGCATTATTTTCATGCAGAGGCATATCTTTCATAAAAGCCCGTAAATTGGAGAATGCCCAAAATATCAAATGACGCCATCCAAATTTAGCAAACTTAATTAACTTCATAAAAATATTATTATTTCTTAGTGTCCGTTATAAAAAAAACTAGAAATTAGACTTTCTCTCCAAATGAAGGCTTGATTTTCATGATAATCCCTATATATGTTAAGAGTCTAAAAAGTAGACCTATGTGATCCGAATTTTTTATTGTTAATTTTTTTTTTTGTTAAATTGCTACTAAGGACCAATTTTCATCACAAAATGTTAAAAACTAAATGTTCTTCTGAGCGACTTACTATTCCTTACAAATTTTATATGGAGTAGAGTGCAAGAAAAAAAACCCATGCGGTGGAAATTGGGTCCACTTGTGTTGCTATCATTAACAAATTTTCATCCTAAATTGGAGAATGAACAATCAAATCTTTTTGGCGTAAAAGGGTTCACATTTCTTGAGAATCTTCTTGTATGGTATGGTATTTAAAAAAAATACCTAGGTGGTCTAAACCCGGTAAGGTTGATTTGTTTGTCAAATAATTATTATCAACGAATTTTCACGTGAAATATTTTCGCTATGATATATTGAAGATTACACATTTTTGACAAAAAAAGATTTAGTTCTCCTAGGGACGATAAAATAAGATGTTCAAAAAATTGACCCGAACAAACCAGAATTTTCTTACGAATTTAGAATGTCGAAATACTATTGCACAGCGGGTGTTGTCCAAAATTTTTGAAAATAGAAATTTTTTTCCATATAGCAACTTTTCAAGAAAAGGCGAAAGTGGTCGCAAAAGTGGGCCGTTCCGAATCGTTGTCAACAACGTTTGCCCTTGACTCACAGCACGTCAATGTATCAAATTTCATCAGAATATCTCATGGGCAGAGATTAGGCGGGCAGACAAGCTTAGATCGATTCAGAAAGTGCTTCTGAATCGATAAACATAATAAAAGATGGATCACAGATGGTTACAAAGCTTTTTGAAAATTTTTCGGTAGTGGTACAATAACAATATTCAGAGCGGGTTAGTAGGCGTACATTTAATTATCAAAAGAAAAAATTGTTTTGAAAATATATTTAAAAATTACAACACCACAGCCATTCTCTAAGGACATCTTCAACTCAATGGGCTTTGCGGCACACGTTGCAACTGGTCCAAATTAGAATTACGAAAAAAAATCGTTTAATCTACGTTCCTATACCTAGAGAATGGCGTAACATTGTTTAAAAATATTGATTTTCATATCATTAACAAATGTTTGATTGAAAAAGTTCAATGTTCAACAATTCGACGGGCATTTTATTTTATTATTACTAAACTATGTGCCGATCAACTTGATGAAAATATACTATCTGATCCTATGGAGAGTGTTGTTTTCAAGATAGAGCATAAAATTCAATTAAAAAAATTAAAATTGTTTGAGTTATGCTGCGGTCCCTTTTCAAAAATTGCTTTCCCAGCCAAGTGCGTTTAAAGCTTTAAAATATTAATTCCTTTTTGTTTTTTTCCATTAATCTGCAATTCTAGGATCAATAAACTGCCCTTGCAGGTTCTAGTATTCTTTTTAATTTTCTTTCCTTGTCGATTTTTTTGCTCAAAAGCGCGTCTATTGCGACATCCGTAAACACATAATCGCGCGTTTTGCAATTTTGTCTGTCGCAAAATAAAGAAAAAACGGCAAGAATATATCTCATTCTATAGCCGAATGCATAATCAACATCAAAAACTTCATCTTAAACTTTTAACGTCTTGGTAGAAGCTTTGAAAGCCTGGGAACTGCCCTTGGACTCACTTGGACTCACTTGGGAGCAATACAATACCAGTCATCAAATATATAAAGAGAGTGTGCCATTGTGAATTTGACTATGAGAAAATGCACTTAAATCTACTGTTGGCGAAAAAACGGAATGGCTTTTAGACCAACCTAATAGAAAGGTCAAAGTATCTCTTAAACTAATAAAAAGAATGAAAAGTACATACTACATATAAATTTGTACAAAATACCGACTTTGCAGATTCAACTTTCAATTTTTACTTTATATATGAATTGTACAACGAGAAAAAACAGAAAACTATAAAGGATGTCTTTAAGGATTCCGCTAAGGAGACATAGAGTGTAGGAGCAATAGTAAGATATCCGGCATAATCGTGTTGAAATCATATTATTTCAATTTTCCGAAGATGACCTGAGGAAAAAATGCCAAAGAAAAATGAAAATGAAAACATATGCACACACATTTATAATAAATATGAAACTTTAACTTAAGTACCTAAAGCTATGCTACGATTTTTCTTAGAATATAAACAAATAACGTAAAAAGATTTGCAAAACACTCAGCAGGCACGTATAGACACCACCCATAAACAGACCAATGACACGAATGACCAGTCACTACTAGCTAGTGTTACTAAAGTCTTTGGTGATAAAGTTATACAAACACATACTATATATATATATATATATATATATAGTATACATGTACTACAAGGTGATAATTTATATATACCGTTAATATATATATCGTTTGTATAGACCGTTAAGTATAAACAGACTTCCTTGTTTATATAAAAGTATTAAACTTTCTTCGTTTAAATAAAAAGTGCAGCAATGAACTTTTTCTTTTCTATATTTTTATTGCCCAGACACTCCGGGCTATAATGTGTATGAATAAATATTCAATGTTGTGTTGTGTGTCTATAAGACAAGTCGGGCATGACAGAATAAATACTTCTATAATAAACGTTATACTCACCTCTCTTCAATTCTTGCATATATACGGTATGTACGTAAAGCAAGCGTTTAGCTTTCAATGGAGCAATAAATTAAATATTAAATAAAGATGATCTTTAACACTAAGTAAGGAAAACTAAAATTTCAGGGGACATTTCCTTTTATTTCCCCTTTTAAACACGAACAACAAAATCACATACCCAAGCATTATAGAGTAGATTACTACAAAAGAAAGTGTCCTTAACTTTTGTCAGTCAGTGGACCATGTAACATAAAAGGAAAAAAGCGAAAAATCAAAAAAAAATAAATAAAAAAAGTAAAATAATAATAACAAATAAATAAAAAATTGTTCCCAACTACAGCGCCAGAATTTTATTGAAGCGTAAAGTTTGCTACAAAAAGTTTAAACTCAAACGAACATTTTATAGTCCTTTACAACTACTACTGTTTTGGCGATTTTTTTCAAGGTCATTAAATTGTTTTTGACATCGTGCGGCCATTGCTAGAACCTTTCATTTCAACTTCACATTCAGTTCCTTTTTTAATTGTTTTTTTCAAGTTAAACATTTACATGAAAGTGAGCGAGGACCATAGCTTGCCAAAAGAGGGATGTTAAACCTCAAAAACCGCTTGGTAAAACAAGCAAGAGAAGAGTTGCGACTATCAAGTCGGTATTCATGGATTCAAGTTTTAGTACGGTCTCACCATACTTCATCGTAGGTGCAGTGAGTGCTTACTCAGTGCTCAGTGCTTACCCGGCACACACCTACTAGGGTGCGACCACTAACTATCTTTCCGTTTTTCCCCACTTCTTCCTAGCCATCAGCGCGTTACACATACATATAGGGGATATCCTCTGAATGATTCGTTACATTAAAAAAAAAAAGGAAAAAATATTAGCTCATGGTATAATTTGTTGGTTACGAACGAGCAAATAAAAGAACTGACAAGTCAATAATTATGTAGAGGACAAGGAAAATATAAAAGCGTTTCAAAATCTTACATTGATCGAGAACATATTAATTATTTTATGGAATTTTTGCTACATCTTTCTAAATGCTATTAAAGGACATAAGTAATCCGTTGATCCTTTTAAAAGATAAAAATAATTTGAAACGCTACATACGCACATTTTTGGCCGAATTAGTTATTCTTATCAACTAAGCGAAATGTGGGACAGTAAAAAAAAAAATTAACTTAATTATAAGAACCGTTTCAGTCTATTGCGAATATTAATAAAATTTGTTAATAGTTGTTCCTATGTATTTTATGCATTGTTGTCTTACAGTTATGCGCTAGCCTTAATAGAGCATCCTGTGTTATTTAAGGATAGGTATTAAAGACTAATTAAACTAACAAGCATAGCTTCGACATTTATTACACTCATTCCGGAAACGTTGGAGGTATATACACTTTGTCAGAAGATGCTACATATTTAAAAGTAAATATTCCTCATCCGAATATTTTATACCCATCAATTTTCTATTAAGAAAAAAAAAAAAGGGTAAAAAAAATTGCAATATTCCATTATAAAAGGAGGGCGTGATTCAATTTTCTTTTTTGCTCTTGGAAGCAGAAGCGTACTGTTGGGACCCTGTTTGATTGATTTGGTTTTAATATCATTATGTTGACAAGACCTTGCAATGTTTTTGTCAAATTTGAAATCGATATCTTAGTTTTTTGGTCCGGAAGAACGGTCGACGGACAGACATGCCTAGATCGAATCACTTTCTGAATAATAAAAGGTGGACCTATCTTAACACGCATGCATCCGCACGAACTCAATATACCCGTGTATGACAAGTGCTATACAGTATAGAAAGAAAAACTTCCTAATTCCTTTGCCAACAATTTATAATAGCTGACAGTTATCAGTCTCTAGCCCAACTGGAACATATTTTTCAAACTTTCTAAGAGTTAAGCATAAGGGATGCCAAAGCGGCGCACTAATATGCCCACAATTCGGCAACACCTGTAAGGGAATCACAATAAAAATGTTTCTCTCTTTTTCTACATCTTTCATCAAAATTACTAAAGTTTTTGCAGCCTGAATCCTCTGTAATCGCAAATATTGAATATGAATAAAAAGTTATTCATTTCATTAGGCTTTGGTTTATTGAAATCTTGCCGATTACATAATGTCCCCCTTTTGAGAATAAAGAGTTGAACGTATAGGTTGCCGACGAAATATGTAGCAATTGGCATCAAAGATTTTAGATAGTAATCGCATACGGACATAAAGTAGACCGAAAGTATATCAAATACAACATCTCTGGAAACAGTTAATCGAAATTATGTCCTATCTCGTCATTGGTTAGACACTGGTAGGATTTGATAAAAGATTTGATCGAGAGGAAAATCTCGTCAAACTATTTCCTTTGCATCATTTTATTTACGGCATTCTCTTCATAAACACGCTTTAGGCGCTTTAATTCGCTCCCACAGAAACGAAGAAGCGCATCGATATGCATCGCAAAGACAAGTTTTTCGCTTTCAAGTGACGTTTTAAAACGTATATAATAAAATTTCAAGAACATATCGGTATTTTAAAGAAATTTGATAAACCGATGTGTTTTTACCCAAAGATGAAATGGTACTGAAAATGGTTCATACCGCTTTTCCGATCAACTTCTATGCAACAACTTAATGCGAAAAGACGTCACATATGTATAAAGATATTAAGCAAAGCAGTAGAGGGCATATTCTTTTCATTTATTTTAATTATTTTTTTTTTCACATCTTCTTTCGATGTGCAATGATGTGACTACGATTTATCAGTATGTTAAACTTAAGGTGTCATGAAGATTTTTATAAAATTATCTCTTAATTATAAATCAAAATTATCAGTTGAAGATAAATTTAAATTTCATCATTAAAAGTGAAATTTCAAGAGAAAAAAAAAAAAGAGAAATTCTTACCTATAAGAAAGGCAGGCCTTAATTGATAAATCTGCAAACATAAGCGAGAGTATGGCGTTCATTTACTTCTTTGCTTTCAGTTTAAATGTGTTTTCAAAAAGTTCTTCGCATTGCTTAAGAAAGTTTCTCGTAAAAGAAAATAAGAAACGAGATAAGTAAAAACAAGTAAAATAGTTTTACGCACCTGGAGGCGCATCTTGGGTATTTTACACCTCTAGCCAATGCGATAGAATTTCATGTTGTCCTCAATCAAGTACAGGCATAGTAATCTGGCGACTCTAGGACACATTTGCAACATTTTGGCGAACGCTATCTCTTTTAGGCTGTAAGTTCGAAGCTGTTGGGAGTGCGATTGGTATGCGATATGCTTTTAGGCGGGATAATATCGTAGTTTATTATAGTTATGAAATGTAAAAAATGTAGAAAAAGTATACCAAGTTTCAGCTCAATTTCTGCTATGCATAAACAATTATGGATCTTTGGCTATTGTTGTTGCTTTTGTCTTGCATAGACCACATCCAATTTCCAAGCTTGGTTTGTGATCATCAACTAGAAAGGTATATGGCAAGGGTCACTTTTTACGATATTGAACGTCCTACAAGATACGGACAGACAGACGGACTGAGTCCTAAATTCGGCAACTTACATTGTTTGAAAATATATATATATAGCTTAAGGTGATCTCAGAGGCGCATTCCTAAATGTCATAAACGAGAAGGCAACTCTGCCCATCCTTTAATGGTGAATATGAAGAATGAAAGCATAAGTTTCTGCCTTTTTTCTGAAAGGAAAAGCAACAAGATGTTGTTTATAAGAATCACGAGCAACTGTTTGAACTTTTTCCGCTTTATGGTGATGTTTGATATCAAAAAATTTCTAAAAAAGAAACTTTTTGTGAAGTTTGAAAATTTTATACGCGAACTCTAAACTTATCTTAACGTTTCCAAGCAAGTGCTCCGTGTAAATAATCTTGCATTGTACACACACACACACACACACACATTGTAAATAAGATTTTATTCTATACTCTTTTTTTTCTTCATCTTCATCTTCATATTTTTCTTTCTTTTATTAAACTCGTTTTAGTTTAGTCTTTCAAGATTGTTTATGTACACAAATCCTTTAGCGAAACTACGATTTTTGATAGGTAAACTTTTTCTTTCGCCACTTTGAAGTGCATTTCTATACCTATCAGCGACAAATGAAATTATGAATGCATACTAACTGCGCTTCCCCCTCCATAACGTCTAAAAATATATCCAGCATGGAAGATTAATTAAAATAAAATTCGTATCTTTGCAATTTTAAGGCGAATTTAAGGCGAAAGACATGTTATTGTCGCGTCTATGCGTGTCCTTTGTTGAGGAATTCAGGTGTATACGATGTCATCTGCAACTGTTTTTCACCTAAGCTTTCCTCTGTTAAGAGGGCAGACCAATGTAGCAGCCTAAGGAAAAGAATTTTTTTCACAACTTTTTTTGAAGGGAAGGAAAAATAGGAGAGAGAATGATAATATTTTAGGAAGTTGTTAAGCATACCTTCAATTATTGTACTACAAAACAATAATGAGTGAATGAAGGAACATCTTTAGCTCAAGAGGCTCTGCGGCAAGCAGCAGCATAACTGGTTCCAATTTATAATTAAAAAAATAAATAAATAAATCAAATAATCTACACTTCCGTATCTAGCGAAGCTCGTAGGGGCTTTTGAAAATATTCCTTTCTATGTACTTGGCGGATACTGCAGTTCTCGACCAAAGAAAAGGAACTCTTTTATTAATAAAAAATCTTTAAATTAATTTATCAAAAATATGCTACGAATTTCATTAGAGAATCTTCTTTCAAAAGATGCAGTCACAAATTCGTGTTAAAAAAATGCAAGTATGTTTGAGTTATGCTGCTTACCGACTTGAAAAACTGTGTTTCGACTGTGTGCTTTAAAATTTGACATATGACGATTAGTTTTTTTATTATTTTCCTCCATCAGTCTGCGATTGCAAGAACATAAAACTCTCCTTCCAATTTCAAATGTTCCTCCTCTTTCTCTTTTCTCGAAGATTTTGCAAACACAAAACGCCTCTTTTGCAGCATCTGCGGAAGACCGCTCAACTTTCTTGATCCCGTTGGCATCGGCTTCAAATCAAATATTTTTTGACCGGATACCTATATCCATCGCCAAAACGTTAATGATTTCTAGGATGCTGGTCATACCGTTATTAGAATTGCACACAGCAATGTCAGTCGATATGTCCCAAAGTTATGTCCTTTTCATACAAGTATTGAAGTTCAGTTAACATATTTTTGTTCCGAATTGCTCTTAAATCAGTATAAATACTTTCAACGAACTAACAATCAGCAACTAAGATATTAAACTATAATTTCCCAGCAGAGATTTATTTGAAAACGACACTCATTTTGCTGTGCTTACGGAGAACCTCAAAATTTCAAGTGAAAAATTTATAGCCGGTAATGAAAAAAAAACAAATTTCTGGAAAAATTTACTGTGGTCTATCCCCTGCATCATTAGAAACTAAGCGAAGAATGGAATTTGTGCCGACATTTTAAGTAACATTTATTGCCAAATCTTACATTCGCAGTGAAACGGGCGATGACAATTAAGGCATGTAATTAAAATTTGTAAAACTTTTTGTTAGTTATGGGCGTCTTAATAAAGGCTTACGGGACCCATTTTTGCAACGAATTTTTAACACTAAACTACCGAATACTTTGTTTTGATTTTGTTTTTCATTTTCGATCTCGAAAAATTGTTTATACCGCTTGTAATGTTCCAAAATTTTTTGGTGACTTTTACTTATATGAAAAGACCTTCAAATGTCTACATTCAAATATTTTTCTAACTGATCTAGTTTTCGAGATACTAATGACCCGTACTTATATCTACCAAAAGGTATCATTTTGATCCCCTACTTTGGTCGACTTGCCACCGTCTTAAAAATTAAGGTAGGAAGCTGATTTTTGACATAAAAATTTCTCGATTAATTAAGAGGTCAATACTAGAAAAAGTGTTGCCATCTGACTGCATACACGGCCGTCATAAATGAGAAACTAAAGCATTGTCGTAAAAAACGCTGTTCTTTTTATATCTTCGTCTATAATTTTCGATCCTGTAAAGATATTTCGAAAAACATTCTACCTGAATATTGTCAAGTGTACCGGCATGTTTGATCTAAAAATGATCCAAATCGGATTACTGGTACGTCCACAATTAGCGATGAAACCTTTACTCTAACTTATTTCCAATTTATTTGCAATTAGATGAAGAACATGCTAATGTGCTTTGGAGCAAGTTGGCAATGAATTGGAATTAAAATGTTATCGTTAAATTTGAACACGATATATAATTAGAACATATTGGTCACAGGTTTTCCGAAATATCTTCCCGGAATGAGATGTCATAGATGAAAATATGAAAAAATTGTCGGTTTTTTTTTAGGTAGCTTCAGCTTTTTTCGCATTGTGGACGCACATGTAAACAATTCGCAACCAATTTTCCAACTGTCGATTCTTAACTGGACAAGGAATGTTTGTGCCAAATTTCAGCTTCTTCTATTAATTTCTGCGATTGTGGCCATTTAAGAAAAAAACAAGACCAATATAATCCCTTTTGGTAGAAATCAATGTATACAAAATGTCGGTAGTCCTACTCTTAAAAAATTTCTCGACTATTTCTGCCATAGACTGAAAACGACACTCCGCCGAGATTTATCGCTTTTTGCTTTTATCACAATTTAGTGTTTGTACGGTTTTTTAGCGCTTTATCAATTTACATTCCGACCATTTTCAAATTTGATAAGCAATCCTCAAAAACTGATCGGAAGCCTTCCCAAGTTAAACGGCAAGCATGTGGTTCACATAACCGAAAAACATAATCAAGTGACTTAGAATCTAAAATTATCGAAAGTATAAACCCTACGAAATTTTTAATAAGTATTTCTTACATGTGAATTGCCACAAATATTATCGTATTATAAATTTATGCTGCAGGGTATTGCGAACATTTAATGAATGTCCTGAGAAAGCTTACTAGAACTTTTGCTGTTCGCGAATGGTATTAAGCAAAACACAGCTTTGCATTCTGCGAGATGAGCAACTGAAAGAAAGAAAGGGCCAATAAAGATCACATGCAAATCAGAATTTTTGAGATAAGAATGATATCGATACGCTTGAAATTTGGAATATATTGTCCTTTCGATACGTTTACATTTTAAAATGTAAAAAAAGTTTTATTTCATTTATAAAAATAATTTTATTTCTGAGAAGACTACATAATGAATTTTCTATATGTTATCAGTTTTGGGCGTTTTTTAAGCACTGCAACAGCCTTTGCGCTCTTTTGTGTTTTTTCTTTTTCGCTTCTAAAATAGGGAAAGAGTCCCATAAACAGACAGCAAAGCAAAATCTTATTCTCAAAGGGAGACAACACTAAAACGTTATGTAGAAACGGTACGAAGTTAAAACAAAGATATCTTCTAGATTTCTTTGAAAACTTGGCACCATTGGATTATTACTGATATTGTTATTGTAAAATTTTGTCTGTTCTAAGAGATTTTTTTGATTACGTGGCAGCATTATTGTTATTGTAAAATATTGTTTTCTCTGAGAGTATATTTCATTGCTTACTTGGCACCATTGTGGTATGGCTGGCATGTTTCTTAAAAATTTTGCTTGCTCTGAGAGAAAAGCATATACACGACTGCATAAACACATTTGTTATTATACATTCTTGCTCTCAATCAGACATCGGCGCCTACCATAAGAACACAATGGCGAAGTAAGTTTTACTCTCAAAGAGACAGCATTTTAAATCGCAAAGCAAATGCATATATACAACACATATTGATGCCTTTTCTTAAAAAATAAATAATGTGATCTAATATATTAAATAAATATATAAATAAATAATTTTCTATTTTCTTGATTTTTAATCGCATATTTGCAATTTTTAACGGTTAATGTTAATCATAACGACTCAATCTTCATTTTTGATTTAATAATTATGATGATAATGTAATATTATTTTATTTATACAAAAAAATCCTTTATAACCTTTTAAATTCAAAGGCTCTTTTAAGGCTCACTTCCCTGATTTTGAAAAAGCGCTTACTTTCTCAAAATTACAGCAAACACGCCCTTATTGTATTACTTTTAATTTACCGAATAGATAAAAAATAATACCACATAAAAATGAAATGAATGTAATGTAATAAGAAATGCCAAGTTTATTTATTTGTTTTTATGTCCATTTTGGTTTTTCGAGTTAATTTTTCTAAACCGAAATATGTAGAAAAAAGCCATTCTTTAGACCTGCTTCTTTTTGATTGTTACAAATATTTTGAAAGTGTGAATATACCCCTTTGTCTCTAGCTAAACAAGCTAATATGTCTTCCGTGTTTTGTCGTTGTTGTTGTTGGTGCTCCCTACAGCCTCAGTCGATTTATTCAGTTTCAGTCAGTGCAGTCAGTCATCGTTTTCTCTTGTTCCGAGTAAAACAAAATTTTACAATAATCTAAAAAAATTAAATTCGCTTGTTCTCTAACCCCTGAGTGGCTTTTTGATTTTGCTGAGAGCAAAATTCTATTTTTCTCAGAGTAAAATTTACTGAGAAATTAATTTTGCTGCTATAAGAGTAGTGCAGTGCATGTTTTGTTGTTGCATTTTTTTTAACTTTCAAACGGTGTAAATTTGTTATCGCGAGAGCTTGTGCGAAATAATGTACATAAATATGTATATTATTGAGAAAACAAAACTGTTAACACACAATAAATATTTTAGTTCAAAACAGTTAACCATAACTCGTACGTACGCATAGCGGCAGTAAAAAAAATGAAAAATAAAAACAGTAACAGCAAAACTAAAATTATTTTCTTAAGTGTTGTAAAAACATCGTTTTGAAAAAGAACGTAAAGGCAAAACTCATTCACAAGTGTTGATTCAATTCGACTTTTTGTTCGTTTTATATGTTTATACATGTTTTTTCACCTAATGAGATGTGCGAAAAATGTCAAAAGTTAATTTCTAAGCGCGTGTGTGTTTGGGCTTATTTTGATTGAGCGTATGCTACGTGAAATAAAAGCTTAAATAATAATATTGATAAAAATCAAAGTAATAACAAAGAATGTCAGTTTTTAAAAACAAAAAAAATCCTGTGTAAAAAAATTGTTTAAATGCTTATATAAGAAAAGAATTTTTTTCTTAGTGAGCAAAAATAAACCGAAAACTGTATTATTGTGCATAGCGTTTACACAATGGATACAAACTTAACAGCAACCACAATGAGCACAGCAATGATAACAACAACACTGGCAGCTGCTGTTTCTGCTGCTGCTGCTGAAACAAGTGAAACAATAAGAAGTACTATATGTAATACATGGATGGCTGATGCGGTTACACTATGTACCAATGCTACCGAAGCGACCTCTTTAATAACTAAAAGTCAACAACAACACCTGGCCGAATGCCATGGTTTAACGATGTCAAAGCAGCAGCAGCAACAGCAGCAGGATGCCGCTGCCACAGATAGTGGACGTGAATCGGTTAATGAGGGTGATTCTTCTGTGGAGGAAACTTTAAATTCGATTAAACCAAATTACGGCGAACACTTAGAGAAAAAGCCTTGTACTTTGGAGTTTTATACTAGCAATGGCTCCCAAAGCAAATGGTATCTGCCGGCCAGTGATGTAGTTAAAATTAACATTACTAATGATTCTGAAGTGTTAATACCTGCTGTTAGCATAGCAATGCCCGAGTCCACAAATATTACACCACCTTACTCCTCAGACATATCAATGCAAATGGATATCAATGAAGAACCAAAAATGTAAGTTCTCTTTAAACATTCGATGCATATAAAAGCCTAACGAAATAAAAGTACAATTTTTTTTAAGACCACAATTTTATTTCATCTTTCTATGAATTCGTACTAATATGTGCGTACAATTACATATATGTTTTTGTGAGTGACTGAATGATTGGGGATAAAAATTGTCTGTCCGCTTCCTTTACAAACGCGTGAAGCAAAATAAAAAGCATAAAACTTTTGTATAATAAAAATGCATCATATGTTTTTCGTTTGGCGCTGATATACACTTTTTTATACAAAAAAAAAAAAAAAAAAAAGTAAAAGAAGGGAAGCAAAAAAAAGCTCTTCCACGAGGCGTTCATTACCACATTTTCCGGTTTAATTTCATGGTCTAGCAGCATTTCAATGTAAAATAAAGTATCAACACACACACGTAAATAAAAATTGTTTCAAAACAATGTACCCTCCCCTGTAACGATCTCTGTGGACAGTCTGAATGAACATGAAAAAGGGGAAATACACTGCACTTATTAGTATATTATATGTCGATCCCTTTTTTGCACGATGGACTCGTTTCTGATCTCATTTATTAAGTTGAAGAAGAGGGAGCTTATTGTGTTGTGTATTGAAAAGTGTATATACAAAATAAAACGGTACACTAATTAATGATATTTGAAGTCCTTCTGTTTCCAAAATTTGGAAGTATCTCATAAATTAATCTTATCTGCTTGGTTTCTCTTGACTCGATTTAACTCATTTCTCCACTTCTGACGAGAGCGGAAACAAAGTAGTAAAATAGTTGAATTTCGAAATAATGGATTGTGTGATGCTTGCAGATTATATTATTGATCATGGAATGGTCAGTAGATCAATTAAGATAACTTTTAATGAATCACGAGGTATGTTTGAGAAATATTTGCACCTAGTTGAAGTCAATGTTCATCATCCGCTAAACGCATGCACAGGCAAATTTCTTGCTTTTTCTTTTGTAATCTTGAACGACTCAATATAGACTACCGTTTCCCCGTAGCGATCTCTGTTGTGATATTATATTATGATACCGCATACAAAAACTGTTACCGACAGACAGCAGAAAAGTAACCAACAATCCAGCCTTTTGTGAAAAAGTAAAAAAAAACAACTTTTCATTCACTTTTTCACCTTTCCCTGCAATTCTACTTCTATCTGCATTTGGACGTTATATGAAATGCTAATTGGATTTAAGAAAAAAAAAAAATCTTTAAATTGCATTTGTTATTCATAAGTATAAAATTTTTAAATATGTGCATTATATAGTATGTATTGCTTGTCTCTTTCGCCCTCTTTTTAAAAAGGTTCAAAGTTGCACGGTAGGTTTTTATTTACTTATTCTGTTGTAATTAAGAAAAAATTATGCTTGCCCTTAAGGCGGTAGAGATGAAAGCATCTGTGCTTCAAGATAACGTATGGGGTTAAGATTTTTAGATACTGCTATAAAAAAAGACTACAAAAAAAAAAAAAACAAAATTATATTAAATTGTCACTCGTCTGACAACATTCGTATAAATGGTCTTTTCACAAACCTTCAAACATAAGCTATTTTACAAGCCAAGCTCTAATACTTAAGTGTAATCGGAGGTCTTTATTTCTAAAATTTCCTTCCCTATCTTCAGCATGTAAAAATGTAATGGTCTTTATTTTGGAATTCATAATGATATATATAATTAAGCAAATATATATTATTCTTAAGTTCTATATGTAAATAATTCATGTAATTTACTCTTTTTACAATAAAACCAACTTTACACTTTGAACTACAAAGCAAGTCCAAAGGGAATGATCCGTATATAAGTAGCGGAAACTACAAGTTTCTAGAAGAAGTACAAACCTTGATTGCTAGCATTCTGCCCTGGAGATATTGCATCGCTTCAACTTCTAATGTCATTTGGGATATTAAAATTCGCTTGAGCGGTTAATTTTCTATTGACTTAATGCTGATACCTGGGCATCCGCAAAGATCTATAAATCGCTTTTATAACGCGTTCAACTTTTTTCTCGTTAAGCTCTGCTTTACCTGGCTGACATTTGATTGTCAAAGAGCCTCCGATTTGAATGCTAACGTTCTCTCATTACTAAGTAGATCAATAAATAACGTTGAATATTTACGCTTGATAGATTGCGTTAATGCCTGATAATAGCAAAGAAATAGGAAAAAAATCTTTAGATACAAACGTTTGTCAGCTAACGGTTTTAACGCTAATAAATGATAATTTGTTTTTCTTTCGATTATTCTCGTCATTGCCTTTGCAACAAGTATTGTCCTATAAACTTTTGCATCGGCCTGTTATAATGTCTTTGCAGTCGACGTGAGTGTGCATTTTTCTTAATGCACATGTAACGGCGATGCGTGTATTTTGCTAATTTATTTAATTGCTATAGTTAACTGTTGTTCTTTCGCTTTATATGGAATGTGTGTTCAACCCAAATAATGTGCACATTATGTGATGCCGTAGTCGCCAAAGACAGTCAGCTAACTGAACTGAACTAAACTGACCTGAACCACTACCCATTTCCAGTACAATACTACTAACAAACCGAATCCAATTATCACTTGCTTGCTTTGTTGCTGTCATTGATAAGCATCACGTAACAGCAAATTTTTTTTGCAGTACATGTTGCTTTTGTGATTTTCTTAATGATTACTTAACTATTAAAATGTGTGCATTTGGTCTTTGCTAGGGTTCTTCTTGCTAGTGTGTGTGAAACGCAAAAACACGTGTGATTGTTTAGCTTAAGCCTCTCTAGACTATAGGTTGAATTCATGTGTAAATTTATTGCATTTTATAACATTTTTGTCTTTGCTTAAGCGCGCATGTAATCGGCTGTAGATAGTTGCTGTAGATGAAAATCCAGCCATTATTGTCCTGTGTGTGCCCATGCGTAAATCGTATACTTAACACATTCTGTCATAATATTTGCTTCAGTACAGTGAATGATTTTGATTTTGATTTATATTATTTCCTTAACATAGCCAAAGCCAATTTAATCCATAAATGACATATGATTTTTAAAGTCAGTTATGTGTTTCAATATTTTAATAATATTTTATGGATTTAAAAAATTTGCTCTTCTTTGCTTTGTTTTTTTTTTTTTTTAATTTAAAAATTTGTTATTAAGCAATTTTTCAATTCATCTCTCATAAGCTGCGCTATTCATCATAATAGCATTGTTTGTAACGCTTACCTTGGATATTCTTCTTCCTTATAAAATACGCCTAAACAGACAGACACAAACGTACATAAACGTGCACGTAAACCTTTTGTATAAGCTCCTTTCAGTTGCAAAGAAAGCTCTCATTGCACCTTTTCTTGCTTTGAAATAGTGACGATGTGTGCAAAAGTTATATTAAACCTTAATACTCGGAGAAGGGCACCCTTGAGAATTGGCAGATGTTTTTCACTCATCATAGTTCTTATGTACATTCATATACATATGCAAGCAAATCAACAGCAGCAATTTGAATTATTAACGTTATCACACTTGATTTACATACGTATCCATGAAATGAAATATTGAAATAAAAATTTTGTATTTCTTCCCATAAATTTATCGAAATTAATTTTTTCTCTTCATTAAAAACTAAAAGTAAGCAAGAAAGTCATTCCTTGCCTTCATAGTAAACAACATTTCTTCTAATACAGTTTTTGATACATTTTCGTGCAATTGCACCTATTTTCATATAAAGGTATATTTTTCCTAAAAGCCCTCCTATTGGAAGATGTCTACAACGTCAACTGACATGGTCCAAATTTAACAAACTTGACTTGCTTGTTAAAGATTTTATTCTTCTTCACCTGTTTGCGCCATAAAAGACTACAATTTTTACTTTATCGCCATATAAGGGCGTACTTTTCATAAAAATCGTTATACATAGTGATGTCTAAAAAATAGACCTATGTTCTCCAAACTTCCTACGTGTTTATTCTGTCAAATTGCTATTCTAGGTCGGTCTTCATCATAAAATGTTAAAAATTACATCTTCTTCCGAAGTACTTTTTTAGAAAATGGGGTCCCAAAAATGCATTCGTATGGTTTAAATTTGGTCCAATTGGTTTTTATCTTTGATTACTAGCATAGACAAATTTTCACCATGCGATAACAATAATTATGTCTTTTTCGCATAAAAGGGTTCACTTTTCATGAGAATCCTTATAGTCGGTTTTGTCCAAAAGACGGGCGCATATAGTCCAAAATCGATAAGATTCATTCCAAAACTAGCCTTTTTTTACCATATAGAGATTTAGTTTTCGTAAGGGCATTTATATGAGGGTGCGCTGTTCAAAAATTGCCGCAACCGATCCAAATTTTCCACGTCAGTATGTAACACCGATACACTATTACTCAGCGATTTCTCTCAGCAATTTATTTTCATATAATGACTTTTCAAAATTACATGTTATCTGGGGTAGTGATCGTAAAAATAGTGCGATCCCATCCGTTCTCAAGAGCGTTCGTTAGTATACCAAGTTTCATTTTAACCCTTAACGAACGAATGCCGCCATAAAGACGGCATGTCGTGATATTTTTGGAAATCTGCTAGGTTCGCATAATGTTAATTATGCATGCAACAATTAAGGGCAATTACATCGTTTTGTATACGGTCAAGAACGTTTGTTATCGTCATGTTCCGAGCACTGTCTGATAGAAGAAAGAGAGACGGAGTCGTTTATTACAACTCCCAGCATTTTTCTGAGATTTTCACTTCAGTATCCTTTTGTATGGACATATCTGTTCATACAAAACTACCTACTATCACTGTAACTTTCCGTAAAACTCAATTAATTATGCACCTTTTCTCGTTCTGGAAATAAAGCGCATAATTCTTTAAAAGTCCGTCTGGACCTGCCGGCCATTGCTTCAGAAAATGCGCTAGTTCGCTAAGCGGGACTACCCCTTACTGTTACTACACGTTCGTCGTCTCTTGCCTTAAAACAATCTCGCTCACATGCAGGTTCAAGTCCTTAATTAAATTACGCCCACAATCGGTGAACTCGAGTTGTACTACAAATTTTCGCATAGATTCCCAATATACTGTTCACTATTTACATATCGCAATTGTCTTGATGTGAGGCCAAGTGAAGTTCCGTTTACCGGAACGATTGTAACTTGCAACAGCGAATGCATTTTATGTAACAACGAGAATTGCAGAAAATTGTTGCTTAAAACTAGAAACATTTCTTGAAAATGTTAACTTTGAAAATTGTTTTTGAAACGTTAAAAGGAAACTGCACAACATAACCTCAAAATTTCATAACATAATCCCAAAATAAGCAAAGGAGAAGGAAACATAGCTAAGCAAAAGCATATTTATATGGCACAGTTATTTCGAAGTATAACACACACAACAGCAGCTATTAGGATGTTGCTATTCAGGAATTTTGTACCATAATCTTTATGTATTAAATATATATATATATATATATATATTATATTCTTTTATATATTATATTCTTTTGTATAGAGCACGCAAGAAACTGATATTAAAAAGTAAAAGCTTTTCTTCTTGTGCTTTTTCGATTACTTTGGAATAAAAAAAGTCTTGTCCTTACCTTTTAAAAATCGAATGAAACCAGAAGTAGTGAAACAACGCTTCTCACATAATTTGTGATGTTTTTGAACAGAATGCGAAATTTAATCAAAAAATTAACATTTTTATAGCTACCGTCCGAGCACGAAGGTAATCTAACTAATTTCAACTTTCCACTAGCACCTGCTCCAAGGTTATAGTGAAGAGCTTACAAAAAACTTATGCTGGGACTTTGAATCGACACGTTCAAGGCCGTGTCTCATAGTCGAAATCGTTAGTATGTTTTATGTCAAACCACTTTAATTTAATCATAGTAATGCATGCGTATGCAATATTTACCTTAAACTCTTTTCTGGTTGCTCTTTATGTTTGCTTTTATATCACTTAATTCAAGTCGCGCTTCATTTCACTCAAATCGCGGTAATGGCTTAAATGTTTTGAATTTTTATTAAAATGTATATATATTTGAATTAATTTGTGTTTATAAAAAATTGTTATCGCGCGTTTTAAACCACGATAATCGTAAATATGCTTAATACCATTTCAAATACCTGCACACTTTGCTATGTTATAAAAGATCAGTCGTCAGTCGTCAGTCCGGGCTCTATCAGGACCTTTGACTGAAAGATTTCCAATTTTCGACATATAAAGCAAATCAGTCCACTACCCATTATCAGTCAAATACTAGAAGATAAACATTTTCATTAAACATCAATCCCTCATTTAGAACTTATTTTAACTTGAAAGAAGACCACTTTTCCCTTAAGGGTAGGTCTGCAATTTGTCCAAACAGAAAGGCATTAATCAAAATTCTATTGATTTAGCATCGCTTGCTTACGAATGCCAAATAGCTCGCTTTAATTAGATGTTAATCAGCCAGAGTATATATATATATTTCGGCAATAAGGTGTCTTCTTTAGTGTAAGACTGCTTTACATGCATTCAGAATCTAATTCGATTTCGATACTGATTGATGAGATGCTCTGACGTTCACAAATTCACTGCGAACGTTGACAATTTTTAAGCCAAAGCTTTAAAGCGAATACTGAACAAAATACTGAACGTAGTGTCTTCAAATTTTAAATTTAGACCTTATAAGACCTGCAACCTTCGACCATAATCTCTTTTTTTCCAGCATAAGCGTTATTTGGATTTAGTTAGATTACGTTAGATTTAGTATTTGGAAAGTTACCCTCGTATAGAAAAATTCTACATCAGAGAAAGTTAAAACTTCATAATTTTGCATCCGACAGTGCATTTGTAAATCGGAAAAATGAGAGCCCCATTTTCTCTCCACTTTGATGAGTGTGCAATAATGGAAGAATTATGAATTATGAAGGGAGGGCATTTCGAGTGCTTTCATCATTAAAAAAATGTATTCACGTTTTTTGCGAGCCATCGTATTGACTTTCTTTGCTTCAATTTGGCGAAGTGTCGGTGCGTTCGTGGATTGAGAAAATATTCTGCAATTTAGAGATCTTTTAATTATTGCACAAATATTCTAAAGTTAAAATAGATTCGCAATAGTGTTACTCTTGATCTCCAACTGTAACTACCCGACGCAAGTTTTACCTTTCCCTCTCACTGTCTGCAAGTTATATTCTGACGCTGACTAACATATCTCCAATTTATAGCGTTTTTCAATCTCTAATGGCATAATCTTTTCCGTGCGATGTAGTGGATGTGAAACCAAAATTTTATGCAAATACTTCAAGGTTTTTCTCTTAACAACGATTTAATTTTTTCAGTTTTACTTTTAAGTACCTAATAGTGCTTAAAACTTAGTAAGAAAAGTTTTCATTGTTACCAAAGAAAGACAATTTATTTATATAATAAAATCGCTGAATATTTGTTATGAAGACATTTATTAAGAGACAATAATTGAAATAACGTTAATCATTATGTGTTAGTAATTTGGGTTATGGGCCAAAAATCAAAGAAAGCAATTTTTTATACGTTGGCACCTTTTTCCATTTTTTTTTTTTCTTTTTGTTGAGTAATCGTTAACCGCAATTGCAAATAAATGTTTTATTTTTTCTTCAACTTTCTATAATAAGCGGTTATTTTTCTTCTTATTTATAAATATACATTAAATGTCATTAAAACTTTCATTCATCCATTCGCGATCTTTTTATAGCATAGTTATGTGCAAGTGAACCATTGAATGGCAGTTAATTATTGTAATGTACTTTCGTTGTTGTCATGTTATGTCACATCCATGTTAATGCTGTCCACGTCGTTTGTCTAACTGCTTGCATAGCTGTCATGAGTTGACTTGAGTGTTTTGAAGTATGCGCTGTCAAGATATTTTACGCTCATCACCAAAACAATATATTATTTTTGACATCTCGCGTCTCTCCATAGTAAAAATATGCTTCAGATAATCCATGACCTCATAGGTCTACGATGCTCAAACCGAAATAAACAGATATACTCGCTTTACATTTCCAACATTCAAAATTACGTATTAGAAGCTCGATAAAGCAGCCGTCGCCAATATTTTACACATTACCAACCCATTAAAAAACAATTTTCTAAAAGTGCATTGGACTTTTCTCTTAAACGCGAAATGAAATTTCGTTCACTGTATTTGGTTTATTTGACTCATAACTCATCCATCCAAACAGTTCGAAAATATGCCACAAACAAAAAAGTGAAGTGAAATGTGAAAAATAATGTATTATATAATTTCCATGAATTCGAACCTTAATGCATGCAATTTTGGAAATAGAAGAAATTAATAACACTTTAATGTTTCTATTTAACTACGCGTAAAGGCAATACTCCTTTGGAAAGCGGTCTTCTTGTCCATAAATTACTGAACAAATTACTGAAATCTTGCCATAGTTTTAACATACCAATTGTCACCCGTCTGAGTAGCCGAGTAGACAAGAGTCTCGACTAGCAATTCAGTGGTCGCGGGTTCAAATCTCAACTGCGGTAGAGTTTTTAATAATAATAATAATAATATTAATAAAAATAAAAGCCGAAAGCCTTAGGGATGCTAGTGCTTTAAGACTTTAGTCTTAGAATTTATCCTCTGGCTAAATTTATATAATAACAAGAAGAATATCATACAACTTCACTTTTCGATTTTTTATTAAAAACAAGTAAGCCACCGATAAGTTATTCTCGTTCCCGACGGAGCAAAGGAACCAAAACTTGAACAACATTTCATCGCATCAAAAGATGAATATTTACGCGCTCACATGAAAATTCGGATCTTGTATTGTTTGGAAAATAGAAAAGCTAGCGCCATTAAGTTCATTTTAATCCATAAAAAAACGGTCCAAATGACATGAAATGTTAACAGGCGTCGTTTGAAACTTCAAACTTTCAAAAAATATCAGTTTCGTCGTAAACTATTGAACGATGTATTCAAATAAGTTATGATATGTTCGCCTCCAGTGACACCACTCCAAACGATGCTATTTTAAATTCAAGCTAAAATCGATTTCGGAATTCAACTAACGTTTGGGAGTTCAAAGAAAAATGTTTAATAAAATTGGATCGGGTCTATTTACAGCAAATGATTTTCAATGGAAAATGTGCGAACTTTTTAAAAGCTTCGGCCTTGCATTCTCGATTTTTGTATCACGTGTAAGGTTCGGTGTGCAACTCATTACTTTTTCGAAACAGCTTCTCAAACCTCCTGTCACTTACACAGTCGCATACATTTTAAGGCAGCTATGATACCTTACATGATGAGCAGTGGCAGTGATACTTTAGGATACGTGAATAGTCTATAATACGTTATTACTATGGCTTTTTTTATATTTTATTTAAACAAAGAAATTCGACTAAAATAAATGAACAGCCGACGAATTCAATTGACTCTTAAAAGTAAATCGTATGCTAATTATTTACAATAACTATTACAATAAAAAGAATAAAATAAACAAGAGAGAAAAAAAAAACAAGTCGATAATCATAGATAACTTCAGTTAATTTGCGAATCATAGTAATATGTTAAGATTACAAGTTAATTTAAGTATGACGTACGCAAATTGCTCTCAAATATTTATTTATTTACATACAATGAAACTCAACTAAAATAAATTAACAGACGAATTCATTTCAATCTTAGAAGTAAATCTTATACGAATTAATATTAAAAACTAGCATAAAGTATATAAGGAAAAGTAAAGAGAAAAAGAAAAAAATAATACTCACTAAATACTAATTCATGAATAAATAAATAAGAAACAAAAAAAAAAAAAAAAAAAAAGCATGTACTCAACCAGGACAGAAGCACACCCACAACCAGTACAGAACAAAATTGCAAGCCATCGCAAACATGCAAATGCTTGGCGACCGACACAGTAAACGACACCAATTAATTTTCGAATCATAATGAGATCTTAAGATTAAAAGTTAGTTTAAACCGCTCGTATTAAACAAAGTTGTCTTGATAGACTTGAAAAAATCCGATATTGGGATTACGTGATAGACATCGTGTAGATTTCTGCAAACAACTCTGAACGGGTTAAACAACTCACACAGCTCACATTGTTCAAACCTTTCCTGACACTCCATGAATTCCGCATTCGGCCCATGATTACTTTAAGCCTTTTGAGGCGTCAATCGCAGCATCCGCCGTCTTCCTTGGTGTATCACCGGGCTATGCGCTTACTTGCATCTATTTTCGAACCAACGGAATTGTGTCACTGACTTGTCCTACGGACTGTATACGATTGAAACAAGTGGAAGTGAAACAATTCGTCTCGTATTATGGACTTTTAGAGATTATATTTCCGAACCAAGCGGATGCTGTCTTATGCGTCCAAGGAAGGGCTGGTATTCTAAGGTCGATGAAGTTTTCTTAATTAGGATTTGCTTGTTCAACTGACTATAGTCCTGAGAATCAGATGATTACTCTCAGCACTTTAGCTTTACGCATATGTGCTCGAGCGCGTGCAGCTCTTAGAAAATTTATCTTTGGACGTTTATTTGCAATTCATTCATCGAATTTCAGCTATATTTTTGTTATTCAGTCCAATTTTAGCTATATTTTAGTGGTTCAGTCTTATTTACGTTATTTTATAGAATTTTAAAAATTTTATTATTTGCGCACGACAATCTATGTTTACACTCGACCACAGCGTTGCCAACTTTGATATGGCTTGATATGGACAGTGTGCCAAAATATTTAAGGGTTTTTTTGTCTCCTGTCTCCAATGTGTTATATCTTTAAAGTTCCCCAACCAAGTCACGTATACTTACACATAGTCATAAAAACATCAACGTCATGCACGAAAAGGATGCCATAAGCGAAAGTGAGTGTTCGCGAAGTGATTTCCGAATCACAATTAAGGTCGATCAGATTGACGTCTTCATCGTCCACGGCGAACGCAATTTAATGTTCAAAAAGATCGCTGCTAACCTTAACATAGACCTTTAAACTCCCCGAATATTAGCGTAAACCAAAACGGATTGCAGAAATTGTTTACCAATCACAACTGATTTTAATCACAGTAAGATGTCCACGAAATGTTTTACGTTTTTTAATATGAACGGATTAGGCTTTCAAAGCCAATTATATCATAATTTTAAATATTTAACAGAGCTCTGTTAGGGCCTTTGCAGAATTTTGTTAAGAGATATCGTAGGTGTCTAGTGCTAGTGAAGTTCGAATTTATCTTCGCACTCTCTACTAATAGGAATATTTCTTGTCTTACTTTTCATTACACTTGCTTTGCATGCGCAATTTTTTCAAAATAATAATAAAATTGGAAAAGAAATCGCGATAAATAAAGCAATTCGTCAGAGAGTAAACGCAAAAGTTTTACAGAATTATTCGTTTGTGAGAAAAATAATAATTAATAGGATCACTTTTTTTTATTATTATTACTGTTATTCATAAAATTAATGAAATCATTAAGTAACCAAAAAAAAAAAATATCTTTTAAGTAAATATAGAGCTGTTTTGAATGCTGAATGCTTGAATGTTCCCGTTTGACCCCTGTTTGCATGCCTTGCTCGCGTTTATTATGTGTTCGAGACATAGTTTACGATCTCCTTTTTGTTTATACAAATAGCGGACGTATTTGTAGATAAAAGTTGACGATAATCATTATTATTACGTTTGCAACTAAAATACTAAGCAGAAAATGAGAATAGCGTGTCATTGGTAGGCAAGTGTAAACCATCAACACACCTTAATATCATGGACACAGCAGCTGGCAACAACCCTGATAATAAGAGAAAAAAAGAAAGAAGCTTCAACATCTATCCATCCATCCATCCATCCATCCAACTCTACTTAGTTATGTCGTCTCATAAACTAAACGAATACCAAGAATAATAGCAAGCGAAACGAATACGAAACCCAAGATAATATAAACAAATTGGCCTTATGCCAATCAAAATCATCGTAATTATTATTAGCGTCATCATGAGTTTTGTTTAAGTATAATATCTGCTACTTTTCTCTAATAGTTGGACATTGGTTATCACAATCGTTTATGATGTTTGTTAAGTTCGTATACCATTGTCTATTTATCGTTCTACATGAGGCATATTCATCGATTTCTATATGCTTACAGTATACCGACTTCATCCATTCTATATAAAATAAAAACCAGTCGGGTGCTTGAGAAAAAATGAGTTTTATGGATCGGGAAAATGGCGAAAAGCGTGAAACTTTCCCCTCTGCGATCTTCTTACCCAGGATGTGTAACTTATTACTTAACTCGGTCGAAACGCAGAGCGAGCGACTACAGAGACCCGATCTAATCTCATTCGTGATTAAAATTTACTAAATATTCACATCGGTTTTAGGTGCCTTTAGGTAACTTGGAAAGTTTCCATTACTTATCAGAAGAGCAAAATTTTTTCCTTTTACATGATAGGTAAGAATAATGATTGGATCATATTGGACCCAATATTTTTTAGACTAAGCTCTATCGATATTCATATAAATCGGAAATTCGATATTGAAAGGATTGCAAAGGTTGTAATTGTCGCTTGACAAGCACTTAATACATGAAATATTCACCTAATACTTCTTTTAAACAATATTCTCTTGATTCGTCGCCTACGCTTTTTTATTTACAAAAAAAAGAAAGTATTTTACAGTAAAACTCTTCTTCCTCCTTTTTCTTTTAGTTCGGTAGCCTTGGCAGCCCCAATGTGTACAAATCTGTTCTATGATTTCACATTTCTAGGCAGGGTACATAACTTTCGTTATTTTGTTTGTAAAGCGGTTTGAAGAACAGCAAAATTTCTAACTTATTATTTAACTATCTGTTACCCTAATCATGCGTATATATATATATATAGACATTCTTAGCTCGTTTGCTAAATTAAATTAAATTTGCAAATTAACATGATAGGTCCGGGCCATAAGCCCGCCTACAATAAATGCAAAAATATAAATTTCCCAATAAAAAACTAAAAAAATTGTGAAAAATATTTTCCTAAGAATTGCTAAAAACCCCGCATTAAAAAGTAGTAAAAACCGAACCTACCGATGTACTCAAAATTAATCGAAGGATTGCACGATTTTATATGCATTTGAGATAACGATGATGAGCGACCATCGCGGCCTCGTCTTTCGCTTTCTTGCTTTTATTTCATCCATTTTTTTTTCTAGATTGTATTCATTTCCCAAGCGCATACAATTTTGTTTGTCTATGCACCAATTTTTCTTCCTTTTTTTTTAATGTGTCTTCTAATAATAATTTTTACTTTGCTATGTTATTTCGTGGCCATGTACTTGCTGAATATAAATAACAACATAGCTATTGAAAATGGAAATACGGTAATTTTCTCCTTTTCTCTATAAAAGAGATAAAATTGGTTTCATTTTCTTTTTTCTTCGTTTTTCTTTTTATGAAAGTAAAATTTATTGCACAGCACTAAACTACTGAATATTTTGCAATGATTTGTTTGAATAGCAGCATACTTTGCCAATAATGAAATGAGTAAATAAATAAAGCAAAGATTTCTTGCTTACTAAGCGAAATGTGAAATTTGAAAATCGGTAAGGAGAAGATTTTGTAAAATGTTTATGTTTTCTTAGAAACGACGACTTTAAAACCAAACAGATCATGAGTGATGAAAAGAATCAGTTGATTGCTCATAAAAATGAACTCAATCTACACGAGAGTTCACTTAAAATCTAGTGTTCATTGTGAAAAGCCCTATAGTCTATAGCGTCTATAGTATATAGTATAGACCCACAAATCGAATTCAAATTTTTTATTACAATAGATTCTCTTTGGTGAAGACATAACAATTATCGATTGGACATACACTCGCTAAGCTCCGTATACCACTTTCTCAATCTCTTTCTCTTTGCTCTCTTCTTTTTGACCGTCATCGTGTTAGACGAATTGGTGACATCCCCTGAGTGATTAGTCATATCGAAAATATGCTCGTATAACGCGAAAAAGAGAGTAAATTTCACTGTCGCTATATGATTGATTGGTTGGTTGGTTTATGCATAGGTTATGTCGGATATCTTTGGATGTCGTTGAATATGACCAGCATATGTTGTGATTAGCCGTTTAAAGCGAGGAACAACAAGCTTTTTACATAAGGTCTTGCAACTTACTTCCAAAACACACTCTTGCTGACGGCATTAGCCTTCGTATGCTGCGCATATCTTTTAATACAAATGTGCATTGCATTTTTAACTTCCGAAGAAAACTATGGTAATTCTCCGAATAAGAATGAATGAAAAAACGTTTTCGTTTTCTCTTAGGTCATAACACCTAACACGTTTTCGGTGCATAATCGCAATTAACAATTTTGAAGTATATCGGATCGAATTGCGAACATTTTTCTATTTAAAATTTTCTTTATTTCTCATCTATTAAGTTCATGCATAAGTTCACGATATTCGATTAAAACAATTCTTTTAGTTTTCAAAATGCATTAAAGTGAATACAGTGTAAGTAGCAAGTAGTAGCCATCGAAAGATTCTCTCAATCTCGAACCCACCATCGAAGGGTGGGGCAATCGTGTTCGCAACACTCAACAGGAAGCTTCAGAAACCCTATAAAACATGCATATATATCCTTTATCAGCGCCAAATTCTGAATCGATCTAATGTCCGTCCTTTCTGCAGGTATGTTATCTATTGCCACTCTTCGACTTCAAATTTGACAGAAATATTGAAAATTCTTGTATGTGGGTTAGTGCAGGATAATTCGGTTGATGATAACGGAATAAGTAAAGATGGAATTTTCTGAATTTATTTCATGGAGGACTCTCTCTCTCTCTCATTAATCAAGTTCAAAAATGCGCGAATTGGTAGGTGAATAAATTTTAATTTCTTTTGTTTACCTTTTTGATTTTTTCTACTCACTCTACTCACTCATAAGGTAAACAAGCCAAAGTCTTGAAAATTATTCTGCACATTCTACACATGAATATACGTTGTCTTTAGTTAGAAAAAATTGAACAAACCCGTGTTTATTATAAAATACCTTTTTATTTATTTTTCGTTCGTTATTATTAAGTTACAGTGGAAAAAGCATTTGCACATTGTATCGATTTTTGATCCTCAAAATGCAAATAGGCCATCAAAGTATGATAAAATTAATCAAGTTAATGAAAAACCAGTGTTGGAAATTCTTTCTTTTTAATAAGCGACGATTCATATCATTCGTTGGTCTTTTCACTTTGTAAGGAGGATTGTATGTGCGGTAAAACATGTAACATTCCCGGCTTTAGGAAACTGTTTCTTTTCCTTCTTGTTATGTCGACTATAATTAGTTGTACAGTCGGAGATTAATTTTTACCTGCTTGTTATCAACTACTAAAGCTTAAACTTCCATTAATTTCTCGTTCGTGTTCGTGAAGTTCCTAAGAAATTAAATCTTTTACGAAATGTACTAACTCGACATAAAGTTCCATGTGAAATTCTAGATCCAACGATTTCCTCTTTTGCTTACTATAAATTAATGATGAGGAATGGTCTGCTTGGATGGTTAATATACGCCTTTGTTTCCTTTCGGTGATGTGACAACCATTTAGCATTTTAAAATGATCTGATTCTATCGAACCCTTAAGTACATTTTGGGATAAGTTGTAAATAAGAGAAAAAAATATTTGTAAGTGGTGGAGAAAGTGGTTCGATCGGAACCATTTTCAAGAGCTTTCGTCCCCGAACCAAGACTGCTGGCTAGTGAAGCAAATTTCATTAAAATATCTCAAAAATTGCATGAGAAGAAAAGACAAGGAACGGACAGATGGACAGACAAGGTTATAAAATTCTACATCGATCGGTGCATGAAAAGGGTCGTTGTGGGCTGCACACATTCGCACAATCTTAATATACCTTTGTATCACAAGTGGCGTAAGGTGTAAAAATCATTACGATTTATAGAACAGTTTCCTTGTAAAAGTTTCCAACTACCTTAGCAATGCGGAAGCGCTGTAAAACATTATAATTTAACATTTTTTATGAGCTCTCAAATATGTTAGTAACATACGATTGTTTTTTTTTTTTTTTTTTTTTTTTTTTTTTTTTTTTTTTTTTTTTTTTTTTTTTTTTTTTTTTTTTTTTTTTTTTTTTGGAGATAATGTCCCAATATATATTTTAGTTTCTTAGGATCCCAAAGGTAAAGAAAGCCTTTTCACCTAATCGTAGAAAAATACATTTTAGCAAATTAATTAAATTTTTCTGTGGTGCATTGAAAGCGAAACGAAACAAGCGACATATGTTTCGCTGAATTCACAAATAATTCCGAAGCCCAACAAAACCGCAAACATTGTTTTGATAATCACATCCAATTTTCATAACCTTAAACATGGTTCCCCTAAAAATACTTCATGATGCATGAATTATTTTTCAATCTCGAAGTAGCTGAGTTTCATTCCAGTCGGTCTATAAACATTTGTTGCCGCAGTGTGCTATTTTTGCTTGCCATGTCTGTCAAAAAACAAAAACGCACGTTTTAAAAGTTTACTTATTAAGACACGAACGGATTGTATAATTTTATAGTCGTATTCATAAGTGATGTCGAAAACTTCATCCGAAACTTTTAATTTTTTGGCAGAAGCGCTCACAGCTTTCGGATTGCTCTCAACCTCATATTCATTCAACGTCGTCTCGATAACTACACGCTACTGCACTAACTTACTTTTGTTTGAAAAAGCTTTCAAATGAACATAAAGGCTTTGTAACGACAGAGAAGTTACGATTGAATAGGTCAAAGACATTGGACTACACCCGTTTTCAGCAGGAAGGTATCTCACAAGAGTGCACGAAATTTGTCGATTTTTTCTATATATTTTAAGTAATTCAAAGGCAATAAAAAAGACATTTTTGGCAAATCTACAGAGGCTATCGTCTTAAGTCATAAGTGCCACTAATACCTAACATCATTTAGGTGCTGACATGCACTCAAATTAGATTTGAGAATGTGTGCCCCAGTCATAAAAGAAAATAATCTTTATGCTTACTATAGCTGTTTCGATTTTCCGAAGGCATACTTATAAGAAAATGTCGTTGTCAGTTTTATTATAAAACAGACTTGCAATGTCTCTGGGATATTGCTTAGAATGCGGCTATGAATGGTTACGTACTTAGATAACCCATGCAGAAAAAATAAACATGTTTTTGTACTCTAGCAAAGCGAAAGGTTTTCATCTATTCCTCACAATAACTCTTAGCGCCATACAGATGATGGTGATTATAAAGGTATTGTTTAAACACGCAAATGATCCTTCCTGATTATTATGATTATTACCTCCGTTACCGCCACAATAAAAGTTCGCAAAGTTCAAAATATACTTATTGTTACATTGCATATGAAAATTCGCAACAAAAAAGACACAACAACGAATCGGATAGCATTTTTTTACCTTAATTTTCTCTTTTTTTTTGGTAAGAAATGCGTAAACTAGTATCGTATACTAGAGGTTGCGAATACATGAATATATGAAAGGTTCATTTATTTTAATTCGCAGAGTTTTCAATTATCATATAATATACACAAATATATAAAAATGTAATAAATACAGTTGTTTACGGTTTTTATTGTATAAGTTAAGGGAGATGAAAGTTGATCTGATGAAAGAAATGTAGTGAATGTTATTGTAAAACTATGAATATGATTGCGTATGTAAATGTTATTTGATATTTTCTATTTCCTCGAACATGATCGAAACATGAAAGGTATTCCGTTATATTAAATGGAGAAAAAAACTTATTCGCATTAATAGTGTCTTTCAAATGAACTCGTACGCTTGAAGTCTTACTTGCTTCCAGAGGTTGCCCCTTCCATATATAGTTTTTTTATGACATCATTTTCCATCATTTTCCCAGACACATTAAGTTTTACGATGTGCCATAGAAC
The DNA here is from genome assembly GCA_000688715.1 of Glossina pallidipes. Classification (NCBI taxonomy): domain Eukaryota; kingdom Metazoa; phylum Arthropoda; class Insecta; order Diptera; family Glossinidae; genus Glossina; species Glossina pallidipes. Next base: position 335,469 of record KK499878.1, on the reverse strand, counting down.
TTACTGCCGTTCATGTTAAATATGCTCAGGTCACTTCATACATACAACCGGGCGTTAAATTAATCGTAAAACGATACACTTGTCTCAGCTTAGCTTGTTGCGCTGTGGCAAAAGAAAAAATATTTCAATTTTTTATTTCCGAAGACAAGCGTTTCTCATAAATAAAAAGAAAAGAGAGGAGTAATAGAAGCAAGACCCTTGTATTTATATTTAAAAAAAAAAACTCCGAATAATTTTGAGATGTGGACGAGGGTGGGGGGGTGGGGGGGTGGTGGGCATTGGATTTAATATGTTGAAAAAATTGAGTAAATTTTAAAAAGGAAATGCTTGGCAACAGTTAGAGGCTTATTAGAGCGGCTGGTTGGCTGATATTGAAATTGAAGTTAAGTCTGCTTAAATGGTGATCAATGGCCAATTTTAAGGCATGTCTGCTATGCAAATGCTAAACAGCAATGAAAATGCATTTAATGAAATTTCTCTCTCGCTTTTTAACTTAGCAAAATGTTTCCGCTTTATCTTGTTAGTAAATTATGAAATATGTATAGAGAACTGTTCAAACAAACTCGTATATAGCACTGGGAGCTTGGCAAATAAAAATTGTTACAAATTTTAACTTTTAGTTAGCGAACGACGCTTCATGTATTAAAATGAATTTGAGTCACGTGATAATGAAGAAATATTTGCAAGAGTGACATGTGCTGAAATTTCCACACGGCACAACGTGCAGGCTCAATATTTACTTTATCGACCACATTTCCCGTTGGTATGAATACATTAATGGCAATGGTCCACAAACTATATGCTTCAGTAAAGAATAGTAATATAAATTTAATAACTTTAAACCAAAAAAAATTCATATATTTGACATAAGTATTTTAACGACCCATAAGAATCTTTGTACTGTTGCGATTCCATTTGCTTAGTTTGCTTTGCAAGAAAAGTCAATAATGTGAATATAATGAAGTCTTGAATTAGAAAAGACAAAACGTAAATACGAATAATGATTTAATTAAATGAAATAAATTGTGATGCAAGAATGTATATATATAGAACACACACACATATATATATATATATATATATATATATATATATACATATATATATAATCTAATATACAATAGTCTAATGAACCTTTTTTATACAAAGAAAAGCTTACGTTTCACTTTTTTCCCGTTGTTGTTGTCTGCGTTATTGTATATATTGCATTGCTATCAGCTAAACGAGGACAGTAATGTCATGGTGTAATGAGTTCAAATTCTTCTATTCATATCATTAGGCTGCTTGTTATTGGGAAAATGTTCGGGGGGGGGGGGGGATATGAAACCTTTCTTCGCCTTGTGGCCAATAATCTACGTGTCATACCCACACGCCCACGTCTGTTTCTCCCAAGGCTCGCATCTATCTTTTCTGTCCTCTGATTGAATTAATGCCACAACTTGCAATTTATTGATATGTCAGTCGGCCGATACTTATTAGGATTATACAAAACTTTTACGTCGCCCCTACAAGTATTTATAGCACGCCGTATATCAGCGCCTGTTCTAAATTTAAAACGTTTATTGCAAACGGAACCCTCTTATGTTAAATCAAAAAGCTATTTCACAGCTATTTTCCTAAGCATCCATCAGCTCAAAAAGTTCTCGCTGGTTATGAGAGTGCTAGTAGGACTACCGGTCATATTTGTATTGTCCACTTTTAAATGGCCCGTAACAGATTTCGGATTAGTGCCGATGTTGCTGATGTTTTTATTTATACCTAAGATATAGAGGAACGAGTGTATCATAAATTCACACTTTCACACTTTCACACTTTTAAAACCCAGAAGTATACATCAGGAACCCCAGAAGGTGTGTGAGGGTCTCAGCTTAAGATTCTATATCAACTTCCCAATCTTCGTCTCCCCCTCTACCTACCTTCTCTTGTATGAGCGTTCATAATCACACCTGATACATACATTTACGCGATCTAGGTTTGAAGAGGGGCATGATCTATCTACAAATTCCCTCTTATTGAACAAACAACTGCATTGTACAAACTACAGTAAATATTGATTTCAAGCTTTACAAATATTTCTAATGATATGATTTGAAAGCTTAAAGGAATTATATTTTCGACAAACCAATTCACGCGCTTACAATAAAGACCTTACTTTTCATTTTTTATAGTCATAAACAAACGGGAGATATGTAGTGCTTGCGATATTTTTCAATCCTTTCAATCATTACAAACGAAGGAAAGAAGTTATGTGTACATAAAAATCTTTTGCTAATGAAAATATACTTAAAGGGGACAAAACGCATACCTTCAATTACGATAATGTCACAGTAAATATATATAGACATATATATGCGGACGTAGGGACTATTTACTACAAAAAAAAAAAAGAAGAAGAAAAACCTTTAAAAGCATTTTAGACAACATTTATCTGAATGTGAGTATCTTTTTCCGACATGTACTTAGAGAAATTAGATGGGGAGTTTTTAATGACAGACAATCAACTACTACTATGACAACAGTGCAATCGACCATCCACTCAAGTGACGTTCTATAAAAACGAATTACATATTAACCAGACATTTGCCGATAAAACGGTTCAATGCTACAAATGAGCCCTTGATGACTTTGAAAAAAAACTATGCTTTTTTAGGTCTGCGTTGTGTTCCGTTTTCAAGCATAACGACAATGGTGTTGAAGAACATATCCGGTCTCAAGTATTAAAATATAATATTGAAAAATTTATATATCATTTACAAAATTTAAACATATTCTAGATAATTTTACGTAGACAAGCATTTACATGTGTGCACTCTGCACTATGTTTTTAAATATGTCTTTTTACACGTACTACCGGAAAATGTGGACTTATTAATTCGTTACTGCTTCGCCGTCGCAATCTCATATCGAACAGTTTTTGATGAAAAGCGTCACAGTTATTTTCGACCCTAAGTTCGTTTGTCCGATTTCTGAAAACTGAAACAGAAAATTCAATCTTAACTCATAAACGCACTTGAATTAATTTTTCAAATTCACTTTGAAAGTGAACATTAAATATCCATTGAAATAATAAAAATTTTTTCAAAAATGTGGACTTGGTGTAATGCGATCGATTAACAGAAGACGAGAATTAAACAAGATACTCGCCACAATATTTAAGTATATAGTGGTAACTATAAAAATCCATACATGAAAGTTTTCCTTATATCTTATAACTTAATTCTATAACTTAATCTAAAAGGAATGTAAGAAAGAAAAGTAATGCTAATGTTTGTTGCTTTAGATGAAGCTAACAATAATCGCGATTTCATTAGCAGAAGGCAGGTAGATTAGCGGACATGGTTGACACTCTCCCATTTGTGCGTCACAGGGCCGCTAATTCGTATTTGTAGGCCCTATAACAGATAATGAAAAGATTTTTTTTTTTATTTGTGCCAAGTGAAGCGCCGTGATCGGAAGCATATCAAGTGTAAGCTCAAGTTCAATACATCAACGAAGAATTTCCGGGACGGGATAAGAAAAACACCGCAAAGTTCGATTTTATTCATCAACATAATCTCCTTCAAGTGTGACACGATCAATGTAAGGCTTCTCGAACATTTCAATGCCTTCTTGTACATCACTTTGTCATGAGCTTCAAAATACAGTTCACGAGATTAATTTTCAAAATTTTTTCGTACTTTTCTGGTATGATCCCCTGCTTTGGGCATCCCACTACGTTTCAAGCCAAAGCTGCATTTGAATGACATTTTCCTTTCAATTAAAAACAATCCTTTAATCAACATACGAAATTAAGAATGAGGAGGCGTTTCGAAAAATCATATAGAATATTGTTTAGGGACGAGATGTTACATAGTAGGTAAATTTATATTTGATCCTTTTGAAGCGGAAGGCTTCGCTCAATAAGTAAAAACACTACAGTGGGACACGGCTCACCGTTAAAAACCCTAAGCCATTTTGCCTAATACAGTTATTCACATGTAGATATTCGTATAAAGTGAAGTGCTGTATGGGAAGCAGTCAAAAAAGTGGTCCGATCCGAACCGTTTTCAATAGCGTACATCCTCGAGGCAAAATATGTCGATGTACCAAATCTTATTAAAATATTTGAAAAGGGGCGACCAAGAGATTGAACACAAGATGCAAACAGACGCAAACAGATGGAGAGACAAGTTTATATCGATTAATAAGTGAGTCTATCTCAAGTATTTCAGAGTGCTGCATACATCCGCACAAACTTAATATACACTTGCACCACAAGTAAGAAAAAATGCCTTCAGAAATCTATCCTTTAACATGAGATAATTATGTATATTCTTACTTTCTGGTTTAGTCATTGATTTTGTTTTTGTTTTTTGTTTGTTGCTGTTTTTGTAAGCAACAAATACAGGTGACATCATACTTATGTTTATATGCGTTCATGTTTTTCGTATCTATTTATGGCTTAAAGAACGAGTATTTAAACTAAACAAAGCAATTAAACTAAGACTTTATTGGCTTCACAAGCAGAGAAGAGAGTAAAATGTAGGCTGAAACGTGTTCATAAATCAAAATGCGAGGAATTCTAAAAAAACTTCATGATTTCAAATATATATGAAAAAAATGGTTAATAAAAGCAGCTTTTAGTACCTTATTTAATAACCAGCATAAATAGGTTAACAAACTTTTAAGAGAATAAATATGGAAAAAAAAAAAAAAAAACAGCTTTGCCATCATCCGTACTCTAAATAGCTTGCGTGGGGCCCATATTTAACAACAATTTGTGGCAATTGTTAAAACCAAAAATAACCAAACACTTCGTCATCGTTCACACATGGGAACACCGGCATCCATTATTACGCATCCATATAAATAAAGTTTAGATAATGTTTAGCAGCAGCGCGTATATTTTGTTTTCAGTTATTGAGGTTTTTAGTGTCTGTGGTCTGGTGTTTTTCTTTATGATGTGTTAATAACTTTTCTCGATTGCTGCTAACTCTTTTTATGTTTAGGGCTTTTGTTGCCCGTCACGTTGCTATTGTTTATTGTTTAGTTTAAAAATTATTTTTAAATTGTAAACGTATAATATAAACAAATAGTTTATTGAACTTTAAAGTAACACGCAACTCAGACAATAAGCAACGCTTACCTACATACAGTGAGTCTCATCAATATTGCGTTTGTTCACTCTACGAAAAATGAACGCATGTTAAATCTAGTCCATTGACCATTAAACCTTAAAATTTATTGCACTCTTTCGAAGTGGTAAGGAATACGTATTGAAAAAAAAAGAAAAAAGAAAAAAAACACAAAACATTATCTCAGCAGACAAGAAAATTAAATAACTTCAACAACGCAAAAAACATGGCGTGATTAATATTGAGTTTTTTTTTTAATTTACGGAAGGATACGAACATCAAAAAACAGCATATTATTAAAAATTAATATTTGGTAGGGTATCCATATTTTTTTTATGATTTTTCTTGTGTGGGAGAGAGGAATCTTACTCCATTCCTTTTATAGACTGTTTTCTAGGTCTTGGAGGGAAGGGGTTGAGTGTCACGGTTTTTGAGAAAAAATCCCCAATGAACTTAGAAACGCATTTTCTTGCAATTTCTAGTCTTAGCTTCCTATTCTTCCTATTAAATTCTTGTACCAACGGCTTACGGCGAGCATGGCAATGGTCATGTTATCGTTTGGTATGCATTGGGCCAATGGATTCGGAAAATTGGTATCTTTGGATGGCAGTGTAAACTAGGAGGGGTTTTAAAGGATATTGCAGCATTTGAAAGAAAGGATGGACAAACTTGGTATTTTGGAAACATTTAAGTTCTAGCAAGATAACGACGTAAAGCGTAAATTCCGCTTAATTTAAGAATTGTTCTTATATAACTGCCCCATACTGATTCACCCCTTCATCAAATCGCCAGGCATGAACCCCATCAAAAATATGTGGGATGAATTTGACCGCCATGTGCGAAACCACTCAATCCGTCACGTCCACGACCTGAAAAACAGACGAGGAATACAGAAGAGGAATGGAATAAGCTCCCTGTTACCCCCATACTAGAAAAATTATACAAAATACGTTATGAAACGAAAAGGATACCCCACCAACTATTAATTTTTAATAATATCCTTTTTTTTATCTTCGTATCCTTCCTTATATGATAAAACCCAATACTGGAATAACGTTTTTTTTTTTTTTTTTTTTTTAAATACGTATTCCCTGGTAGTATAAAATAAGTTTTCATGTTTGGACAATGGACGAGCTTTAACAAGCGTTTATTTTTTGTCGAGCGAAAAAATGCAATATTAATGAAACTCACTGTATATAGTAGAATAGGAAAATTACGGAAAAGAAAAAAAAGGAAAAACGTATTCTTCTCTTTCACACATTCAGTCATTCAGTCATTCAGTCATTTAGTCATATGGAAATAAAAATTAAGACTGCTGATGATAATGACGAACAATATTTGATCATATATGTGCATAATTGACTAACGTCTCTCCCACTATGATTATTTTAACGATGGCTTGTATGTATGTGATGCTACTTTATCTGCTTACGTTTATGTGATGCTAGTTTGCATGCTAATAAAGTTGCAAGAGTAAAAGTAATAAAGAAAAAAGGATAAAATCCATTTTTATATATGTACATATATATATACACACATACACAAACAGAAACAGAGTGCGCGAATGCCATAATATTTTACGGATTTTCATTAGAAATTCTCGTTGCCTTTACGAGTAAAATGGAGAAAGATTACTTTTGCGTTGATAAAATGCAAACACATACATGTACGTACATATGCTTTTATAAATTCAGACGTTACTACTTATTTTCGATGAATTAGCTTGTCTTTGAGTGTTGTTAAGGTATCAAGTTAGTGCAATATTTATTACCCATGTCTGTACGTACGTCTGTGACGGTAGATGTATGTAGGATAGTGTGTGTGTGACCTGCTCCAATATTAATAAAGAACAACAAATTTTGCTTGTATTTATTTATTTATTTACTTGTTTATTTTTTTTCATTTGTTATTATAACATACACTTCTAGTGGGCGTTATTTTATTATGCGACATTACTACATATCTCGAAAAACAAACATATGCATGCGTGCGCTTATTACATGTTTAGAATTTTGCAACAAGCATTTCTTTCACGCTATTGGCGGTTTAAATCTTTGATGTTTGCTTGGCCCCTGTTGTTAAGACTACCATTGTACTTTATATTTATTGCTGGTCTGTTATTGTCAACTTTTGGAATGTTTGTTAGAAACATTTTTTTTTTTTTCAAAAATTGTACAAAAACAACTTAAAAAAGTCCAAGAGTTAGACTTAGAATTGTAGGTGAGTCAATCCAATAATCGTTTTGCAACGCAATAATAATCATCATCATTGCTTTTTAGAATAATGTCAAATGACAGGATGTTTATATATAAAATACATTGCGAAAGCTAACCTCGACAAACTTGATGGCAAATCTGTCTTTTCAAATCTATTTTTCTTACCTCGAAAATTTTTGTCAGGACATAAAACGCAGACGACCAGATGTAATTATATCGATTAAAAAGAAGAAGACATCCTTACCTGTAAAAGAGGAACACCGGGGCAAACGAATTCATCTTTTTACTATGGAATATCGACAAATCACGTCAAGCGTACTTTCAATTATACCTCAATTTGTTAGCCAAATATTTTATGAAGCATGTATTGTGACATAAGGAGCGCCGTACATGAAATGAATACTAAAATTTACGCTGAAATTTAAGAAAGTACTAATCAATCTGTTTGAAATTCAATGTTATTCTAAATACGAAAGAAAAAAAATTTTTTCTTTAAATATTTTTTCGCTTCTGTCTTTCGTCAAAACGAAAACTTTTGGTAAACTCAGAAAATAATAGGTATCGTGCAGAGAATATATGCTGGTGGAAACGGAAAGATGGATCGAAAGTGATTACAAAACTTTCTTTGGTTTGTTGAAATGTTAATTTCTAAAACGCTATGCTCTAGCCTGCTTACCGCATCTGAATTCAATCCGATTACTAATTCAATTCACTTCGATTCCATTTTAACCATAAGGAAGATCGACCGTAATCTCAATATTAACCAATAAACTTTTTATTTTAGAATTTTTTTTAAAAATATTTATTTAGCTCCGTTTTGTCTTCGCAAACTGCAGTTTTTCGAATATCTTTCAACAAAAAAAAAGTAAAAATTTGGAAGTGCTAGTGCAAGAAATATTGCTCAGTTATTCGTTTTAATTTGAACGAAAAGCGCTTAATTCGAGCAATCAGTAGGTTTGTGCGTTTTTTATTTATCTAATTTTTTTTTTATTTTTACCACCTACCGGAAAGTTTTGTCCCTTCCGTTCACAAAAATTTCAACAAATATACGAGTATTCGTTTGTCGCGTATTTAGCTCTCTCATATTGACTTTCGAAAAGAACTAAAACAAAGGTGATTCATGTTAATATTAAGCGAGAGGCGATCATGTACCCATAGCCCGTTCATTTACGCCTTTGTATTTTGCACGAACTCCAATAAGGGATAACTGCTGTAGAAGCAAATTAACTTTTTTAATCCTTCTGGAAAACGGGCTTGTCCTCACTTTACGTAGTTCTGCAGACATATCCTTCGATCGATTTGGTTCATTTTCAATACTAACTTACGTGCAAAAACTTACAACGTTTCTACCAAATTTGATGTCGATAACTTCAGGCCAGAAGGCATTACGCGGAAGGACAGACGGACATGCTCAAATGCATTCAGAATTTGACGCAGTTCAAGCAGTGGAGCCTCTAAAGCTTCGTTTTGATAAAATGAATACACCCTTCATCCTTCAATGATAAAAAACTAGGAAATCCTCATAGCATATTAAGCAGCAACTATTTTGCTTTCCTCCTATCACAAGTGTAGCTAGGTGACATTGTATTTTTTATACCAACTCCTACGTCGAACTACACTCGACATTATGTTATTTGAAATTTTTGTTGTTTTTAATTTCTTCAAATACTAAATGTGTCGGCAGGAGATTCTAGGATATTACCCTAATTTCATTGATATTTGCACGTAGAGGACCATATTAACTGCCGCAGTGACGAGTAGAGAAGAGTAGCGATTTCGATGTTCGCAAGTTCATATCTCAGGGTGGTTTGACTATACGGAGACTCGTAGACGTACTAAGTGCTCAATTGGTCAAGGCGTCACGCTAATCTATTGGGCGCACATTCATTACACGGGCGGTAACTCTCTACCTTCCCCTCACTTCTTGCTTGAAACGGTCAGCATAACGCTCATATAGGGGCAGTCCTTGAATGATTAGTCATATTTTAAAGCAAAAAAAGATAATAATTTTGCTTCTCCTTATCAGTATTGAAGCGAAGGTTGTCTGTCTTCGAAAAAAAAGTGCGGCCTGTCTTGAAAAAAAAATGTTATGCTTTCTGTGAAGTTTTCAATTATAAAATGGAAAGTCAGTAATCAAGTAAGGAGTAAAGAGTAGCTAAAGAGAAGGCCATCAACTAAATTTTCAGCAAGAACGCAGTTTTTAGTATCGTGTGAGTTTTTATAGAAAAAAGGATTTTTAAATAAATTCTCGAAAATAGAAATGGGAATTGATATCGGCACCAAATCCTTAAACAATCGAAGTCAAATTAAAATTATAAGTAAGTTTGAGCCAAAAAGAGAACCCCTTAATATTGAATTTTTGTGCATTCATTTCTTTACTCATTCATTCACTCATTCATTCATTCGTGTATTCATTTGCTAACAATAATACATAAAACCTATAAACAACACAATTTTTTGCATATCATCCATACATACAATAGAATAAATATATATATATATATATATATATATATATATATATAATGCAATGCAACGATTCACAAAAATATATGAAGTGCATTGAAAAAAAGTAAGAAAGTTGTATGCACACTTCAGAACGAATCATAAGTACTTTATCAATTATGATGAAAGATGTTTTGATGACGAGTGTTTGGAGAGCAAAAACGAGGGAAAATCATAATTAATAATAAAGCATTCTATATATATATAGAATATATTTAGAGAAACATACGCAACCCCCCACTTTTTCCCTTTGAAGCGTCACCTCGGTTCTCTGTACTAAGAAACCGGTCCTAGGCTTAACAGTTAAAGTGTAAGTATAATTATATATATGTAAGTCTCGAAGGCTTGCCTATCTCTTTCTTTACCTAACCTAAAAACGTTCGCAATCCTGCTCATCACTTACGCTACCACCTCGGTCTGGACACCATCTTTGTAATGCGATTATCCAGCAGGGTACAAAGCTTCGTGTAAAGCTATTCATTAATGAACTACAAACTGTTTTTCTCTTCTTATTGGATGAAGTTCATCGATCGAAATGGCATAGCGATCTTTATGGATTTACTCTCTCTAACCTAATACAATTTCATGTCTATTTTCTTTGTGTTACGAAAAGAATGAAAAATTCCATTAACCTTTACTTAGGAAAGTATCGGGTATCAAGGAAAAAAAGAAAAAAGTCCATAGCGAAAGCTGCATTACATGGAAACCTGCTAACATGTCATGGTTAAAAGTGCATAATATCAAGTGCAATCTCATGAATGAATGAATAAATGACATGTAATCTCGGCTATATGTATGTGTATATATATCATTTGTAAAGAAATAATAAATTATGCCATGAATTTTTATTTTTATTTTTTTTTTTTTCGTTGTAATATTGTGTTTGTTTTATTTTTTTGTTATGCTTTTATTATAACCGCTTCGAACAAAAAAAAAGAAAAATAAATAAATAAGAGAACGAAAGAAAAGAAAAATAGAGGATTGGGTGGGATTGCCAATGTTAATGCGTAAAGATTGTATATGGTATGTACGTAAGTGTGCTTTGTGCCTAAAGATGAAGAATGTCTCCGACAAAGTGAATGCAGTTTTGTCGTTTCAAATTTTTTTCTTGCCTGTAAATCTGTAAATAAATTTATTGAAGTGCTTTGAGTTAAGCACCGTAAGCATTATTAACAGGACCAAAAGCACAGATTGTTCGAAACCTGAATATTTATTGATACCAAAGAGTTTTGTTTATTTATTTTTTTTTTTTTTTTTTTGAACATGAACTTCACATCAAACTAAATATAGAAAAAAAACTTATTGAGATAGTTTTCTTCGTCTCGCAGCACTAACAATGATCGACACAACAGATCAACTGCGTTGCTGGCCACGATTCAGAAAACAGTTAATAAAAACTGAAATCATAAAATACAAGAATAGCAAGCAATATAATATTCTATAGCTTCCCGTAGACTCCGCAACTGTCATAATAGACAGAACATCAAATAGGTATTTGTTGTAATAAGGAAGAAAGAATTTTCTCCTCTTTCAATAAATTTCGCAACCTTTGCTTTTCAAGCAATGACATACGAGGTGTGTTCAAAAGAAATATATGGTGCCTTATTATTTTTTGTCCCCTTCAGAGTAGTCCCCCTTACATATAATATGCATGGGGCAGCGCTTTTTTCAATCCTCGCAATTCTGATTTGGGGATTTTGATATGGGCTTGGGTTCTTCCAACGGTGCGGCCTTTATCTCCTTAATCGTGACAAAACACCATCTTTTCGTGGGTCTCTTCAGGTTTTCAAGTCGGAAAAAGTCGCAGGCAGACATTTCCGTTAAATACGGTAGCTACGGCATGATTACGAACGAACAATGACGTTTCATGCGGATTATGCCGACATCCTCAGCAATTTCCTTAATAGTTGACTCGTTGACTCTCCAAAACACTTTTCTTCATTGCTTCAACGTTTTCACCGCGTTGTTGATGTGCTTTGACGTCCAGGGCGGACATCGTCACTAACATTTCCTCGGCCTTCTGTGAGGAGTTTGTACCACTTGCTTGTAAACATTTTTTTTTGCTCAAAGTAGACTCAATGTTTTAAGTGAGTTGGAGCAACTATTATTTCTCAAACAAAATTTTATACAAATTCTTTGGAGCAATTTTTTTCGATATTAAAAAATCGCTAAGCAAATCAAAACACGTGTAACCTTTATGTTTGTCAAAAACAAACTAAAAATGCAAAATGGTTTATAACATATGTTGGGGACATTTGTAACAATAATACTAAAAAAATAAAAAAAATTCGAAAATCAACTGCATGCAACGCACGAATTTTGAAAAGTCACCTTTTTTTCGAACACACCTGATATATGTATATATATATATATATATATATATATATATGTATATATATATATA